>JAIFZK010000034.1:130000-185000 GCA_027481765.1 Tenualosa thibaudeaui
GGTAACACGCACATACACACACACACACTCCACCACTATGAGTTCGGACAGTACAGGTAACACGCACAGACACACACACACACACACACACACACACACACACACACACTCCACCACTATGGGGTCGGACAGCAAAGGTAAAACACACACACACACACACACACACACACACTCCACCACTATGGGGTCGGACAGCAAAGGTAAAACACACACACACACACACCCACACACACACTCCACCACTATGGGGTCGGACAGCAAAGGTAAAACACACACACACACACACACACTCCACCACTATGGGGTCGGACAGTAAAGGTAAAACACACACACACACACACACTCCACCACTATGGGGTCGGACAGCAAAGGTAAAACACACACACACACACACACACACCCACACACACACTCCACCACTATGGGGTCGGACAGTACAGGTAAAACACACACACACACACACACACTCCACCACTATGGGGTCGGACAGCAAAGGTAAAACACACACACACACAGACACACACTCTTACACACACTGGCAGACTCACCGCACACACACTCCACCACTATGAGTTCGGACAGTACAGGTAACACGCACATACACACACACACACACACTCCACCACTATGAGTTCGGACAGTACAGGTAACACGCACACACACACACAAGGAGTATTCTGTCCCCGTGTCGTCTGAAGAGGTTCAGGAGGTGCTACTGGCTCTTCATAACACCACGTCACGTAACGCTGGGCGTGCATATAGACATACAACCCCTGCTTCAGGAAATACAACTGTCACCCAAGGTAGTTCAGGCTTTTTGTGCAACCATTCAAGTGCAAATGGAGTTCATGCCCATGGTACTGTGCTGCACGTTGATGCCTAAAACCTGGGACTCCGCCAAGGAACGAATGCAAGGTTCACAACAGGAGCACAAGGCCAAGTGTGGACACAGTCAATGAAGACGTTTAGCTCTCATTAGTCAGATCACATGTGTGGCTGAAAGAAGAGTGTGGAAGGTGGGCAGACCACAAGGGTCGGTGTTTTGGTCCAATGGGAAGGTGGGCAGACCACAAGGGTCGGTGTTTTGGTCCAATGGGAAGGTGGGCAGACCACAAGGGTCTCATCAGAGGCGCAAGGCTACAGACTGACACCCGTCATTGGAAGCGCGTCTCAGACTTGCAGTTGTTTTGTGCTGCTGTTTCTCCCCATGTGACTGAGCTGCTTTTTTGGAATCTACTGTGTGCACCCATCCTCATATTTCCTACCAGAGTGGAGCGTGGAAGACCAACCCTCATCCTGGACAGGTTGTTGATCTGGGTGCAGGGGCACGTGCAGTCTGTAGTAACTTATATAACAGGAGTCAGTCTGTAGTAACGTATATAACAGGAGTCAGTCTGTAGTAACGTATATAACAGGAGTCAGTCTGCAGTAATGTATATAACAGGAGTCAGTCTGTAGTAACATATATAACATATATAACTGCACCGCATGGCCGCCATATTGTGCCTGAATGGAACAAAGTCATTTAGCATTACTGCCTCATGGCTCCACGCTACACATTTAGATGCAAATACACGTTTTCTAGCACCACAGTTACCCTAACAGTGACTAATGCACTGTGCCAAATGAACTAGACTTAAAATACACATCACTAACCTTATCAATTACACTTAACATGTGATACATTATTTGCTTAACTTACATATGACATAAATGTTAGCATCAAACACAACAAACTAAAATGAAGTTGGAGACACTCCTCTGGAGGGTGCACATGTGATGCGTCATCACCATGCCTGCCCCCCAATCCAGGGACGGACCCAGTTTTCTCGGCTCTGATACTAGGGTCCGTGGCGGGTTGATTGACGGGTCTAGTGGACACCCAATCCCATGTCGATCAGTGTGAAAGGAGCAGACGACACGCTAAATTTGGATATTAAACACGGGTTATTCATCAGAGTGAAAGTGACTATACACACACCTCTATCCCTCCCTCTCTCTCTCTCTCTCTCCCTCTCCCTCTCTCTCTCTCTCCCTATCCCTCCCTCTCTCTCTCTTTCTGTCTCTCTCTCTCTCCCTATCCCTCTTTCTCTCTCTCTCTCTCCCTCTCTCTCTCTCTCTCCCTATCCCTCTTTCTCTCTCTCTCTCTCTCTCTCTCTCTCTCTCTCTCTCTCAGTGGTGGCGTGGGAGGCGGGTGTAGAGGGGCAGGGGAAGGAGAGGAGAAGTGAGGATGATGATGATGATGATGAGGAGGAGGTGGAGGAAGGGGATTCTGACCTGGAGACCAGATCTGAGGAGGATGAGGACACGTGAGTTTGAGGAAATGGCATGAACATACACACACACACACACACACACACACACACACTCCCTCTCTCTCTGAGCGTACACACAACACACAGTGACACAACACACACACACACTTCACACACTCCCTCTCTCTCTGAGCGTACACACAACACACAGTGACACAACACACTCTTGACACACACACACACACTTTCTCCCTCTCTCTCTCTCTCTCTCTCTCTAAGCAATGTTTTGCTTTTGCTGTGTGTCTTAGTAATTTTGAGGAGTCTGCTGAAGAGGATGATGAGCTGTGTGTGGAGGTGTCTGAGTCCATGATGAACCTCTTCAGCCCTGAGGATGGACAGAGTGATGGAGAGGAAGAGGGAGGGAGAGAGGGGAATGGGTGATGGAGAGAAGGGTCATTCCATGTCGATTGGACCAGTGCCTCCCACTCGACCCCCTCAGAATCATCTGATTCTCATATGTTATGTGCCCACACATCTCAAAGGAAGGTGTGCAGAATGATACCTCAGTATCTCAAGGATTTCTAACTTCTAACTGGACAGAGACTATAAAATAATTAAGTTAGCTTTTCCAGTTTTAGGCTGTCTATAGACTGGTGGACTATTGCACAAAATTGAAAAAATGTGTTTATAGCCAATGCTGTTTTCCCAGGGGCCTCATAGATATTGAAACCTTTACAAAACAAATGGGTCATTTGTTAAATGGGTCATGTTTGGGTCATTAGGATTTCACAGGTGTGACAGATGGCAAGCTTCTGATAGACTGCAGACACAGTTTAGTACCTGGACTGTTTGCATAAAGTCAGTGTATAAAGCCTGTGTTTGAGTCTCAAATAGTATTGGTAATATTATAGTCTGAATTTGCCAAAGATGCTCACAGGCACTTTTTGGAAGATGAGGTCGGTGCATTCTAAAGCATATTTTTCATAGAAATACTTGAGATACTGAGGTCTAATTATGTACACCTTCCTTTAAGATGTGAGATACTTGAGATATTGAGGTCTAATTATGTACACCTTCCTTTAAGATGTGAGATACTTGAGATACTGAGGTCTAATTATGTACACCTTCCTTTAAGATGTGAGATACTTGAGATACTGAGGTCTAATTATGTACACCTTCCTTTAAGATGTGTGATACTTGAGATACTGAGGTCTAATTATGTACACCTTCCTTTAAGATGTGAGATACTTGAGATACTGAGGTCTAATTATGTACACCTTCCTTTAAGATGTGAGATACTTGAGATATTGAGGTCTAATTATGTACACCTTCCTTTAAGATGTGTGGGCACATAATATATGAGAATCGTCCAGTTGTGAAGGAATGAGAGGAATGAAAGAGCGATGGAGAGGAGGAAAGAGGAGGAGTAGAGGGGGATGGGGAGGGAGAGAGAGAACGCCTGAAGAGGGGAGTGATGGAGATCTAAGGATCATCTCATCTGTCCATGTTTCTTACTCTCTAGCTGTAGTCAGTATTGGATTCAAAGCTGACTTAGAGTAGCCTGTGCATTCAGGCATTAACAAACTAACTTCCCTCTTCCCAACCTCAGCAACAGCTCATGATGAAGGTCGGTAAAACTCATTGGACGTCTCCTTGTTAATAAATCAGTGTGTGTTCGGTTAAACCATTGGACGTCTTGTTAATAAATCAGTGTGTGTTCGGTTAAACCATTGGACGTCTTGTTAATAAATCAGTGTGTAAACAGGCACATTGTGTGATCAGAAAAATCTTTGCCTTTGGGCTTCAGATGTGCTTGACGTGTGAGTTTTGTGATATTTTGATACTGTGCGTCTACTAGGGACACAGAATTTTCCTTGGGAACCGGAGACATTCCTATCTATTCTAGTGTCAATACCATTCAAATTAGCCTCAAAAACCAGGAGCCAAATTAGCCTCAAAAACCAGGAGCCAAATTAGCCTCATAAAACCACATTACCATGTGGAGCCAAATTAGCCTCATAAAACCACATTACCACGTGGAGCCAAATTAGCCTCAAAAACCAGGAGCCAAATTAGCCTCATAAAACCACATTACCATGTGAAGCCAAATTAGCCTCTTAAAACCAGGAGCCAAAATAGCCTCATTAAACCACATTACCATGTGGAGCCAAATTAGCTTAATAAAACCACTTTACCATGTGGAGCCAAATTAGCCTCATAAAACCACTTTACCATGTGGAGCCAAAGTAGCTTTTCCTGTATTTTACTGGGGACAGAATAATAAAATCAGGATCGTCTGGTCACCCTATAGTAGTAGCACTGTACCCCCAGTAGGTGGCAGCATTGCATTACCATGTGTAGTCTGCTATGACCATGTATGACTGCTGTGCTGTACTGCCCTGTCTTCCAATACTAGCCTTTACGCCCCATTCACACTGCCATCCAGGGCTCTGAAGTCGTACGCACTGACAGGTTTCACACATGCTTTTCCTCACTCTACCTCTTTAAAGTAGGCCTATGTAGCCTTAGTAAAATGACGTTTTGTAGGCCTACCTTTACGCCGCTCCTCTGTGCCCCTCCTCCTAAGCCAAAGCATTCACTATTACACCTGTTTTCAAAACCTTAAAATCATAAAAAAATATTTTACGCGTTTTTTATGCCGTAATTCAGGCGTGTCAAACTCAAATACACAGAGGGCTGAAATAAAAAAAATGGCTCCATGTCAACGAGCAGACATATTCTTTTTTTTCATGAACTTACGTTTTACACATGCACCTGAAAGTGGCCTAAATCTTGGGCCTATTAGATATTCTATTATTGCCAGGGATGCACCAGTCCGACTTCTGATACCGATTCTGATAGATGGGTTTGCATATCGGTTGATACCAAATACCAATCCAATATCCCCACTGAATTAGGAGATAGACATCATCCTCAGCCTTTATTGCCCAACTCTCCTAACTGGGCAATATTTTCCAAGCCAAGACAAAACAGAAGAAAATGACATAGAAATAAATACAATAAATGATTATTTTGTATAATTTTTGTATAATTAAAAAATAAACAATTGTGTGCCAGTGTGTCATTACATTGTATTTGATGTGGGTCTAACTAGGCACCTGTCACTTTAAATTTCTCTGCATGAACCTAACGCTACAGCACTTTGGTGAAACAGACTTTGTTTCTATGTGAGGAGCAGGTGGAAATCAGTTGGCTGCTGTAGATGTTGATGATGGTTTCTATTGCATCAGCTTAAATAAATATTCAACAACTTAAGCAGAATCTTCATTGGATTGGAAGAGAGATGTGTCTTCCAATGTGCAATTTTTGATGAGTAACCTTAGGCTGTTACATTCCTGACAAGCAGACTCAACATGAGTTAAGCTCGCTAACAGGAACCATTCAGGTTAAATATTTGCAGGTTGTTCATTAAAACTTACAGTAAATGACCTTAATGTAGCACTTGTATTAACTGGACCAGTAAAAGCCGCACTTTAAGATTTCTAGATCCCTCAGTTGTGTAATAAGGTATGTAAACCAGAAATATAGCAACTACAAACACTTTATTTTGTACAGATTCCCTTTTAGGTAAAGGAAAAGAAAAAGGATGGAGTTCACAAGACAATGTGAATGTAAGAATAACACACACACATACACATACACACACACAAATACACACACATACACATACACACACACACACACACACACACACACACACACACACACACACACATACACACACACGCACACTCTCTCACACACACACACACACACACACACACATACACACACACACACACACACACACACACACACATTGTAAACAAAATAATAAACAGAAACAGCTACCTGACCTCTTAGTGCAATCAATATCAATACATCACTTAGTGATGTATCACTTAGTCCATTCAATACTCAATAATAATAAAAAACTTCCTTTGAGGTGTAAAACAAAAGTGTAAATTGTCCAGGCAGGTATCAAATAGAAACCCTGATATTTGTACTGAATGATAAATATCAGCAGGTGCAGCAGCTCAGGCAGACAGTGAAGGCAACCTGCAGTAGTTGGCCAGACAGTAAACACCTGGGTTTTCTCTGGACCGGCTCGCTGTCTGAATTCTTCAGGAATCCGTTGCTTATCCTGTATAATAAAACCAATCTACATGGAACAGCATAACAGTCACTGAATCACACATTTCATCTCTGAGCTCTTATCTATATATATAATATTTTGCTATAGCATCCAAATCTTAACAGGTATAACTCTGTAATACTGCCATAAGAAGTAGCTAAGACTCAGCTGCAGCAAACTGGTAGATATATATGGCATGCCGTTTAGGAAATTAGAGAATATATTGAATGAATGCTTGAATATACTGAATCAACTTCAAAACTGACGTCATCTTTTGTCATTTCGTATCTATGTGGCAGTTAGAGGTTTGCAATATGAGCCAGAGCGAGTCTGGAAGTAATGAGGCAGCAATCAACACGCTGGCCAATATATCAACCTATATATCATTTTCCTATGGAAAATATGTATTGCAATGTTAAATTACAGTTTTTCTCAATCATTTTTCTTAATTACAGTTTTTCTCAATCAGGTAAATCATTTTGTACAATATACAATGAACTATAGCCTAAATGTTTTGGGGAGTGAGACTATTTGATAGATTCCCATAACAAAGCATTTTGATTAGCATGACAAAAGCATGCCTTTTTCATCTACACATATGACATGACAATGTGACAATTGAACAAGAACTTTTGAGAATTTCAGTTCTGATGTGAGAAAAAAACTAATCAATAATGTATAAATTGCATAAATGGGTTAAAAGGTTAACATAGGTTAAAAACATTTAAGTATGTTGATATCCCCATGTTTGGGGATTGTTTACAAGATGGTAAATATATTTGTTAAATACTGACTTTATAATATGTATTTTATTTAGTTTTTTGTGTAAAGACATAATTGTAATGTGTTTTAAGATTTGTTTAATGTATGAGCCAATGAGAGCATAGCCTGGGGTCAAGGTTGACAGGAAGTGGGACAGAGAGGAACGAGATGAAGATGCAGGAGAGAAGCGTGTTAAAGAGAGCGAGTGTCAGTGACGGTGTATTTAATAATTCCGCCATGTTAGAAGATGCATGTGGCCGGCTAGATCACCACAAGGAGCTCTATTGGTGGAAAAGTGTGTCTGTGTTTTAGTAGAATTTCGTAAAGAAGTTTCAAGTGTTTTGAGAACATAGAAAAAAGTTCCGGAGAGCTAGGCTGCATGGTAGCTACTCGTGACTGTGTTTGGCTAACTTTTCGCGGACTGCCAGCGACGATAGCACAGCTTTCCAAGACACGACAGACACGGACTTCGACCAACACCGTAGCTGGGACTTTGTGAACATCGCGGATGACCGATGCTGAGGGATTCTCTTCTTCACTGTTCTGGATTCTTACCGCGAGTGAACGGCGTGCTTCGCGGCTCAGGTACCTCTTTTTTATTTCTTGCCCACGAACTGGCGAAGCAACGATTTGCGTTTTAAGGCTAGGACGCGTACGAGTGACGGACAGGCCTGCAACATTTTGAGTTTGGGGTTGAAAATTTTCGTTATTGTCGACACCAAGGAAGTAAGTTACGAAACGTTTGGAACTTTGACGTGAAAGCAAAGACTTGAAAGAATGACTGAATATTGTTTTAAGTTAAAGTTTCCTTTTGCATTGCAAAACCTGTACAAAACAATCATGTGTTGCAAGTGATGGCAAGTATAGCCTGTTTCCCTTTGAGTTTCAGTGACATCAAGTCCTGGTCAGAAATCACAATCATAGGTAAATTTTTATCCCATGGCCAAATGTTTTCCCGTTTCACATGAGAATGCATTTCTTCATTCATCAACTTCTTGAGTGACAGGAAAATGGCCAGTAGCTATGCAGAGGTGTGGTCGGCATTTTTAAGTGCAGGCGCGCTATTTTGGTGGTGGGTAGTGGTGGGTACGTGTGTAAGCCTTATAGCAACGAATGTCACACACATCGAAAATACGGGTGCGCAGAGGTCGGCAAAACTATCATCCCAATTGTTTTATTTCTTAGGCCTACAGAACTGGCAGTAACCACACCCCACAAAGAATTCTCAAGGTCACCAAATGCAAACGGAAACTGTAAGTTTGTCTCATTGCGAACAGTTACCAGGCTATGGCCAGTAGAAATGGAGGGCACGACATACCAGTGTCCTCTTACAATGCCGAGGTGCGCCATAAAGAAAATAGAAAACTTTTTAAGTACACCGCCAAACAAAAAAGTGTAATGCAAGTATTTGATGTGAAATATTCCATATATTTCTTTCAGAGTTGTATTATTTGTTATTATTATTATTATTATTGAGTGTGCACGTCTTCTGTATACAGTTCTTGACTGCGATAGCCAGCTGCGTATGCAAGTTGTTTGCATGCAGATTCACTGGTCTATGCATACGATTACGCAATAATTGGTTTAGCCCACTGTGACATCACTGCCATTTAAAACTAATGACATCAACTTGCCAATCCCACTATTTAAATCGTTACAAGTTAAAATACACCTTTAACTCAGGTGTCCTGATTGGGATAAAGCTAATAGTTTTTCTTTACAGGCTTTATACGAAAACCGTAATCTGCCATCAAAGCTTGTCCATTCAATGTCATGTCAATAATGCAAATTAATCATATTATTACATTATGCTAATGATGTAAATCATGATATGAATTCTGTGACCTTGCCTGTGTAAAGCATGAGTGTTTGCATAAAATATGTATGTATGTGTATACACTGTAAAAAGTGAACTAACTTGTATTTTGAGTAAAGCCAACTTAATAGTATGAAATTTAGTGTATGCAAAAACATTAGGTAGCATTTTCAGAAAGCCAATAAATTGAGTGCAATCAATGTCACAAATGTCAGCATATTATATACAATATTTAATAATTAATTGTATGTTTACATTATTTAAATTAAATAATTAATTAAAATGGGTAACATTTACATGACAAATACTAGTTAATGTCCTCAGATTTATTAATTTGACCAATTTGCCTTTTCTTTGTTTTGTAAGTGTAAAAAGCTGCAAATAATTAGTTGCTGTTATGCCAATTTCCAACATTTATTAAATCATTGCCATATCCAAGCAGTAGTAATAAGTTGGACAGTAACAACAACCATCCTTATTCATGGATTATAGAAAGAAAGCCCTCAGCTAACAAAGTGAAGGTTAGATGAACACCTACACAGTACAGTTTTTCAGTGTGTACATATTAATATGTATATGCAGGTGTACATATTAAAACATTTTAAGATCAAGTTAACAGGCATTTTTGCAAAACATCACAAGCCATATCCAAACAGTACCAATAAGCATCTGTACCAACATCTGTATTCATGCATTAATAAAAGCATGACCTCAGCTAATAAAGTGCTGCTTAGTAAAACAGTACAGTGTGTAAAGTGTGTGAAAGATTTTAACACTAACATGTCAGTGCAGCTTCACAGCAGTTCTATTCTGGGTGTATAAAATATATGTATTTTTTTAGACAAACCATTACAACATCCTGAACAGACAGCAGAAAAGAAAAGAACAGAAAAGAAAACAACTGTTCAAGTGCCTAGTGACAGTCATGTCTGAGTGCCTAGGCAAGGAGCTTGTTTTTCAAAATTGTGAACCTGGGGCTTGGTTTTGGGTGCAGAGATCATCATATGGTACCTACAGGCAGTTAACTAATTACAATGTTGGGAGTAGGGATGATTATGTAGATAAATCTTCTCACTTTAATGGTTTTAACAAGAGGCAGGGGTTAGACATCAGCATCCAGTATTTACAGAGCAATCCAAATAAGGATTATGAGCTGTGCATACACACCCATTGGGCCACAAGCAACAAAAGCACTGAATGATGTGCTAGTGTGGGTAGAGTGTTCCTTTGTTCCTTAGGTTGTCTGTTGCTGTTTGAAATGTCTGCTGTCTGTGTCGTATATTACGTGGTGTGGACTTGTAATAGGTGCCTGTGATTGTGATTAGGCTGAATATCCAACTGGGCCATGGGGACAATAAAGTTATCTACAACTAGGTGTCTGTCACTTTAAATTTCTTAGTATGGACCCATGTGACAACAGTGAATTTGACGGTGTAACTTTGTTTCTATGCAAGTAAGGTGCTTGTGGAAATCAGCGCTGGAGATGAATGCATTGTATTATGTTTCTTTGTATAATTGTATTTCTATATGTTGTATTAGTGAAAATAAAAACGTATTATTGGATTATAACATAGATGTTCCACGTGTGTTTTATTTGTAATGATTTTGGTGAGTAATGTTAGACTGCTTCTACCTGTTGTGATCTTCACGTATCTGGCTGGACTCTGTTGAGACAAACAACAGTTACTGATTTGGGTAACAAGAATCTAGGTGGTAATGTGGGTGGTTTTTATGTTTGGATTGTGGTGTTGATTAATTCCTTTGTCTGGCCAAAGTTAAACCATAAACTAGGTTCACCTTTGCAGGGATGCTGTGGCTAAAGAGTGTTTGTCTATGCCATGACAGGTTGGCATGTGTTCTGTATAACCTCTCTCTGCAGCATGTGTGCATCTACTTTAACCCGGCCTAAAGGTGTGGGTGTGCCACCATCAACCTACAGCTAGCCTGTGTTAGGCGGGACACTGAAGAGTGGTGGATACAAAGCAGATACAAAGTAGTTGGATAGCAGGCTACGCTAACGGGACAATCCAGGTGTAAACACAGGCTATTTGTGTTTACCTTAACTACCTTAAATTTACAGCCTGTGTCTTTGCAAATTTGCTAATAGCACTAAACAAATCCCTGTTTTCATGCATCTACACCTTGCATCTGCACTTTGCATAGTTGAAACTTGTCAATTCTTTGCAAGCTACTTGCAGTATTCACATGAATGGTAGCCTAGCACATGGAGTTGTTGTGGTTATGGCCAGAAGTCGAAAGGATATATTTAGGATATATTTATATATACTATACTAAACTATATTATCCATATCGGAATATCCATATCGATATTCGATACAAATATCAGATCAGTGCATCCCTACTATTTATTATAAAAACAACACTCTAGAGCAACAACCACTGTCTGATTTACCATTTCAACAACAGGAAGCAACATGCCATCAGAAATGTGTTTTCCATCCTGTCTAGTAACATACACTGTGTGCTGTATTGGCTGACATGATGTGTGATTTTAAATGGTTGTGTGTAGGGTGCAGTCTGAAGTGATGTAAAAGTTCTGCAGGTAACATTACTCAGCACAGTCCAGTGTGCTGTTGTGATCTTCACGTATCTGGCTGGACTCTGTTGAGACAAACAACAGTTACTGATTTGGGTAACAAGAATCTAGGTGGTAATGTGGGTGGTTTTTATGTTTGGATTGTGGTGTTGATTAATTCCTTTGTCTGGCCACAGTTAAACCATAAACTAGGTTCACCTTTGCAGGGATGCTGTGGCTAAAGAGTGTTTGTCTATGCCATGACAGCTGGCATGTGTTCTGTATAACCTCTCTCTGCAGCATGTGTGCATCTACTTTAACCCGGCCTAAAGGTGTGGGTGTGCCACCATCAACCTACAGCTAGCCTGTGTTGGGCGGGACACTGAAGAGTGGTAGGGAAATTGCGTAGCAGAGTGCAAGTTTTAATCCAGGGCAGGGCAAGAGCAATGCAACTTCTAACTTGTAATGTTTATACAGTATCACAGACATTGCAAAAGTCTGGTGGTTGCAGTGACTTACTGAGAAGAACACAGCTGGAGGAGATGTTGAGATGGTTGCAGTGACTTACTGAGAAGAATGCAGCTGTAGGAGATGTTGAGATGGTTGCAGTGACTTACTGAGGAGAGCACAGCTGTAGGAGATGTTGAGATGGTTGCAGTGACTTACTGAGGAAATGTTGAGATATTTATGGGTGTCAGGGCATGAGGTTGGAGAGGAAGTTGTTTGTCTTTGGAATATTACATGATAGCCCCTCACATCTACAGAGAAAATATAATTGAGGAAATAGTGGTTTAGTATATCACCTCATACTTTAATCATTGGAGGGTGCTCAAGGAACCTCAGGAAATATTTGAGATATTATAACATAATGGTAGCAGAAATTTTAGGAGACTGCAAATGAAATGTGTTAAAAAATTTCCCCTAAAGTTCTTGTGCTGCCGCTAACCATTGATGACAATAAGTCACAATTTATGTAATCACTGATGCTTATGCTACATTTATCTACTGAGTAATTCTGGCCCATTCATAGGTTGTGTTATTCCCTTCTTGCTCTGTGTGGGTGGTCATTTATTCTCTGTGTCCAGGTACTCCACCAGAGGGTTCTCTGTGTCCAGGTACTCCACCAGAGGGTTCTCTGTGTCCAGGTACTCCACCAGAGGGTTCTCTGTGTCCAGGTACTCCACCAGAGGGTTCTGGGCAGTATCTTAGCTGTTCCAAGGACTGCACTCTTCTAGATTGAGGTGTCAGATGTTCTTCCTGGAATCTGCTGGAGCTGCTCGCTCAGTTTGGGAGTCACCCAATGTCCCTGGGACAACTGTTATCACTGCTGCTTTCACCATCCACATCTTCTCTGACTGCTCTCTCAGTCCCTGGGATTTCTCTCTGTTCTGACCACCTTCCCATGGGGCTCTTGATGAAGGCTCTTGGTATAGATAGACTTTCTTGTAGTCAGTCCAGACAGTGCACTGTGGTTCAGAGGCAGGTTATTGGCCTGGCTTGACTCCTGTGCCGACTGAGAGGAGCTTCCGAGGGGCACAGAGACAGGTTATTGGCCTGTAGTTAAATGGGGCCTCTATCTTTTTTAATCTTAATTAAATTAGGACACTAGGACACTAGGACAGACATTAGCTTACACAGCAGGTTTTGCTGTGCACCTACTTACTCAGATTAGGACTTTGAGAGAACCTTGAATTTTAAAATGATTTCCTAGGTGATGTCCAGGTAGGTTTCGGGACACATGTCTTGAAAAACATCATCTGAAGCTGTCACCATGAAGTCTGCATTCCATGACACCTTTACAGGGAAGATAGAAAGAAGAAACATATCTGAACATTATAATCCAGCAGTGTCGTCTTGGAGGCTCCACTGTGAGGTACTACATTTCACTGGATCATGAAATGTTTAGATTCAATCTGCCATTTCATTAGTCTAGGCTGCATTGCACATGGTTAGATCATGAATTTTTAGATTCAGTCTGCTATTTCAGGTGATTATCCAGCATTTCCTGCTAGCTAGTTGCACTTCGGCTGTATGGTTACTGCCGTGAACTTGCAGCCAAATGCACAATGGAACTGTTTTTGCATGTGCTTAGGTTTAGGCAGGCTAGTGATCTGCAATTTCTTTTGCAAAAAACATCTTTTTTGTAGCTGTCATCAGTCATCACCTGACGTGGTTGACCTTTCAAGGAACTTGTGCATGAAGTTTGACTGCAACAAAAGTGCTGAACTGTTTTAGGGGAATAGAGGCTTCCAGAGTGACCTAGTTAGTTTCTGGACTAAGTAGTGCACTACAGCTGGTTTTAGAAATGGACAAATCACCACCAATTCACAGGAGTTGAAAAGACAAAGATGCCATCTGACCTCAGGCCCTGTTTACATGTAGCAGGGTATCTATAAAAACAAATATTTCTTTATGCAGTTGCGCCGGTCATTTACATGTAAATACAGGTTTCAGTCACAAAAACTGAAACTCCAACACCAGTTGTTATTCAGACGTGGTGTCCACTGTCAGAAAGAGGTGTGTGACTGCATTATTTTTTTAATTTCATGTTTATATGGCATGGATGTTTATACATAGACATAGCCTACACATGATAGGTAACTTGGATATCACTTTTGGCCATGGGCAGATGTTCTAAGGTTAGACATGCAAAGGAATAATTTACACAAACGCATTTATTCCAGTGCTAATCATATGACTGTTAACCAGGAGACACAGATCAGTGTAGCATAAGTATCACTGATTACCAGATATGCATTCATGGTTAGGGGCAGCACAGGAAAATCTGGGCAAAAGTTTGAACAAATATAATTTTGGGTTAGGGCCAGAATCTATACATCCCTGTTATTTTTATACTGTGTTGAGGACACTGTCCCCTGATGATTAAAGTATAGGCTAATGTGTTAGCCAGTGTATTAGCATTCTTGTTCCTCATTTCTCTCTAGATGTGAAGGGTTTACATTATGTAACATGCCAGTGACAAGTTTCTCTCTAACCCGTGCGCTGGCACCCATAAATATCTCAACAGCTCCTTATTAAGTCACTGAGTCATCAGTGTCATCTCAACATCTCCTCCAGCTGCGTTCTCCTCAGCAAGTCACTGCAACCACCAGACTTTTGCAATGTCTGTGATACTGTATAAACATTCATGGGGATGCTGTGTGTTTTTTTTTAAGGTTTGAAGGAAAATCCAACTGATATGATCAGATAACAACTGTGACATAACACGGGCAAGAATTAAGCCACAGGACAAACAATTGTGATTGGAAGTATTACGGATCAAAGAGGGAGGTCTTCAGCATCTGCTTGTCTGGTTAATGTACCTCTGTGGCGCAGTGAATAAAGACTCATGTCATCAGCATCTGCTTATCAAGCTTGTCGCCAGGTTTTTTTTTTTTCAGGTTTTTTTGTAAGGATTGTATAGGAAAACAAAGAAAGATTAAAAGACCCTTTGACCTCACTTTTAGACAAGTGTCCTTCCTTTTCTTGGTCTGGCTGGTGGGAACCCTATACTTGACTAAGCTGGGGAATGAAAGTCCAGTGAGACTGTTAGAAACTACTGAGCAGTTGGAGAGGGAGGAGTCTAACACTGCACCATTAACGACTTCCATCCCTGTCAGATGCTACTGATTGAAGCTGGTACGGTAAGTTACTGGCAGGTTTTTAAACTGACTTCTGAGTTTTGTTTTTCATAAACAGCTGTTTCAGTTTTATTTTTTTTTCCTGTGGTGGCAGATTATTCATTATATTGTGTGTAGTTCAGCCCTCACTCGTGCACAGAGATTAGTGTCATACAACTCAGGAGTCACAGTGGTTTAGCTATGGCAAAATGATGAATGATGACATCAACTTCAGTCATTGTTAACACAGAGCTGAATGAGTTAGTCAGCTGAAATCATATAAGCTAGGCACTACTGAATTATAAACCTGACTGAGTCCTGGAAATGGAGGAAAAGAAACCAATTGAAAGTCCCATGTTTTTTTGTGTTAGCTCTTACAACATTTACTGCATTTTGTTTCTCAGCAAAAACTGTTTTTTATTGGAGCAATTGTTTCTCAGAGTACCAAAACTGATTTTTAGGGGAGCAATTGTTTTTTCAGAGTACCAAAACAGTTTTTTATTGGAGCAATTGTTTCTCAGAGTACCAAATCTGATTTTTAGGGGAACAATTGTTTCTCAGAGTACCAAAACAGTTTTTTAGGGGAGCACTTGTTGTATGACCTCAAACGCTTATATGCCTAAACATGACTTGAAATGCTTCTGCTTAAACATGACTTGAAATGCTTCTGCCTAATTGTTCTCTACTGTATGTAAAACTACAGGCCTATAAGACCAGGACCTGTACAGTTGTAACCAAAGGTTCTGGGATTGATTTTCGAAAAACTTTTTGCCCATGATTATAGGCCTACCTTTGGACCTTGTCAGGAGATTTTGACTAAGCACTGCAAAGGTTTGACTCCCCAAACAGGAGAGGCAGCTTATGTCCAAGAAGGAGTGATCTGCTGAGCCAAGTTGGTCTACAGTCAAAATGCAAATGGAAAAAGGTCGGAACAAATGCTACGAAAACTACAAATAAGGCCACAAATCCTAGAAAAGTCTCTTGTAGAGTATTTTACTACACCCCTCTATATGAGAATGCATTGAACATGGTCGGTGTCACATCACAAAGCAGTTAAACTCTCCTCAAGTTGCTGCTTTAGGTGAGATTAGAGTAGATCAAAAACAGTAATGATGGGGTTCACAGGACATGACTCGGCTGGGCAGTTTCCTTTGACAAGCTATGGTTGTAAGAATGTTTTGGAAACTTTTTTGGACCCTGAAGGTATGTGTAGGGCCAGTGGAGGTCACAATCACCCCCTCCCAGCTCTCACTCCCATATCAGTGTGGCACATGGACACACACACATATACACACACACACAGCACACTTTGAGCTCTGTGCTAGTATAGCCTGCTCTCACTCCCATATCAGTGTGGCACATGGACACACACACATACACACAGCACACTTTGAGCTCTGTGCTAGTATAGCCTGCTCTCACTCCCATATCAGTGTGGCACATGGACACACACACATATACACACACACACACACAACAGGCTTTGAGATCTTCACTAGTATGGCCTGCTCTCACCCCATCTCAGAGAGGGTGGAGGAAGCAACAGCTTGGGTTGCACATCTCAAATTAAAGTCTGGCTGTGACTTTCAACTCATTTCAAGGCATTGTACCACATTGGCAGGCTTAATGTATACTCTCTAATTACAGTATATAATAACATATCCTCCTCTCAGGCTTAATGTATACTCTCCAATTACAGTGTATAATAACATATCCTCCTCTCAGGCTTAATGTATACTCTCTAATTACAGTGTATAATAACATATCCTCCTCTCAGGCTTAATGTATACTCTCTAATTACAGTGTATAATAACATATCCTCCTCTCAGTTTGAATATATACTCTCCTATTACAGTGTATAATAACATATCCTCCTCTCAGGTTTAATGTATACTCTCCAATTACAGTGTATAATATCATATCCTCATCTCAGGCTTACTATATACTCTCCAATTACAGTGTATAATATGTCCTCCTCTCAGGTTTAATATATCCAATTATAGTGTATAATAACATATCCTCCTCTTAATATATACTCTCCAATTACAGTGTATAATAACATATCTTGCTCTCAGTCTTAATGTATACTCTCCAATTACAGTGTATAATAACATATCCTCCTCTCAGGTTTAATGTATACTCTCCAATTACAGTGTATAATAACATATCCTCCTCTTAATATATACTCTCCAATTACAGTGTATAATAACATATCCTCCTCTCAGGTTTAATATATACTCTCCAATTACAGTGTATAATAACATATCCTCCTCTCAGGTTTGATATATACTCTGTAATTACAGTGTAATAACATCCTCCTCTCAGGTTTGATATATACTCTGTAAATACAGTGTAATAACATATCATCCTCTCAGGTTTTATATATATTCTGTAATTACAGTGTAATAACATATCATCCTCTCAGGTTTAATATATACTCTGTAATTACAGTGTATAATAACATATGAGATTTATGGTCCACATCCTCCTCTCAGTGTGTGAGAGCGACAGGAAAACTGAGGGGTCCTTTTTAACAGTTATGGGCTCACCTGACAACATGAGTCTTTAACAGTTATGGGCTCACCTGACAACATGAGTCTTTAACAGTTATGGGCTCACCTGACAACATGAGTCTTTAACAGTTATGGGCTCACCTGTGTGATGCCGCAACTCAGTATCACGGCATGACATGAGTTACACACCGGTTTGGAGACCTTGTTTGAATGTGTTCTTGACTATGGACATTTAGAAAACATGTATGACACTGTTTTATGTTTTATTAACATGAACATCTTATGTTACATTACGGTAATTTTGTGCTTTATCATCTCCCCCATGAGGGCTAAGGAAACGTTGTGAAGATGTTTGGTGAGTGCGAGCACCAATATTGTGCCAATGTTTTACTCTGTCTGTATACAGGTTACAAAAGGTTGGATGAATGTGTAGAGTAGAGAAGAGTTACTTGATTAATCCCGGAGGAAATTAAAGTGTCCAGCAGCATATGAACATCATAGATATGTCCCATATAACATAACATATCCCCCATATACATCATATACACATCTCCGCCCTCTGAACTTCTGCTCTTCTGCTTAGTGAAAGTGATGTGCAGGGGATGGCACTCATTGTCCAGTATACAGAGCAGTCTGCTCAGGGTCCTCTTGTCCGCAGTTGATGTTAGTGTCTCAAGCTCCATGCCCACAACAGAGTGAGCTTTTTTTACTAGACTGTCCAGTTGACCAGCATCCCTCTTCCTAGTGCTGCCCTCAGCCTCCTAAGGAAGTAGAGCCTACTCTGCCCTTTCTTGTACAGTGCCTCAGTATTAGCAGACCAGTCCAGTTTGTTGTCAAGGTGGACCCCCAAGTACCTGTATGTCTTGACATTCTCCACATTCACCCTGTCAATTAATGAAACGATAGACACAAATATCTGTTAAACGTTAAACTTTATTGTGTGAGGCCAGCAAACAGAACAGACCAGATGTATGGTGTTAAGCCTCAGTCTTAGTGTGAGACATTGCAATATGGGCAGTTGCTATTATTGTACCGTTTTATTTCTTTAGTATTTTATTTCCCTTTTGAAGATCTTTTTGTTATTATATTACACTTACACAACCTCATTTTGGCCTCAATCCATTGTGTCATCCTCTGCTTAAAAAGACCACCAGTCATGGGTACCTTTTGACACCTGACAACATGAGTCTGGAAATTTGGGGGGTTTGAAAAAAGAAAAATGCTGTTTTCATAAATATTAACATTGTCTAACATTGTCCCCCCCTGTTATCTTTCTCTCCCTCTCTCCAGTTGAGGGAGGATGAGTGCTGTTGTGTTGGTCATTCTTCTACTTGGAGTCATCACCTCCACAGCCTCTCCAGGTACAATCCATTTGATTCCTACCGTGTGCCTCATTCATCCCTATGTTTAGTACAGTCTATCAATCTCTATGTAGAGATATGCTCATGTATAACCTGATTCATATATCCTGCACATTCTGTTATTTAGTTACAGCCACCTACATCACAATGATTTGAAGGAATATAAACTGCTGATATGCTAGTTTTGTTAGCCTGCACAGATGTTAAATTGACCTATAGTTACAGTATCTCTTGCTCAATCCTGTTAGCCTGCACAGATGTTAAATTGACCTATAGTTACAGTATCTCTTGCTCAATCCTGTTAGCCTGCACAGATATTAAATTGACCTATAGTTACAGTATCTCTTGCTCAATCCTCAAAGACGCTAGCTCTTGTATGTGTCTATTCTGAAGATTAGGATTAGAAAGATGATTAGCTCTGGATTCTCTGGAATTATCTAATAGCTATTATCACTAACACCTTGGGCTCCTGTCCTAGCTAGTTCTGTCACGCAGCTGTACAATAACATGTGCAAACTACGGCTGCAAAATTAATAACATCACAACTGCAATCCACATTTAAACAATCTAATTCCTGAGCCCGCAAAAGTCCCAGTGGTTAATGGTTAATGGAATCTCTAGTCTTTCACATTTGCGGTATCTGTCAATAAATTGTAGATAATAAATTTTCCTCCAATATTGTGCAGCTTTAATGCAAACAAAAGTTTTAGCCAGTCTGCTCTTCCTGACGGTTTGCAGATTTGGACACCACGCATTTATCCTTGTTGATTCTCACTGCTGGGATGTTTGACACCCCATGTTTGACACCCCATGTTTGACACCCCACATTTGAAACCTCATGTTTGACACCTCATGTTTGACACCCCATATTTGAAACCTCATGTTTGACACCTCATGTTTGACACCCCATATTTGAAACCTCATGTTTGACACCCCATGTTTGAAACCTCATGTTTGACACCCCATGTTTGAAACCTCATGTTTGACACCCCATGTTTCTGATGTTTTGTTTCTCCCTCTGCAGGCTTCAGGGTGGTGGGTCCAGATGGTCCTGTTGATGGTGTGGTGGGAGAAGATCTGGTCCTGCCTTGCTTCCTCAAACCCAACACCAGTGCAGTAGACATGGATGTGGTGTGGTTGACTGGGGAGTACATAGTCCACCATTACAAAAGACACCAGGATATACTAGTCCAGCAGCTCCCAGACTATAGGGGAAGGACCAGTCTGTTCAGAGATGAACTGGCAAGAGGAAATGTCTCGCTGAAGCTCAGATCAGTCAGACTCTCAGACGCAAACACATACAGGTGTTACATCGCTGCTCAGACTCAGACTGATGAGGCTCCAGTGCACGTCAGAGTTGAAGGTATAATACCAGTGTGTTGTTTCCTAATTAGTAAAGGAGAAATCTGGTGTGAAATGGACCAAAAGTATATTGTTGCACTGAACAGGGAGCAAATTTCTGATGACCCATACTGGACTGCTTTTGGCCTGTTTGTAAAAAGCTCATAATGTTAGTGTTAGGGACATCATGTTGTTATAACATGCTATAAAACATGTTGCTATAACATGCTATAAATCACTATTTTTAAACCAGAAAGAAGACTCAAAGTAGCCCCACACTTAGTTGACAGTATAACAGTGTTTTCCATACATTGATGAGACTATGGTGGCCCGCCATAATATACACAATTTCTCTCTTCTATTCTTGAATGCACATCTTCCATCCGAAGTGGCACTTTAATTGTTTGACTTATTGTTTTCCTTAAAAAATTATATATACAGTGGCAAAGAATTATATACACTAATTACTGTAAACCACACCATACTATATATAAACTTCTGGTCAGTTTTTATGGAAACCTTTTTTATGAAAACTTACTTTTTGACCCACACCTGTATATTAACTGAACCCATGTATTACTTAGTCAGGTTGTGGTAATGCACTAGAAACGCATTAATTTCAGCCCTAAAAATGTGACTTTTTGACATTATTCACATGGGGCAGTGAATGCTGACAGAAGGCTAAAGGGAGAGAGAGGTGGGGTGGGTTTAAAAATCACCATTGGTTCAGAGTTTGTCTGTGAACTCTTGGTCCCAACTGTGGTATGGTTGCTGCAACCTTTCATGCCCCAGTTTCCATGTTTCCATACTGTAACTGTTATACTGTTAAAGTGTATATACCTTATATACACTGCACAGGCTGTATGGCAGTCCATTTACAAATGTTGTCTGCCGCCTTCTCTCCAGCTGTGGGCTCCACTCCCGTCATCTCTGCCGAGAGTCTGGGGAATGGGAGTGTGAGTCTGCAGTGTGAATCTACAGGCTGGTTCCCTCAGCCCCAGCTGGAGTGGAGGGACGGTAAAGATCGAATTCTCTCCGCGGAACCCACAGTGTTACACAGTGACACTAAAGGATTCACCATCAAATGCAAAGTCACTGTGCAACAGAGTGATGGCAGCAGCTTCCTCTGCAGAGTCTCAAACCAAAGACACACTAAAGACAAGAAGATTACAGTCCCTAGTGAGTATCTCTGACTTTCAGTTGTCATAAACCATAGAATGTCATAGAAGTGAGGATCTCTAAGATGCAACAGGATTGTTATGACCGCTACAGTGCCATCATTTGTTTTGGCAGTCATCCACTCCTCCCCCCAACAATCTCTGGTCTAATGAGCACCAAATCATTCAATTATTGTGCAGACACTTGGACATGCACACATGCACATGCTGTAAGCATACAGCACTCACATATTTGTAGTAGAGCACTTACACTGCAAAAACTGCTGTTTAATCTCTTATTTGTTTAAATCTCTTATTTTCTAAATTTTCTAAATACCTATTTTCTAAATAACATCATGTGTGGTAAGGTCATTCAGTCACTGGACCAGGCCAGTGGGGGGGGGGTCATAGTGCAACCTCCACACCTCTCAACGAAACCAACTTTTATTGAAAGACCTGAATATGGTGAATGTGAATTTGAATGTTAAAACTGAACATTTTGGGATTCACTACCAGTTTCCGCCCCCATGAATGACTGTTCAGTGAAAACCAGTGTGTTTCAAAGCAATTGAATTCCACTGAAATACAATACAAAACTATGCATAGTTCATAGGATGGAGGAATTGGGACATGTCTCCATGCATGTTAAATCAGATCTAGAGGGCATAAGCTTTTAGAAAACAAAATATATTTTTTGCTGTTTAACCTTTTTCCATAAAGGTATGTAGTAGCTGATAATGTCATAATGGCCAACAGCGTAATAATTTGGGCTGTTTTTTATGTAATTAAGTCAGTAATGTAATTACGTGCCTATAACACAATACAATTTCTGAACCAATAATGTAATAATTTAAAAAAATGTTATATGTAATAACTGTATATTGTCACACTTCTTAAGCATCTGGTGTAGGGGTGGGTGATATATATTGTCTGCAATGATATTGCAGAGGCTACTGGGCCGGTGTGATCACATGAACACCAGAGTGACACAGAGAGCTGCACACATATGCAGACACCTCTAGCCCGTTAACTATGAAATGATGGCTAGATGTGAGTTTCTTATCCGTAACATATGCAGACACATGTGAAAAATAGACAAAAAACAGCATTTATTTCCAGTAATTACCCAGTAATTACCTGTGTACTTTTACAGAAATTACAAGGAATCAGGGCTGTAAAATACATTTTTGCTTGATAAAATTTTATAACTACTCCAAACATGACAATGTATAAAACCACACTGAATCTTGAATCTGTTGTTTGCAGGCAGGACAGAGAAAGTGAAGCTGGAAAAAGGAGAGGTATCAAAATAGGTGTGATAGGTCTTTAGTTTAAAAAAAAAAATACAAAAGTGTAAATTCATGATTTGTCACAGTAAACAATCTTAACAGTCTAAACAACCGTAATCTTTTTCACAGATTCTTTATTATCATCATCATTCATCAGTATAGTATATATAGTTGTATACTATATTGATGGATCTTTTGTTTAGACACCCACTTCAGTATCCTTACACACATTAAGGAAGTAGCCAGAAGCTAACCTCATACTATTTTTCACATGTGTCTGGTTTAATAATACCATTGATACCTGATTGTGGGAGTGCACAAAATTTTGTTTTGCTGATGATATAGCCTAGTATAGGTCAACTTGTATGTGTTCTTTTAATGTTTAATGTTTTAATTTTTAGGAGTTGAAGTAAATTGTCATGCATGGGCAAACTAGCTTATCTGTGCACCCAGTGCTATTTTATTATCTACTGTCATGATTCATGTTTGGTTTGTTATGGTCTTATCATATTTCCATCACAATAAACTGATCCAATTCATTTATTGTTTATTGTTTAGAAATAACACAAATTATTCAGTAGTTATTCAGTTATTATTCAGTATCATTCAGTGAGTAGTTATGAGTTGTTACCATGATTTTACCAAGCTGTTGCCACAAAACTACCCTCTTATTACCAAACTATAATGTAAAATTTCACCGGATTGGAACAAGTTTATATACACAGTATTTTTCAGGTATTTGACAGATCTCAGAAGATGACAACACTGCAAATAATCCTCGTCCAATATTTAGCTGATCAAATCTGTAATCCTTATTGTCACTACCACATTACATCACATAGAACAAAAATAGAACTTTCTGTGTTGTGTGCATGCATATGTGGCTGTGTGTGCTTAGTGTTTTTTGTTTGTTTGTTTGTTTTGTAACCACAAAAGAAAAAACATTGAGAAGATAGCCTGCTACTTGTTTTTGCTGCATTATTTTCATATCCACCTTTGTCTAAAAAGAACATATATGATAGTAAAAGTGAAACCAGAGCAAACAGAGATGGACATCCCCAGTCTCAGAAAATACTGACCTATAAATCATTGGTTGATATATCCATCTTAAAGGTTGTGCAAGGATTAGCTGTAGTGACACTTCTTTAGACTACTTTCTGGACGTCTAAATGCAATGCAAAAATAATGGCAGTTCTGATGAGCTGCTCTTAGTTATTGCACACTTTCCATAGCTGTTACTATCTTGGCATGTTTTTGATCAATTTTAAGATGAACACCAGGAGTCCCCAACACCTTGCTGAGTTTCTGAGTGGCTCATAAATTACCCTAACTAACCCTAACAATCCTAACTTGCGTGCATCTCTCTCTCTCGGAGACGCATGGATATGCACAAACTTCTGCATTAGCCTACTTATCACCCTCACACACACTGCACTTGAGCAACAAACTGCTACAAAACCTGTGTTTTTCTGAATTGATGGTTAGTTGCAGCCTAGATCCAGCAAAATTTGGACAAAAAAACTACTGATTATTTAATTAAATCGTGCAAAATGAACTGAGCCACAAGTGGCACAGTGGTCACTCACTACCTCTCTCCCATTTTGTCTAGTGACGGCTTACGTAGTGATGCACTTTTCAAATGATTTTAATCACGCGTTTTATTGTTTTGCTTTCGATTTTCTTACCAGTGTAAATTTTAGTCTCTAGAAGCTTTGAATTGTTGTTCAGCTGCAGGCATTTTAATAATAGCTCCATGAGAGAGCTAACTAGGAAGCATGAGAGTATACCATGTGATGCATTCAAACCAGTCGCCTTGTCAGAGCCCAGTCAATGAGAATTTGAGAATTTGTTGAAAGACTCCTGTAAACTTTCATGACTGGTTGATAGTGCTGAACTACCCATATTTGAATTTGATCACTGTGTGAAGGGAAAACAGGGCTTTCCAAAGAGACCATGTTTGTTATGTGCCGTTGCAACATAACACAGTGCAAAAGAATGCTAACTTTTGGTGAATCTTAGGGAAAATTCACAGGTGCAAGTCGACAAAGTGTAATAAAATACACCTAATAACACCTAAATATGTGACTTGGACATTTTTTTTATAGTAGTGTGAAAGATTACATTTTAAAGATGCAAACTAGTCCGTAATCTCAAACTTGACCAGTACCATCCTGTGGTCATTCCACCCCAGGAAGTTTAACTGCTCATTACCATCAGAGCAGTTAACACTCTTGATCCTGTGATTATAATGACCACTCCAATTCACACACTGACTTATGCTAATTAAGCCACTGAGTGACTCATGTGACCCATTGTCACATGATCAGAGGTGTGGTCTACAGCTCACAGTTACACCCACAGTCCAGAGATAAATCTTTTTAGATTTTTTTAGATTTAGATTAAACTTTATTGTCATTACTCATGTATAAATACAAGTAACGAGATGCGGTTTGGCATCTAATCAGAAGTGCAAAGAGCAGCAAGTGCAGTATATACAGTATATGCAGTATGTACAGTTAAAGAGCAAATTATATTCAGATAAGAGTAGTAATAATAAATAGGCAGAATAATAATTAGGTAGAAGAGCAATATACATGTAAGGTGAAGAGATAATGAGGGTAATATACAGATGTGCTATATAGATTCAATATAAAGGGCAATATACAGATGTGCTATAGAGATCGTTATGTACAGATGTATTAAGTATATACAGATGTACAGATGTGCAGTCCAGGGGCTATAGCAGCAGAGTGCAGTGTGAGGTTCAGTGGGGGACAGAGTTAAGTAGTGTGACGGCTGTGGGGAAGAAGCTGTTCCTAAACCTAAAACGCCTTCTGGAGGGGACGAGTTGGAATAGTTTGTTGAGATTTGATGAAAGATGTCCTTCAGAATGCTGCGTGCCTGTTGCAGACATCTTTTCTTGTGGACATCCTCAATGGCAGGAAGTGGAGTCCCCGGGTCTTCCCATCACCAGGCCAGAACCGAAAAAGCCTTTTGGATGAAAAGTGAAACGTCTTCAAGCTCCAAAAAGTCTATATACCTGAACACCTTGACTATCATGACCTGGATGAATGAGAATCTTAGAATCTCAGAATCTCAGATATACTTAAAAGTATGGCTAAAGTGGAGACTGGAAATGGCACAAAACCAATAATTCGGCCGATCTACACAATTCCAAATACTACTATTCTCCTTCTCATCCAGTGTCACTGCTGCGAAAAAGGCTTTCTATCACGACAAAATTCACAATGCCACGGACACCAAGAAACTCTTTTCCACCTTTAAATCTTTACTAAACCCACCTCCTCCAACTAACCTCACAGCTGACACTTTTGCGGCAGGTCACTCCTTAGTGCTATGGCTATCAGCAGCATTTGACACGGTCAACCATCGCATTCTACTGGACAAGCTGACCAACATGGGTATTGATGGCGCAGCGCACTCCTGGTTCAAGTCCTATCTTACTGGATGGTCCTTCAGTGTCTCATGGCTAGGACAGACATTGGCACTTCACCAACTCAGCACAGGAGTACCCCAAGGATCTGTGCTGGGGCACCTTCTCTTCGCTCTGCACATCACCTCGCTGGGCTCAGTTATCCACTCCCATGGCTTCTCGTACCACTGCTATGCTGATGATACCCAGCTCTATCTGTCCTTTCCGCCTGACGACTCCACGGTGTCAACACTGTCTCTCTGATATATCTGCATGGATGAAAGGACACCACCTCCAACTAAATCTCTCAAAAACTGAACTGCTGGTCCTCCCAGCCAAACTAGCCATACATCACGACATCAGTATCAAGATCGACTCCCTGTCTGTTTCTCCCACCAAAGTGGCAAGAAACCTAGGTGTCATGATTGATGACCAACTGACCTTTACAGATCACGTTGCCTCTGTGGCTCGGTCATGCCGTTTTTTTATTCAACATAAGAAAGATCAGGCCATACCTAACCCAACATGCAACCCAGATCCTGGTACAGACCCTAGTTATCTCTCGGCTTGACTACTGCAATGTCCTCCCATCAGGCCTACCAGCCTGTGGGGTGAGACCGCTACAGATGATCCAGAATGCAGCTGCACATCTGGTCTTTAACCAGCCAAAAAGGGCACACTTCACACCTCTGTTCATTGAACTTCACTGGTTACCCTTGGCTGCTCGCATTAAATTCAAGGCACTTATGGTGGCCTACAGGGTGAATGATGGCTCTGCTCCCATCTACCTGAATACTCTCCTGAAGCCCTATGTCACCCGACGACCGCTTCGCTCCTCTAAGGAACGTTTTCTAGCACGGCCAACACCTCGTGCAGGTCAATCCAGACTCTTCTCATATCTGGTTCCGCACTGGTGGAATGACCTCCCAAGTGACCTCCCATGTGCTACCAGATCAACTGATACCCTCTCCACCTTCAAGAAACTCGTGAAGACCCAGCCCTTCCAAGAATATCTCCTGGCGTAAACTTTGAGATGCACTTAATTTAATTTCTCTGCACTATTGCACTATCCTCTTTTGTAAGTCGCTTTGGTTAAAAGCGTCTGCTAAATGCCTACATGTAATGTAAATGTAAATGAGGCTAAATTACCTTTTACTTCACTTCAGTGAAATATCAAAAAATCTTGTGAATTAGGCTTGCAATTATGTTGCAAGACTGTGGTCTGTGAAGGCAGAGCAACCTAATAAAATATTGCAAATTTGTCACAGTACTGTAAATCCACTGCTTCATGCACACATCCTCAGAGCTCAAAATGCTGCCTCAACAATGGACGAGGTGATTTCTCAGGTTAACATTAATGTTTAAAAAAAACATAATATATGAGGTTGGGCTTAGACAGACAGTAGCCAGACAAAAGTCAACAACCAGGCTTTCTATCACGACAAAATTCACAATGCCACGGACACCAAGAAACTCTTTTCCACCTTTAAATCTTTACTAAACCCACCTCCTCCAACTAACCTCACAGCTGACACTTTTGCGGCAGGTCACTCCTTAGTGCTATGGCTATCAGCAGCATTTGACACGGTCAACCATCGCATTCTACTGGACAAGCTGACCAACATGGGTATTGATGGCGCAGCGCACTCCTGGTTCAAGTCCTATCTTACTGGATGGTCCTTCAGTGTCTCATGGCTAGGACAGACATTGGCACTTCACCAACTCAGCACAGGAGTACCCCAAGGATCTGTGCTGGGGCACCTTCTCTTCGCTCTGCACATCACCTCGCTGGGCTCAGTTATCCACTCCCATGGCTTCTCGTACCACTGCTATGCTGATGATACCCAGCTCTATCTGTCCTTTCCGCCTGACGACTCCACGGTGTCAACATTGTCTCTCTGATATATCTGCATGGATGAAAGGACACCACCTCCAACTAAATCTCTCAAAAACTGAACTGCTGGTCCTCCCAGCCAAACTAGCCATACATCACGACATCAGTATCAAGATCGACTCCCTGTCTGTTTCTCCCACCAAAGTGGCAAGAAACCTAGGTGTCATGATTGATGACCAACTGACCTTTACAGATCACGTTGCCTCTGTGGCTCGGTCATGCCGTTTTTTTATTCAACATAAGAAAGATCAGGCCATACCTAACCCAACATGCAACCCAGATCCTGGTACAGACCCTAGTTATCTCTCGGCTTGACTACTGCAATGTCCTCCCATCAGGCCTACCAGCCTGTGGGGTGAGACCGCTACAGATGATCCAGAATGCAGCTGCACATCTGGTCTTTAACCAGCCAAAAAGGGCACACTTCACACCTCTGTTCATTGAACTTCACTGGTTACCCTTGGCTGCTCGCATTAAATTCAAGGCACTTATGGTGGCCTACAGGGTGAATGATGGCTCTGCTCCCATCTACCTGAATACTCTCCTGAAGCCCTATGTCACCCGACGACCGCTTCGCTCCTCTAAGGAACGTTTTCTAGCACGGCCAACACCTCGTGCAGGTCAATCCAGACTCTTCTCATATCTGGTTCCGCACTGGTGGAATGACCTCCCAAGTGACCTCCCATGTGCTACCAGATCAACTGATACCCTCTCCACCTTCAAGAAACTCGTGAAGACCCAGCCCTTCCAAGAATATCTCCTGGCGTAAACTTTGAGATGCACTTAATTTAATTTCTCTGCACTATTGCACTATCCTCTTTTGTAAGTCGCTTTGGTTAAAAGCGTCTGCTAAATGCCTACATGTAATGTAAATGTAAATGAGGCTAAATTACCTTTTACTTCACTTCAGTGAAATATCAAAAAATCTTGTGAATTAGGCTTGCAATTATGTTGCAAGACTGTGGTCTGTGAAGGCAGAGCAACCTAATAAAATATTGCAAATTTGTCACAGTACTGTAAATCCACTGCTTCATGCACACATCCTCAGAGCTCAAAATGCTGCCTCAACAATGGACGAGGTGATTTCTCAGGTTAACATTAATGTTTAAAAAAAACATAATATATGAGGTTGGGCTTAGACAGACAGTAGCCAGACAAAAGTCAACAATACCGCCTTGTAAAAAAAAAAAAAAAACTACTGTTACAGAAACATTGTGGGATTATTTGGAACACCCATGGTCTTCAATTGTACCATGGGACCAATGCCAGACTTTTGACATATTTTGTAAATTTCTCAAAAAATTACTATGAATGATCTTTCACATATTGTAGAGAGAAAACTATGTCCAAAGAAAAAAATATGCAGTGCTATTTATGGAAATGAAAGAAAATATATTGCCTCTGATAATACATGTAAAAACACACAAAGTTGTGATAATATGTTTTTATACTTTATTTAAATGTTAAGTATACTATAGTCTATGCAAAATGTCTCAGCTTTAGCAATCCTGGTCATCTGACATAGGAAATGCATTGATTTCTTTACTTCTATTTTGTTGTTGATTCCAACATTAGCCTACTTCACTTGATAGAACTTCTTGAGTTTGACACTATGTCTGGCCACTGCTACATTGTCCAGCCATAATTCCTGATAACCACCTATGGACTGACTACCATGTAATGTAAAAGTGGGATAATACTCTAATTATGAACTATTATGAACCTTAGCTAAAGCCATAGGCAACTTATAGTCTGTCATGGTTACTACTGATTGTAATTTTTCTGCATGACCCCTGGCAGTTGGGTTAGCCCCTTGAGTCGTGGATCTGCCCAAGGTTTCTTCCTAGATTAACTGAACATAAGGGAGTTTTTCCTGCCCCTGTTGCTCTTGGGTGCCCCTTCTGTGAAGCGCCACGAGACAATACTATTGTAAAAGGCGCTGTATAAATAAAACTGAATTGAATTGAATGGAACTGTGAAAGAAAATATTTTCACTTTGCACTACTAATCAAAGTGTTCATCAGTTGGGTTTTGGTTTGCTTGTGTGATCCAATTTTTGTGTGGTCCAACTGCTTGAATTCACAATGGACCAAAAGGTCCAAACCAAGGGAAGAAGCAAACTTTTTTTAGTTACTCTTACATTAAGGTAAAAAAAATGACAATTTGTTTTTCTTTCTGTTTTCTTTTTTTCCTATGATGTTTAAAAGTTGTCAGGCACAGACTAGACACGACTTAACTTTTAAACAAAAGGGGATTTATTTTCAAACAGATAAACAGAATACAACTAAAGTCAACAAATAGCGGAGGATAAGGAAATAACTATAAAGATAATATTACTATTGAAGATAATATTACTATTATTGTTATTACATGTACCTTTACAGTTGCACTACCATTTTTACAAATTTGTGATAATATACATTTATATTATAATGATAAAACAGAAAAAAAACAACTTCAAAAGGTGAGTAAGAAGGAAAAAGAGAAAAAGAAGAAAGTAAAATCATGTCAGATAAACAGTGTCACGACTCGGTGGCAGATGTGGCATGACATTGTTTATCTATCATTGTTTATGAAGCTCTGTTTATCAGGTTTCAGTTACATAACATCAACACTTTTTACTTTCTTCTTTTCCCCTTTTTCCATCTTACTTTTTGAAGTTGTTTTGTTTTGGGGTTTTTTATCATTATAAAATAAAAAAAAATTTGGGCCAATGAGCATTTGGACATCCGTTTATCGGAATCAAACAACTATGAAAACATTGATCAATGGAAATTTGTTAATTATTAATGTATCACACAGTACTTACAGTGGACTGATGTATCACACAGTACTTACAGTGGACTGAAGTAGCATGTCGAATCAGAGGTAGTGTGTGTTTCCTGTACCCAATAAGATTTTGTGTGTGTGCGTGTGCGCGTTTGTGTTTGTGTGTTTGTGTTTGTTTGTGTGTGTGTGTGTGTGTGTGTGTGTGTGTCGCAGAGCCACTGTTTGGCTGGTCCAGACATCACTGGACTCTTGTTGGATCCATTCTGCTGTTCTTATCTGCATGTGCTTTGGGATATTACCACTCTAGAGGTACTGCTCATTTTTAATTAATTTGCTTAAGGACATTAGATGAATGAATTGTAGATTGACATCCATCGCTCCATTGTCCTTTCCCTTTATTTATATTCAAAATGATGGTTTTACTGTGCAGTCATGTATGTTACTGAGAAGAACATTATTCTCACAGTTGCATATGATGGTTTCTATGGAATATTCATAAGCCCATTTCACAGCTGTGACAGATGACAAGTTTATGATTGGAGACAGAGTTTAGTACCTGGACTGTGTGCCTGTGCTTAAACCTCAAGTAGTTTTGGTGGTATTACAGTTCAAAGTTGGCAAAAATGCTTACGGGCAAGGAAAGGGTGGGGGTGTATTCCAAGGCATAATTTTGAGAGATTTTAAAGAGTGGGCACATAATATATGAGAATCATTTGACACAGAATGACCCATGTGTTTGTCCTTTAGTTTTGCTATAATTTATTACTTCACTCCCTAGGCATCCATCTTTACAAACTGTGGGTAATCTCCAAGTTTACGTGGCCTAAAGCTGATGGCCATCTGCCAGGAACTGACATCAAAACCTACACAGAACTCCATATTATCCAGAGGCCCAGACCCACAATCATTACTGAAAGACTCAGTGGGACAGTTAGCAGGAAAGACTACAAGGGGATCACTCTGAGCCAGCTCTTCAGCCCTGACAAAGATGAAACTCCTCCCAATGTGGTTGTTCTGAAGGGATTCTCTGGATATGGCAAGTCTATCACCACACGCAAGATCATCTGTGACTGGGCGTCAGGGATGTGTTATGCATGTCTTCTTGCTAACCTCCTGTTACACTCCTGTGAGGTGTTGGATGATCTGCTCAGCCTTTGAGAAGACTTTGGAACAGGAATCTAGGACCTCCATATACATTATGTTTATATTCACTCTTCTGAAGGACATTAACAGTGAGGTCCTGAAAATGCTGGCAAAGCTGGCAAAAGAAGGAACGTGGAGAAAGAAATACTTTTTTGAAAAGGAGAAAGTGTCTGGTCTTGACAAAATCCCTCTCCTTCAGAAAATCAACACCAGACGGCGGGTGTTGTACAGTTTTGTTCACCAGAGTGTTCAGGAGTTCTTTACAGCTCTTTATTTCATCATAGAAAATGATGATATAGAGAGTGAAGTGAAGAAGCTGTTGGATTCAATGAAGGGGCCTTCTGCAGCTGAAAACATGCATCTATTTCCAATCATTCACATCCTATTTGGTTTCTCAAATGCAGAAGTGCAGACCTCACTCAATTTGCTTACTCAGCGCAGTTCATTCCTCACAAACAACAGAGTAATGCATATCCGAGATCTGTTACATACACAGATTTTAAAACAGGTTGATGAATTCATGTTGAAATATGTGAGGATGTTCATACTCCACTGCCTTTTTGAGATCCATGATAAGGAGACTGTAAGGTGTGCAATGGAGAGATGGAAGAACATTGACTTTTCCTCTTTTGCCATAAAGTGGGAGGAGTGTTGGGCACTGCGTTTCTGTTTGCAGTCCCAACCTAATATAGCATGCCTGAATATCAGCAACTGCAACCTAATATAGCATGCCTGAATATCAGCAACTGCAACCTAATATAGCATGCCTGAATATCAGCAACTGCAACCTAAGAGCAGACATGTTGAAGCTGCTTGCACCTGCAATGGCTGGGCTGAGTTGCAAGGCACTGTGGTGAGTGACAAGAGAATATATTCTACTATAATAGTGCAAAGAAGTAATGTTGCAGAACAGAAAGTACAAGGCGTTATTATACAACATTACACAAATGCTTTTCTGGACGAATTAGACGGTGTTATAGCTATAAAGCTAGGAACAATTCTATTTTATAGGAGCCATATGCAGGAATTCGGGAAAAAAAAAATTTCAAACTGAACTGAAGGAAAATCATATTTTCTATGTAAAGAGGGTCATTCTGTGTCAAATTGGCCAACATATCTCAAAGGAAGGTGTGCAAAATTATACCTCAGCCTCTCAAGTATTTCTATGAATGCCTTAGAATGCACCCACCCCCTCTTCCAAAAAAGTGCTTGAGAGCATTTTTGTCAACTTCAGAATGTAATATCAACAAAACTATTTGAGATTCAAGCACATGCTTTCGTATGCGTGTATGCGTTTATATGGTGGTGGTGTAGCGGTTAAGGAACCTTACTAGCTTGCTAGTAGTAGAGTTCGAATCTCAGCTGCCACCATTGTGCTCTTGAGCAAGGCACTTAACCCTAAGTTGCTCTTGGGAAGTCTGGCCCTGATATAATTGATAGTTGACAAATGACAATGTGGTTGCAGGGTGGATGTGGAGGACCTATCAGATGCTGGTGTTGATGATCTTATATTAGCTCTGGGGACAGGAAGGATTCTTACAAGATTGAGGTGATTGCATGTCCTGACCAAAGGCTGTTTATGCCTGTTTATGGGTCATGAGCACATCATCAATATCTACCATTTATTTGGAGTTATACCAGTTGGAGAGTGTGGTGAAAGCTAAAAGAATGGTCTTATTCTCTTCCAGAGTGGAAAACAGCCAGCTGTCAGATGAGAGTGTGCAGCAGATCCTCAGTGCTCTAAGAAAGCAGGAGTCTGTGGGTTCAGTTCATCTCTCAGTGAAGACAGTCAGGTTCGACATGGCAAACAGACTGAAAGAGCATGTATGCAGTGTCACAGTCACTGGTATCATGAGGTGAGAGACACGGTGTAGATGCTTCTAGAACATCAACACAATTCAGCAGATATGATTAATGAACAAGCAAATAGAGTAGCAGATAGAGGATTGTGAATATGGTGCAGATCAGGACCCCTGGCTTGAGTTCATTGTTTCCAAAGGAGGTTCAAGAAATGATTAATCCCAAATGTTCACTTACTTTTACACACAACATTTATAACCTTATTTACAGACTCAACATCCAGATAGAGAAGAAACATACATATACACACACACACACACACACACACACACACACACACACACACACACACTATATTACATTCACATTCACACACACACACACACACACACACACACACACACACACACACACACACACACACACACATACACACACACATGCACACACACACACACACATACAATATCCAATATATATATATGTGTACAAGTGTTTGTAACAAAATTTCCATAAAATGCAGGAGTATCTTACACATACATTTATACATGAGGTTTTTAAGGAGAGCCTCAAATGTGGGGGACATTAGAAGTCACAAACATTCCCACCTTGGATACTTAAATAATATTCTAAGAGCATCTTTACACACCACCTTAATCTTATTCAGTTTTGTTTTGCTAAAATGACTCCATAGGTGAGCTGTACAGAGGGACCTTTTGACTTCATTTGTACAAATAAAATGTATGTGCCTGCACATTCGCTTAAGTATACAACACTGACACTGAACATCATCATCATCATCATCATCATCATCATCATCACAAAAGTCATTCCTGATGATATGACCCAAATATTTGACTTTTGCTATGACAGCAAGTTCTGCTCCTCCTGAGTTCTGGCTATCATGACAAGACCCTCTTTTGGATTGTATTTTATGTCATACTGCATTCCATAATGGGAACATACATCAGATGATTGATACGTCTGTCCCCCAAACTGTATCAATTGATTAAGTATTATTAGCATGATATTATTAGCATGCCTGCTATGGAAATGGCTTAGTTTTGCATGGTTGTACATCTTTTCTCCTCATTCACAGATTAATTCCACAGATTCATGTCAACTGAAATAGTACTAGCTGTTGATAGAGGGCCACAATAGACTTCTGCAATGACATCAGGAAAACATAATTAAAACCCCGTCGACGTTTCCATGCTGGAAAAGTCAGTGGGAAACTAACAATTGTTTTTTGAAAAACCACTGCGGGGGGGTTACAGTCTATCAGTCATAGCTACACTATACACTTTGATGTCATAGTCTGGCTTGTCAGGCTATGGGAATACACCACTGTTTAGACATACATACTACATACAACAAACTACAAAACAGACAGGCAGACATGGCGACCTAAGGATGGACCTGTGAGACAAGGTAAGCACCATGTCCCTGGGGGATTCTTTACGCCACCCAGGGTTTGGTTTTTGGTTGCTTTCACACACAGGACTACATACACACACACACACACACACACACACACATACACACACACACACTACACACACACATAAGCAACATGTTACTCCCTCCACATAGGTTTTAGGGGTTTGATGAGCCAGGAGGGTTAGCTGGGACGTAACACAGATCTCTGTGTCAGACTCTGAATTAAAGCTACTTAATAAATCATCTACAAAAATGACACAAATGATGGATGATAATATTGTTGCAACTGTTAAAGAAAGAAATTGCTAAAGAAAGAGCACAAGAAGACTGAAAGAAAATGATGCAAATCTAAATTTCTTGTCCATTATCAAATCCATAAAAATTGTATATATAATTATGAAATTGGTAAAAAAGCAATACAGTCTTTCTTCTCCAGCATCATCACTAGGAATATGAAAAATGTCCATGTGCTCTTTACAACAGTTCAGAAGAATATGAACAATGTCCATGTGCTATTTACAACAGTTCAGAAGTTTAAAAATCCCTCACCACAAATGACACCTGAGCTTCTTTCACGTAATAAATGCAATGAGTTTGAATGTTGCATGTTTCTTCAAAGGTGAAATTCAATTCAATTTGAAACAAAACACATCTGAAACCACCAGTTAAAAAGAAAGGGATTTCAATGCAATGTCAGAATTTAGCCAATTAGTTGACATTCCGAAAAAATCTCAGTTCTACAACATCTAAAGTGGACATTTTGCCCACCACCTTTTTCCAAACCGGCTCTTCCCCTCATACCTGGTGATGTGCTTCTGATCATAGATACATCTTTAGAGACTGTAAATAGTTCTAATGCCCTTACTTAAATATTCGCTCAGCTTTGCTTATGGCTGCATGTGACAGCACGGCATCTGCTTTCATTGTGCTAGTGTGCCAGCTTGATATAATGGATCAAGATAAAGGGCAAGAACACAGCAACAGCATGTGAATGTTTATCTAAAAGTAAAACTAATGAATTTGTGCATGGAAGTGCAACTTCATCAAAAATCAGAACATCTGGAAATCTGTTACCAAATTACTTTTCAGAAACAGCAGCAAGGTATGAGACACTGCAGGATGTTCTGTTGAGATACCGTGTTCTAAAGCAACAAGGCAAGAGACACTGCAGAGTGCTGCAGGCTGTTCTGTTGAGAGAAAGGCAGATGGTGCAAGTAGTAGTTCTCAGGCTATAGACCATTAGTAGTTCTCAGGCTATAGACCATTAGTAGTTCTCAGGCTATAGACCATTAGTAGTTCTCAGGCTATAGACCATTAGTAGTTCTCAGGCTATAGACCATTAGTAGTTCTCAGGCTATAGACCATTAGTAGTTCTCGGGCTTTAGATCATTATTAAGCATCTTGACTTGTATATTCACATTCTTCAAAATTTTCCTCATCTCGTACAAATCAAAAGTGTTTCGCAGATAAGGAAAATTTCTCACTAACTAGAAACTAGAATATTAAAAATGGTCCAAAATATTAAAATTGAAAATGTGAACATTTGACACTTGAGCATAACAATTCATTCCATAATGGTAGCTATGCATAATGGCATAAAGTTTCTGACTATTCATTCAATGCACTGTGACTTTTGACACATTTCCTGTTTACGAGTCGAGATATTAAAATCATTAAAATTCATTAGTTCGCCATTTCAACATATTAGAACATATCAAAAATCTCTTCGCAATTTAACATTAGCAGCATCTTGGGATTATGTATGCAAAGTTTGTTCACCTTGGTGCACCTCGGGCCCTGATAGTGCATGTGTGTGTGTCTGTGTGTGTGTGTGTGAATTCATGCGTGTGCATGCGACTGTGTGTGTGTGTTTATGCATGTGTGTGAGTGTCTGTGTGTGTTTGCATGCATGTGGGTGTGAGTATGTCGGTGGCACTATGCCCATGTGAATATCATGATATCCACCATCATGATATTCAATATTTTCAATTTCCGTCAAAGCACTGAAAATGTCTGGCACATTTCCGGTTTGGCCAGATGGCAGGCACATTGGGTGTCTGGATGTCATCATAATCATAATCATAATAGCTATTTACCTGTGAAGTTTCAGACTATTCATTCAATGCTCTGTGACTTTATGACACATTTCCTGTCTATGTGGGGATATATTAAAGGGGAGATATTTTTTGCCTGAGAATTCTTCAAAAAGCAATAGGGCTTGCATTAGGGGATGCATTTTGGATAGATCTACTAATAATAATAAGATCAAACTTGGTGATTCCAAGAGCTATTTTTCTGGAAGTCTCCAACAGTGGTCCTTTGGAAATTCTGGGCCTCCCTTACCACCCTCACTATGCGTGTGGGCAAGATAAACATGGGTTATCCATTTCCAGGCAAGTCTGCAGTAGTTTCAGCTGACTGGAATTTCTTAGTTATTTGACTATGCGTGTGGGCAAGATTTTACATGGGTTATCTTACATTTCCATCACAAGTCTGCAGTATCCTGTTATCTCTCTCATGTTGAAAACTGACTGTTGGATAAGTTTCAGCAATTTTAAACCTTGGCTTCTACATCAATTTAAACAGTGATACAGACACTAAACAGAGACTAAATCTGACAAAAGAAATTGACCCGCTGTCTGGGACACCATCACACTGAGCATTATGAGACTACTGGGCATGTAGACCAACCATCACACTGAGCATTATGAGACTACTGGGCATGTAGATCAACCATCACACTGAGCATTATGAGACTACTGGGCATGTAGATCAACCATCACACTGAGCATTATGAGACTACTGGGCATGTAGATCAACCATCACACTGAGCATTATGAGACTACTGGGCATGTAGATCAACCATCACACTGAGCATTATGAGACTACTGGGCATGTAGATCAACCATCACACTGAGCATTATGAGACTACTGGGCATGTAGATCAACCATCACACTGAGCATTATGAGACTACTGGGCATGTAGATCAACCATCACACTGAGCATTATGAGACTACTGGGCATGTAGATCAACCATCACACTGAGCATTATGAGACTCACTGGGCATGTAGATCAACCATCACACTGAGCATTATGAGACTCACTGGGCATGTAGATCAACCATCACACTGAGCATTATGAGACTACTGGGCATGTAGATCCACTTGAGTTTTAATGTGTAGTAGCTCTAAATATGGCTCTCTCTCTGGAACATCTGCACAACTAGGCAGTTACGTTTCTCTAACATCCACACAACATAGCTATGTTACTGAAATATTTTTGGACATATATAAGCCTGCAGCTATTCCTTTGAGAAAGGAATACTGAAACACTGGATAATAATTTTTTCTTCTTATTTAACAGCATTACACTGACTGGGATGGTGCCTTATGACAGGGATGGAAACGATCTCTGTTCATGTCTCTGTGTGAGAAAAGATGAGCACAACTTCATGTGAGTTAACGGGGCAACAATATTACTGACAGTGGGCCTCATTCACCAATATTTAGCTTTTTGTGATTTGGTAATGTTATAGTAATAATCTAAATTCTAACAATAATTGATTTTGTGCATTCATCACTAAGGGGTAAGAGTCGTGCTGTTCTGTGTATGTCTGTGTGCTTTTTTGCTTTGCTCCTGCTTGTTTTTTTTCTGAATTTTCATCCTTTTGCCATTTGACCATTTTATTTCAGTTTGCTTAGATAGTAAACAGAACACTGAATAGGAAACTTCAGGGGTTATTTGCTTGAATAAGAGAGGTTGAACAATACTCGCAACAACCGAAGAGCCAGTCATCTTGACATTGAATTAAAACAAAATGGCAGAAGGCAAAAGGCCCATTGGATCCTGTAGAAAATGTACAGAACTAGAACAGAGAAATCAAAGACTTACCATCAAAGATGAACAAACTACAAGACGTATCATGAAGGGAGCACAGCAGTAGAAACAGCGTCTGAGAATGCAGAGAATGCACCCCATCATCATTAAATCAGCATTCTGTCACCTAATACAAACTAAAAAGGACTTATTTCAAAAACTGATTTGGAACTGATTGATCTTTGACTACAAACAGCTTCAGCTGATTTAAAATGCTATAGAACTGACTTTAAAAGCACTGCTGCTTGTGTACAATGCTCTGATATGTTTCAGCAATACAAGCCACAGCAGATCTCTCAGTTTGCAGCAGAAAAACAACTAGAACAAATTGTGGTGAAGAAGCCTTTAGTTACGTGTCATTCTGTCCCAAATAAAAAAAAAAAAATCAGAAATAAATATGCCTGACCATCATGGGTTTGTTTCATACTTAATGTGCATAATTTTACTATACCCAGGACCTATAATGCAAAATATTACCATTGTATCCTCTGTAGTTTTTGAGAAATGGGGTCTTAAAAAGGGGCTCATGTCTGAATAAAATGGAGCTCTGAAGAAATGTCCATGTTCCATAAGGTATTACTCTTGGAGTTGTCATGCTACATTTCTGAAACGTTAAGGAACTATTCTATTGTAGCAGACATATTTAAATTCTGAGATGCTTGTTTCACAGCCTATGCTGTCACAGCTTTTACAGATTAACTATGACTATTCTTTCATGGAGTACAACTGATTCATGGAGTACAAATGGTTCTGGTGAGTGTGCTTCAGGCAGCTTTGTAGGCAAGGATGAGGACAAGACAGTGGGGCTATTGACCTGACAAGTCTCAGACAAAATCAGTTTGGGCCTCATCTGGCCCCACAGTAATTGCACTGCTTCCAGTACTTATCTACTGGCTGTTACACCGACTGTTCCTGTGACCATAGTGCCAAAATTACTACTATCCATCAAACTGTCTAAGGATAGTTAGATTGTTAGACTAGGTGTTATCCATGGAGCTAGAGTCAGAGATCGCAGTGCAGTGTATCAGAAGGAAAAGCAAAATCAGAAGTATCCCGATTATGAGACTTGTCCTGGTTTTGATAATGTTCAGGATTTGCAAAGAAATTGGGTTATCAAAATTGCTGAATACTACCTGATGAATACTAATATTCCAGTTAGTGATTGCAACTCTCTTTGTGGTGTTCTCACCGAGGATTCTAAAGAGCAGTGCTTGATTGTCTTGCCGCTTATCAGCATTCCATCTCACACGTCACACACTACAATCTTCCTTTGAAACTGAAATCAAGATAAGTTTTTTACATCCCGATTTCTTTAGGAATACTCCACATAGCGTATCCTGATTTCTCAGAAACCAGTATAAGGGCTTATTCGGGATATTACATTTGGGAAAAGGTGCTTACATGTGCAAACACAACGCCGGGATACTTGATATTCCAATCATATTCAGGATACTTAAATGCATAAATGCAGTGTGAGTGTGAGAGAGTGAGTGAGAGAGAGAAAGTAACATCTGGTTCTGTGTATCCGTATTAATCAGTGTGAAAGTAACATCTGGTTCTGTGTATCCGTATTAATCAGTGTGAGCCTTGGACATGATGGCATCCTCCAGCCTGCTGTATCTGAGCTGTCAATCACCTTACCCAGCAGTTGGGACATGAAACACTGGACAGAACTCCTGCAACTCTTCCAGGAGCTGAGAGAGCTGAAGAACAAGTAGGATCTCCCTGTACAACAGTGCATTCAGTGTTCTGTTAGGTGACATGCATGATTAAGGATCACTGTGGTAGGATCTCCCTGTACAACAGTGCATTCAGTGTTCTGTTAGGTGACATGCATGATTAAGGATCACTGTGGTAGGATCTCCCTGCTCATGCAGCTTCTGAGGAACTCAGGTGCCAGAGTTTTGTCAAGTCCCATCACTCCCATCACAAGTCCCATCACTCCCATTCCAAGTCCCATCACTCCCATTCCAAGTCCCATTCTCAAGCAGCCCCACTGGCTGCCAGTGAGGTCTCACATCTCCTACACATCACTCAATTTACTTGCACCCTGATACATTACTGACCTCTTCTACCTGTACACTCCCCAGTGATCCCTTCAATTCTCTGACAAAGATCAGACTCCGGTCCTTTGGGGACAGAGCTTTCTGTGCTGACTCTGGTCCTTTGGGGACAGAGCTTTCTATGCTGTCTGGTGGAACAAGCTACTACTATTACTATTACTGTGTTCTGTTGGCAATGGGTGGTATTACATGTTTGTGATCGTACTGTCTGTGTTCCTCCAGGTCAGAGGTGGATTACAATGCTCTGGATAGGCGCGTAGAGAACCTTGTGTCCCTCCTCCACTCTCTGCCTGGCCTGCAGAAGGTGCATCTGAAGGCCAATATCCAGACCATACAGTGGGCCTTTGAGGTCTACTCCCTCATCCACAAATGTGCCACCCTACAAGAAATAGAGTGAGCTATTTATTTATTGATTGAGTGTCTGTGTGTGTGTGTGTGTGTGTGTGTGTGTGTGTGTGTGTGTGTGTGTGTGTGTGTGTGTCTGTGTGTGTTCACATTCATGCATGTACATATGAAGAGTTTAGTTCCAAAACGCTACAAATCCATTTTTGAAAATATTCAAAAGTATTTTTTTTTATTGTGATTGTGTATTTCAGTTATTGACCAAACCTCAATTATGTTGATTGTATTATGTAAAAATAAATCCAATAAAACTAAATGTAGATTCACTGATATATCTGAAAAAGAAAAATTTTAAAAATGATTTCTGAAAATTCATTAAAATGGTGGATATAGCGTTTTGGAACCAAGCATATATAGATCTTCTGTCTCCTCCAGACTGATAGATGAATCTTTTGTCAGTAATACAAAAGAGAATGGAGAAGAACAGAATGTTTGTCACAGACCCATCAGTATATCATATCTGTAACCAACATGTAACCTTATAAGATTATATCCATTTGCTCTTTCAGATGCTTTTGAACATATTTTGCTAGTACCACAACAGTTCAGTGCAGGAGCAGTTTTAAAAGGATTGATTTGTTTTGTCAAATCTAGGCCTAGTATGTTAACAAATATTGTCCAACATGTGTCCAAAATATTACATTAAGATAAACATGGAGAATGGCAAAGTGCACTCCTGGTTTGAATTCTGTCTCACTGGGCGGTTGTTCAGTGTGTCATGGCAAACATCTGTGTTACACCAACTCACCAAAACGCCCTATGCCCTATGCCCTATGCCCTAAGGCTCTGTGCTGGGCCCCTTCTCATTGCAGTGTGTTTGTGTGGTGAAGGTGTGAACAGGAAAACTGCTGTTTTTCTGAAGTACGATAGTACTGCACTGTTGTTGTGTCCAAAATATTACATTAAGCAGTAGCAGCTTTGCGGTATTTTCTATGAATATTTTTTCATGCACAGCAGTAATACTGTAGAAGAAATCTACTCTTAGTAGAGACTACTCTTTTGATACTGCAGAACAATGCAGTATTTTTAAAGAATGAAAGAATGAGTTACACATCCACTTGTATTTTCTTAGTGTGATGGTGAGGGAACTAGAAGAAGAACATGGAGAGCCGGCCCACTCGTTTCTGTCTGTGAGGAAGGACCAGGACAGCACCGTCAGGTAAGAGACAATAATCAGAAGAGACCAGCACAGTACCCTCATTTGGTCTGTACTGTCTAAATATTCTTGTTCTTTTTCCTACTGACAGCACTTGGGCTATGGGGGTAGAAATGTGTGTTTTCCTTCAAACTGAGTAAAAGGAGTGTACCATATCTTCTCATTGTAAAAATATATATTTAACTTTTCTTGGACGTTTCTTGTCATATTGTCCCATAAAAGTACACCACATCATTTGACAACCTTTTTATAATTGTGTCCAGCTAAACCTATTTTTAGGGAAGGGTTATCTTGCTGGGGTGCTGGACAAGTACAAAAGGATGTTTTAATTTAGTTGTCATAAACAAGCATGAAAAAAATGAATTGTAAACTTTTCTTGAAAGTTTGCTCTTTTTGCTTGAAAAAAAGTTGCACTTAGCTTTTGCACACAAATAAACCTGTGTGTGTATGTGTGTACTCTGGAAAACAGGTTCCAACTCAGCACCAATTTAGCGCTGGTCCAGAAACAGACACCAGCAACATCGGGTGCTGGTGGTTAGCTTAGCTTCGTCGTGAATGTAGGTAGTTTGCTGACAGACACACGGGTTAGGTTAGGTTGCAACAACAGGATTTTTAGATTGTACAATTCTAACTTTGTAAAAATAATAGGGGGAAAATGCCAAGCTAAATGCATTTCTGCCAACTATGGCTACGATACAGCAGTAGTCCTTTGTTACAATGTGATGACAACAGAGGCCTGTACAGTGACTTAACGATGTAGAACTACTCTGGAAAAACAAGCCAGTTCTTGGATAATCAGCTGGTAGCACATTGGCACAAGCACCAGCCCAGAGCCAGCACCTGGTTCAAGGTGGTGGAAAAGGGATACAAGAGGTACTGGTAAACAACTGTTCAAAGAGAACACTATCAGCTTCTTGTCAAATAGAACATTAAAAAGTCCTACAGCTTACCACACATAGTACCTGCAAAGTACAAACCCCATTCAAGTGTACTACTGACTATATTAAATGGTTTTCGACATCTAATGTCTTCTTTGGTAAGGATTTATAGTCACAGAATTCACAATCTCCAATTGCAGCTGACTATTCTTTGCAAATAAATTGACAGAACGGTATTTGAGTGCTTCAGACAACGAAGTTCCATCTATAAGAGTTCACAATCAAATAAATCACCTCTTTTAATGAGTCCTGCCATATGTGTAGAACTACACTTCTCTGTGGTGACTCAAAATGTCAATGAGTCCTGCCATATGTGTAGAACTACACTTCTCTGTGGTGACTCAAAATGTCAATGAGTCCTGCCATATGTGTAGAACTACACTTCTCTGTGGTGACTCAAAATGTCAATTACGCATAACCAACAGACTGGGAGGTGTAAAGGGCAATTTAATTCAATTCAAGTCAATTTAATTCTGTCTTCACACAATATGGTTGCACACACTTTTTCAATTCAATTCAGTTTTATTTATACAGCGTCTTTTACAATAGTATTGTCTCGTGGCGCTTCACAGAAGGAGCACCCAAGAGCAACAAGGGTAGTGGTTAAGGAACCTGACTAGCATGCAAGTAGCCTGGAAAATGGGGTTCGAATCCTGGCTTGCCCTTGAGCAAGGCACTTAGCCCTAAGTTGCTCTAAGGGAGACTGGCCCTGATGTAGTTGATTGATTGACAAATATGTAAGTCGCTATGGATAAAAACACCCTGCTAAATGCTTTATGCTAAATGCATAAATGTAAGTTAATCTAGGAAGAAACCTTGGGCAGATCCACGACTCAAGCCAGGGGTCATGCAGGAAAATTACAATCAGTAGTAATCATGACAGACTACAAGTTGCCTATGGTTTTAGCTAAGGTTCATAATGGAGTATTATCCCACTTTACATTATATGGTAGTCAGACTATAGGTGGTTATCAGGAATTATGGCTGGACAATGTAGCAGCGGCCAGACATAGTGTCAAACTAAAAGGAGTGAGATGGGTCATGGGGGTAACAGTAAGGGTCCATTTGACAGTGCCATTGTGGGGGGGTCAATCACAAAGCCTCAAGGAAGTCGGGCCTAGCATGGGCGTCCAGGAAGGGCCTCTGTGATTGAGAATCGGTCCTGACATGGGCCTCCCTTAGTGTTGGTTGTAGTCCACTTGGGAGGGGAGGGTGAGAGGAGTCCAGAATGAGGCAGGGATGACACTCAGCAGAGATAATTGTGGACAGAGGAAAATAGTGAATTAGGCCAGGTTCACACATCAGAGAACAAATGTGTCATTTGGGCATACATATATATATATATATATATAGATGAATGTATATACACATACACATACATATATACATATATATATATACATACACACACAGATATATACACACACATATACATAAATATTGAGAGAGAGAGAGTTGTACGGCATGACGCATGAAGCTTTTGTGGCGGCACTAGGCTATAGCAGCATAACTAAGGTATGATGCGTGGCAACCCAGCACCACTGCAGGGATGGTAAGTGGCTGCCATGCCTCGCAACTGGGGGCAACAGCAGAGGCAGTCCCTCCCAAAAGACCCATGATGATCATGATGATTTGCCATGCACCATCCCTAACTATGGGAAACAGTAAAGAGGAAGGTTTTAAGTCTAGACTTAGGCTTGTCGAATGTGGGGGGAGATTATTCCACAGGAGGGGTGCACGGTAACAAAAGACTCTTCCTCCTATCGTAGATTTTGATATTCTTGGGATTACAAGGAGACCAGCATTTTGGGATCTTAGGGTTCTAGGAGGGTGGTAAGGGACAAGTAAGTCTTTAATATATGTTGGTGCATCACCCTTGAGCGCTTTGTAGGTTAGGAGGAGTAAAATCAATTTGACTTTTAATAGGGAGACAATGTAAGGCAGCAAAGATGGGAGAGATATGTTCATATTTTTTAGTCCTGGTGAGTGTTTGGCTGCAGCATTTTGTATTAGTTGTAGGGTTTTGATACAGGTATTACTACACCCAGAGAACAGAGCATTGCAGTAATCGGAAAAAAATATGTTTTTGAAATGTGTTTTACATCTTTCCCCTCAGTATGCTTTGTGTTTTTTTTTTCACCTAACCTTCCCCTTCCCCCTCCTCTCTTCCTCCCTGGTAAGCTTCACCCAGCCCAATAAACCTAAATTTCTTAGTAGCTGTATCTTTTTTTTTCACGATAGACTTTGTCATGCCTGGAGAAAACACACTTCAAGTTTGGATCCAATTTTATCTTAATCAGTGTTAAATTGTCATAAATCTGAAAGTTTGTTGTTTTTTTGAAACATTCCTCTATTTCCAGATTGCAAATAACTGAAATGTGATATATTGTATTATGACAGATCCTATATACTTCAGTGTGGAAGCATTGCAATCAAAAGTTGCCACCACAACCAACAACAGAACTTTTTTAGAGCCCAATATCTCAGATACTAAAGTAGATAGAAGGTTAAAATTTTGCACAATTGCTGATGGGTACAATGGCATTAGGCACCTAAAGTATGAAGCAAACCCAAGAGGGTCAGGGGTCATGCATTTGTTGATTTCATAAAAAGATGTGGTATGATTTCATAGAAATCAACAAATGTAGAATTTTCTTGCCATTTTCAGCAAAGCATTACTTGGCAGATGTGCAACTGTGAGATGTGAGACAGTAATCTGGGAATTTATAGATGTCTACTAGAATAGACTAGTTCCTGAAAGTTTCAGAAATGTAGCATGAAAACTCCAACTCCTACGACATTTCTTCAAAGCCCCATTTTATTCAAACATGACCCCCTTTTTTAACTAAACAACAGAGGATACAATGGTAATATTTTGCATTATAAGTCCTGGCTATAGTAACATTATTCACATAAAGTATGAAACAAATCCATGATGGTCAGGTATCATTTTGTTTTTGTTTATTTGGCTAACTCATTTCTGCATGTTTTCATGTTTATTTGTTTATTTGGCTAACTCATTTCTGCATGTTTTCATGTTTATTTGTTTATTTGGCTAACTCATTTCTGCATGTTTTCATGATCTGAAGCTTCTCAAGGTGAAAACATAGGCTTGTATTTCTGCATTCCTTTGCCATTCACTTGGACTAAAACATAACTGAAGCATTTAGTTTAGCACAAACCAGAAACAAATCTTATCAATGTTGTCCTGCTTCCCTGTTGTTTCTACATGCACATTATTTACTGATGTTCATCTGTAGGGCACAACAGTGTTTCAGTCGATTCATAACTACCATGCCGATCCCATGAACTCATTCTTGTATTAACCAAAAACTATTAGGGCAAAGCTGGTCTGATTAACTGATTAATTAGAGCTGGGGTTTTCAACCGGTGGTCTGTGATTGCAAAGCAGGACGTCCAATATGACTGAAACCACTGCTGGTACATGTGGTAGATGAGACAGGAGGTCCAATATGACTGAAACCACTGCTGGTACATGTGGTAGATGAGACAGGAGGTCCAATATGACTGAAACCACTGCTGGTACATGTGGTAGATGAGACAGGAGGTCCAATATGACTGAAACCACTGCTGGTACATGTGGTAGATGAGACAGGAGGTCCAATATGACTGAACCCACTGCTGGTACATGTGGTAGATGAGACAGGAGGTCCATTATGACTGAACCCACTGCTGGTACATGTGGTAGATGAGACAGGAGGTCCAATATGACTGAACCCACTGCTGGTACATGTGGTAGACGACTCACAGCCTTGTCTGACCCCTCCTTGCTGCATTTCTTTCTCCCTCTGCATCTCCCCAACCAGTGAGCTGAGAACAAGTGTACTGTATTGTGTGTTGATTTAAAAGCACAAGTGTACTGCATTGTGTGTTGATTTAAAAGCACTCCAGCCCTGATCAAGTGAACTGAGCACAAGTGTACTGTATTGGGTGTTAAGTGTAGACACACATAATGCAGTGGAGAAGTCCAAAATACTTTTCTGGAATTTATTTCAGTCCACCACCGTGATTACGCGAGCCAGTGACAAAAAAACAAAGAAAAAGTAGAAAAATATAGAATATACTATTTACAATATTTACAAACAAAACAGGCAATGAGAAGCCAAAACCAATATAGATAGCCAATGGCTCAAAATAGACAGTTCAAGGCCGTCAGACAAACATTTTGCTGAGGATATTTAACACGGGACCATACGGCATACAACCTTCTCTCACACAGCCCCCCAACAACTGAAAGTAACCCTCTTTTAAGGGATACCTGGTCACCCGATAAAAATGGAACATCCCATTAACAATAAACAACAGAGAGGTGTTTTAGTAAAGACAAGCATACCTTGAAATATCAACATTTAAAATGGTACCAGAAAAGCAACAACAATATCAGGCTTTTTACAAAACATTCACATTCAAAACATGTACATGCAAGAAAAAGAGCATTTCGGACATTGGAAACGGCAATTAATTTTACAAGGGTTCAACCCATCATGCTCATACACGCGCTACAAGATGTAACTCCCTCGGAATCGAGGCCCGCTCTTTTGGATGAACGCGGGAGCACTGCGCTACGGTAAGACTTTTGCTACATCTTAATCACTAAACAAACAATTACTGAAAGTAGTCATTCCGGCATCCACTGTGAACAATTTATAGATAGGATAGTCCTGTTACCAGTGTAAGCATCAATAAACGAACCATGTTAATGGAACAATGTTTTGTGTGCTGTTTGTGAGTGCGTGAGAGTGTTTATGCATGTTAAATGTTTGTCGAGTGTAAACGCTATGTGTGCACCCATATGTTCACCACTAGCAAACAGTATACAGCATAATGAGGTTAGCATACATCCTCAGATGGTTAGAGCAACTCACAGTTATCATGGTAGACAGTTATAGGCAAGTTTGCAGGAAGGGACGGTACGTTTCAGTTCGTAGCGACTGCCATTAGGGCGCTGTGGTGACGTGCTCACCAGTCGCGTCATCACAGGTGTTGATTGAAAAGCACAAGTGTACTGTATTGTGTGTTGATTTAAAAGCACTCCAGCCCTGATCATGGAGGCCACTGCTTCTTCTTCTCACGCACCCATCTGCATTTGTGTTTGTTTACGCATGACACCTGAGTGTGCACTTTACTTGTTTGTGTTTGTTTACGCATGACACCTGAGTGTGCACTTGACTTGTTTGTGTTTGTTTACGCATGACACCTGAGAGTGCACTTTACTTGTTTGTGTTTGTTTACACATGACACCTGAGTGTGCACTTGACTTGTTTGTGTTTGTTTACACATGACACCTGAGTGTGCACTTGACTTGTTTGTGTTATTATTAATTATTTATAATAACAATAATTACAACAACTTGCCCAGTTAAAAAAGTAGTTATAAAGCTGAACTCATTTACTGTACTGAGCATGTGCCTTAAGGGGGACTGTCTGAAGTACAGTTGCCTACAACTTAGAACTTACAACTGACTCAAGAACCAAGCCTCTTGATTGGTCCAGACATTCAGCCAACTAACAGGTCCAGGCACTACTTATTCAGCCACCTGATTGGTTCATACATCACCCTGCCACCCTATCATCTTTTTCACTCTAAATGCAGCAGTTTAAGAATTTATATGAACTGTTGAAACAAGGGACTATTGTTTGGTGGGGAATTTGTTTGGCAGAGGTCACCCACTGTGAATGTCCTGTCCTTTCTTTCAAAACAGAGGTCATGTGCTGCCTCCTTCATTCTCACACTTTCCATTCTGCATGGGCATTGCCCCTCAACCAATCTACTGAACTTCAGTGATTACAGAGCAGTGAACACAACTACGTTTAGATAAGATCCATAAGATTTTAACAGACCTACCTTCAGTTTGTTAAATTAGCCTACATCCTGAGCCTCTGGCTATTTCAGTATTCCCTATTGGCATGATTGGACATTGCCTGCATCTTTGACATCAATGTGACTCCAAACATGGAGGCTAACGATACCAAATTATTGACTATCAGTTTATCAGAGCAGCATTGCCCTAACTGTCTTGCACTAATGCAAGAATGAGTCAGTCAGAGCAGCATTGATACGGCTGCTCATGGTAGTTATGAATCGACTGAAACACTGTTGTGCCCTACAGATGAACATCAGTAAATAATGTAGAAACAACAGGGAAGCAGGACAACATTGATAAGATTTGTTTCTGGTTTGTGCTAAACTAAATGCTTCAGTTATGTTTTAGTCCAAGTGAATGGCAAAGGAATGCAGAAATACAAGCCTATATTTTCACCTTGAGAAGCTTCAGTCTATTTGGCACAACAGGAAGTTTTACCACTAATTCAGATTCCTTTGAACATCTTTAGGAGAATTTAAGAACAACCTTTAAAAAGGTAATAAACCTTAAGAACAAACCTATAAAAATATATGGTTTGTAATTGAAAACTATGGACATGACCGGACAAAGTGAAATAAGTTAAATAAAAACTGAATTGTGTTGTCTGAACATTATCTTTGCCCTATTATAGATTGAATGGAATCTTTTTCCAATCATGTTCATTTCAATATTAAAATACACATTACGCCTTCACAGTGGCGGTTCAACAGTTGATTACTCCCCAGGCAAGACCGCCTCCCAGCGCCCCCACCCCCCCACCAAGAAACGACAAATATTGGCAATGCCCATAACAATCTAACTTCATAACTCACTAATTGGATTGGAGTATTGCTCTATACAGTGAATCCCTGTTCCCCCCTTGGTGTTGCGTTGCATTTGCAACCCAGAGGTCAACTTTTCCCCGCGTCCCTCCCCTTTGCCCTTCTCACACACAGCTTCTGTGCACAGCACCTTCTCAGCAAGCACAGACGCCTGCAGTTAGGGGGAACCGATGTGCCAATTGCCCACATAGTGATATGATGGATGTTCAGAGATTTTCAGAGTTCGTGCCGCCCCCTACGAAATGGTGCTCCGGGCGGCTGCCCTGTTCGCCCGTGCCTAAAACCACTTCTGTGCCTTCAAGGGGAACTAGGGCCATTTTGTTCTGTTTTTAGGTTGTTAGTGAACAGTGCTGGTTCAATTGGGTGAATGGCGTCACCTCACCACAGACACTATCACAAACCCAAAATAATTCTCATATTAGCATTACAAACAGCATTACACCCTTGGACTGCACATCTGTACATCTGTATATACTTAATACATCTGTACATCTGTATATACTTAATACATCTGTACATAACTATCTCTATAGCACATCTGTATATTGCCCTTATATTGAATCTATATAGCACATCTGTATATTACCCTTACTATCTATATACTATACTATACTGTATATACTGCACTTGCTGCTCTTTGCACTTCTGATTAGATGCCAGACTGCATTTCGTTACCAGTATTTATACATGAGTAATGGCAATAAAGTTGAATCTAATCTAAATCTAATCTCTCTCTCTCTCTCTCCCAGGCCTGCCATGAAGTAATACAAATATGTAGTGTGGTCCATTGTTGCAATAATCTAATATTATATCAAAGTCAAAGTCAAAGTGTACTTTAGTGCCAATTCACTATGTAACAGGCATTACACAGAGGACTGAAATTGCATTTCACCAGACATCAAATATGCAATTTAAACTAGAAACACACACACACACACACACGCAAAAACACACACAACTCATGGACATGAAGTGTACACAGACATCCACAATAAATAGACATAAGACATACGACATAGAGGTAAACATATACACTTATGTTTCCAGCAAGAAGAAAAGTTCAAGGTAGCTCTTCTTGGTAGCTGGTGTAGGTTGGAAAAAGTGAAATGTGCAATATGTAAGGTGCAATAAGTGAAGGTGCAATTTCTAAGTGCAAGTGTGAAAGCAGCATGGACAACAGTGTGTGTGTGTTTTGGATGTCAGTAACATGTGCATGGACTCTTCTTCATTGTGTTTATTAGCCTGATGGCTTGTGGGAAGAAGCTGTTTCTCAGTCTACTTGTGTGGCACCGCATGCTACGGTAGCGCTTTCCAGATGGTAAGAGGGAGAACAGTTTGTGTGCTGGGTGGGTGGTGTCCTTGATGATATTGATGGCTCTCTTGGAACAGTGTGATGTTGTGAAGTCCTGAATGGCTGGTTGGGGTCTGGTCTGATCTGATGATCTTTTCTGCAGTCCTCACCACCCTCTGAGAGAGCCTTCTTGTCCACAGCTGAGCAGCTGCCATGCCAGACGGAGAGGCTGCTGGTAAGGGTGCTCTCAGTAGCACCCCTGTAGAAGGTGGTGAGTGCAGAAGTGGGGAGATCAGCTCTCCTCATCCTGCGCAGAAAGTGAAGGCGTGTCTGTGCTTTCTTGACCAAGGAGGTGGTGTTGGTGGTCCATGTGAGGTCATCTGTGATGTGCACTCCCAGAAACGTTGTGCTTTTCAGATTTATATATGCACATACATCATAGTTCATAGTTTCACAGATTTATATATGCACATACATCATAGTTCATAGTTTCACAGATTTATATATGCACATACATCATAGTTCATAGTTTCACAGATTTATATATGCACATACATCATAGTTCATAGTTTCACAGATTTATATATGCACATACATCATAGTTCATAGTTTCACAGATTTATATATGCACATACATCATAGTTCATAGTTTCACAGATTTATATATGCACATACATCATAGTTCATAGTTTCACAGATTTATATATGCACATACATCATAGTTCATAGTTTCACAGATTTATATATGCACATACATCATAGTTCATAGTTTCACAGATTTATATATGCACATACATCATAGTTTCAGCACAGCAAAGAGCACCATGAGCAACAGGGGCGTAGAAAAATGTATAGAATGTGTTAGACAGCCTGTGGGTTTTCTGATATTAAACGCAGTTTAAACTGAAGCTTGATTTTTCAGTAATGGCCCACAAACAGATAAGTTTGTCACTCCTGATCTATGTCTATTTCTATAAATTTACAGTTCAAAAGTTTAGGAGTTAGTTTAGTTTAGGATCACCTGAAATGAAAACATCCACAAAAATACACATGAAAAGACTGAACACAAATGAACAGGACATGCAGACATAGGTGTGTAAGCACGATAGAAAGATGAAAACGTGAAAAGCACTATGGGAACATTACGTAAAGGTGACAAGAAACAAACAGGTGTGTAAACTGCATTTTCTTGCATTTCCCCTTCACTGTATCCCTGCTAGCAGACCTGCGGCATTCCAGCCGTCAGTCCATCAAGGCGACCGAGATTTTACCCCATTTAGAGTTCCATCAGCTGTCAGAATTCCAGCTTACAAGACTGCAGCAACAGAACAAATACAACAGTCAACAGTAGAAAAGGCTGTTTTATGTGAAACATAAACGTAAACTCCCTTTACTTAGCAGCATTGCTCATGGAATGGCATGCAGCAGTTTGTTTGGATAGACTTGCTAATGTTAGGTACAACAGACACATGTTTTTGTATGGACATTATTTTCTATTTCCTTTTTCAAACAATAGAGCCATTGTTGCCGTGGCGACGACCAAGATGTCGGTGTCAGTTACAGCAAGTGGAAGATCAGAAGACCGGGCTGGGACACAAAGTGTTATTCGAAAACAGGTCACAGGTCGGAATCCAGGACAGGCGGGCAGGTCGTCAGCAGGCAGTGGGTCAGTACCCGGGACAGCGGAGCAGAGGCGTAGGTCACAGGCAGTCACGGAAAACTCAGAGAAACAGACCGGAGTCAGATTTCGGATGCTCGCCTTCAGCAGTAGACGCGTACAGGTTCGCTAATTCACCGACAGGGAGTGGAGGAAACAGAGGGGAATAAATAGCCACGGATAATCAGGGAAGACGAGACACAGCTGGGGAACAATCAGTGAAAGCAGGTGAAGAGGATCCAGTGATTAACGGGGGAGTGAGATAGCGTAATGGAAAACCAATGAAGCTTGTTAATGGAGAAGACAGGGAGGAAACGTGAGGAAAGGGTGGTGACACTAGTAATAAATATTTGCTCTCTATATAAATACAAACAAATATTTTTCTTACAGCTGGTGTCAATTCCACACCCACAAAGTTACATAAAACTCTGAAAATACATTTTCAGGCAAGCTAATGATCTAATGAGTTTTTTTAAGATATGTTTTGATCAATTATACAGAGTTAGTTTGACATAAGCTCTGGAGAGTTCTGTCTTAACCAGTTTAACGTCAAATATATATTTTTAATTTATTATTTATTTATTTATAGTATTTTTAATAGTTCATACTTTACTGTAATTGAACCCAGTAGCTTAAATGTCTGACTCATATAGATATCATCAGACATAGAGGCTTAAAGTATTTGATAAATGAAGGGTAGGGCCTCAAACAGCATGAGTTTGCAAAGCTTGCTCACCCCTCACCCACATGTTATGACTGTCCACGCCTCTTGGCCAAGGTCACTGCATACGCATTCTCTCATCATTCAGTGGTTTTATGTGTCCAAATGTGTGCCCAGATTCACAAGATAAAGTGTCCTCAAGTATCGGTTGCAGCTTCATATGTGGACCCATCCTCTGTTCCATATTGAACACAGGAGCACCTCAAGGCTGCGTGCTCAGTCCGCTGCTGTTCACACTCCTCACCCATGACTGTGCGACAACGCAGCTCAAACCACATCATCAAGTTTGCTGATGACAATACCGGGGTGGGTCTGATCAGCGGAGGCAACAAGGCCCCGTACAGAGAAGAGGTGGCTCAGCTCAGCAACTGGTGCACCAACAACAACCTGTCCCTCAACGTGGACAAAACAAAAGAACTGGTCATCGACTTCAGACGGACTTTGCATAAACACATCCCACTGTCCATCAACAACCTTCCAGTACAGATTGTCCAGAGCACAAAGTTTCTGGGCACACACATAACTGACGACCTCTCATGGACTGTCAACACCACACACATCACAAAGAAAGCCCAGCAGCGTCTGCACTTCCTGAGAAGACTGCCTAAAGTCCATCACCCATCACCCGCTGTCTGCGGAAAGCCAAGAACACTACCCAAGACACTACCCTTCCCTCCCATGGACTATTCACCTTACTACCATCTGGCAGAAGGTTCCGCAGTATCACTGCCCGCACCTCCAGAATGGGGAAGAGCTTCTTCCCGCAGGCAGTCAGACTGCTGAACAACCTGTAGTACAAGTAACTCAGTATGCAAACCAGCGTGTTACAGCACACTGCACCTTTACGCCCCCAGCACTTTCTTGCTGCTATTATTTATATTTATGTAGAACAGTCTTCTGTTTAAAAATCACAACTCTAGCCACA
>JAIFZK010000034.1:190000-205000 GCA_027481765.1 Tenualosa thibaudeaui
TGTTCGACTGATGATGGCCCTCCCTTTGTGTACAGGTGTAAGGTGGACGACACTGTCCAGTTTTATTCCGGTCATCAGTCAAAGGTCCAGTTTGGGATGAAGGCTTTCAAATTCATTGGACTGCATGATCATGTGAGTGGGTTTCAAAGTGTTTAGGATCCACACAATTTATCTATCTATAAATGCATCTGTGTGTGTGTGTGTCCATCGGTTCCATGCATAACTCAAACCATTTGCATCAACATGAGTCATGGGAGTTATAATAAAATACCCTGAAGTGGCTCACCTGTGTGATCTATACCTCACCTGTGTGATCTCTGTATCTGACTCATCTGTGTGATCTCTGTGCCTAACTCACCTGTGGGATCCCTGTGTCTGACTGATGTGTGTGATCCCTCTGTGTTCAGGTGTTCATTACCTGCTCTGTGATCCTGTGTGAGGCTGGTGTACCTGGCAGCAGGTGTTCTCAGGGCTGCATCAATGGCTCGGCTGTGGGCCACCAGGTGTACAAGAGGGACGTCACCATCCAGACCGCCAGCCACTTTATCTCCCAAGGCCCCCTGCGTCTCAGACGAGCTGCCTTCAACACAGACAGCAGAGCCAGCACAGGTAACGCAGCTAAAACCGGTGATGTCGGTTAACCCATAAAACAGGTAACACAGACAACGCAATGCAGCCGGGAAAGATAACATGACCAATAAAGCTAGTGCAGGTAGCATAAATGAACAGAGCTAGCATCAGTAACAAAGCTAGCACAGGTAAAGATGCTTTTTCTCCATGACCCCTGGCAGTTGGGTTAGCCCCTTGAGTCGTGGATCTGCCCAAGGTTTCTTCCTAGATTAACTGAACATAAGGGAGTTTTTCCTTGCCCCTGTTGCTCTTGGGTGCTCCTTCTGTGAAGCGCCACGAGACAATACTATTGTAAAAGGCGCTGTATAAATAAAACTGAATTGAATTAATACTGATTACAGAGATAACAGATAGATGTAATTTAGGCATACCTTAAACACACCCACACACACACACACACACACACACAGGTGACAGACAATGGAGCCAACACAGGTAATACATCCCAGATTCAACATATTGGTTGGAGATCCACTGGTGTTGGCGTCAGTGGTTGTCTGCTGGAGATCCACTGGTGTTGGCATCAGTGGTTGTCCAGTGGAGATCCACTGATGTTGGCGTCAGTGGTTGTCCACTGGAGATCCACTGGTGTTGGCATCAGTGGTTGTCCGCTGGAGATCCACTGGTGTTGGCGTCAGTGGTTGTCCACTGGAGATCCACTGGTGTTGGCGTCATTGGTTGTCCGCTGGAGATCCACTGGTGTTGGCATCAGTGGTTGTCCAGTGGAGATCCACTGATGTTGGCGTCAGTGGTTGTCCACTGGAGATCCACTGGTGTTGGCGTCAGTGGTTGTCTGCTGGAGATCCACTGGTGTTGGCGTCAGTGGTTGTCCAGTGGAGATCCACTGGTGTTGGCATCAGTGTTTGTCCACTGGAGATCCACTGGTGTTGGCGTCAGTGTTTTTTCTCATTGGTTCTCCAATCTGCTGCCAGCTTGCCACTGTTCACCATATATGGTATTTCTCATAACAAAAATACCATTAATGGCAATGTCATAGGCCTATATCTCAAACAACACTAACACTTCACAAAGGTAACAAAGCTAGTGGAGCTCACATAGTTATTACTGGTAACACATCACAGTTCAATCACATAGTTATTACTGGTAACACATCACAGTTCAATGACAGTTATTACTGGTAACACATCACAGTTCAATCACATTTCAGTGACCTCACTTCCAAGTCTTTCTCCTCTCTTCCCAGGAGTGGCCGACAGGAGTCTGAATCTAAACACTGTGTTTGTCATTGGGGGTGTCCTGGCAGCGGTTGCTATGGTGTGTGGAGTCCTGATCTACAGAACTGAGAGGTCAAGCATCAGATACAAAAAACTGCCCACCACTGACATTTGAGATAATCTAGGGTTATGGTTATGTATTATCAAATATGATAAACTGCCCACCACTGCCATTTGAGCTAATCTAGGGTTATGGTTATGTATAATGATATGATAATATGATAAACTGCAAGGTTAGTGGTTATCAGATATGAAATGTTTAAAACAATCTTCCCTGAGAGATTAAAAAATAAACAGATTATAATAAACAGATTCATTTCTTTTCTGCTGTAAGTCTTTTGCTGTATCAACAAACAATGAGGACACGGTGAAAATTACAGTATTTATTTACCAAAATGGTTATGTAGCATTAACAACTTTATTTTAGTAAGATGTGTGTGTGTGTGTGTGTGTTAAAAATCATATTCTCTCTGTTTTAGTGGGTGAGTCAGTGTGTGTGTTAAAAATCATATTCTCTCTGTTTTAGTGTGTGTGTGTGTGTTAAAAATCATATTCTCTCCCTGTTTTAGTGTGTGTGTGTGTGTTAAAAATCATATTCTCTCCCTGTTTTAGTGTGTGTGTGTGTGTGTGTGTTAAAAATCATATTCTCTCCCTGTTTTAGTGTGTGTGTGTGTTTGTGTGTTAAAAATCATATTCTCTCCCTGTTTTTGTGTGTGTGTGTGTGTTAAAAATCATATTCTCTCCCTGTTTTAGTGTGTGTGTGTGTTTAAAATCAGTGTGCTTTACGGGTTGGGCGGGGCCTGTTGGCTGTCAAGATGGGTTAATATGATTAATGTGGGTGTTCACTAATCACACGCACATTCTCAAACACACACTCTCAAATACAAACACACACACATTCTCAAACACACACTTTCAAACACACACACACACACATTGTCAAGCACACACTCTCAAACACACACTCTCAAACACAAACACACATTTACATTTAGGCATTTAGCAGACGCTTTTAGCCAAAGCGACTTACAAAAGAGAATAACATTCAAGCTACAACACAATGAAAGAATGAACAAGGAGTGCATATTGTTAACATAGAAACTGCATTTTAAGTTGAAAGTGCAATAGTGCAGAGAAATTAAATTGTTAAGTGCATTCTCAAAGTTTACTCCAGGAGATATTCTTGGAAGACTCGTGGGTCTTCACAAGTTTCTTGAAGGTGGAGAGGGTATCAGTTGATCTGGTAGCACTTGGGAGGTCATTCCACCAGCGCGGAACCAGATATGAGAAGAGTCTGGATTGATCTGCACAAGGTGTTGGCCGTGCCAGAAAGCGTTCCTTAGAGCGAAGCAGTCGTCGGGTGACATAGGGCTTCAGGAGAGAATTCAGGTAGATGGGAGCAGAGCCATCATTCACTCTGTAGACCACCATAAGTGCCTTGAATTTAATGCGAACAGCCAAGGATAACCAGTGAAGTTCAATGAACAGAGGTGTGATGTGTGCCCTTTTTGGCTGGTTAAAGACCAGACATGCAGCTGCATTCTGGATCATCTGTAGTGGTCTCACCGCACAGGCTGGTAGGCCTGATAGGAGGACATTGCAGTAGTCAAGCCGAGAGATAACCAGGGTCTGTACCAGGAGCTGGGTTGCGTGTTGGGTTAGGTACGGCCTGGTCTTCCTTATGTTGAATAGGGAAAAACGGTACGACCAAGCTACAGAGGCAACGTGATCTGCAAAGGTCAGTTGGTCATCAATCATGACACTTAGGTTTCTTGCCACTTTGGTGGGAGAAACAGACAGGGAGTCGGTCTTGATACTGATGTCGTGATGTATGGCTTGTTTGGCCAGGAGGACCAGCAGTTCAGTTTTTGAGAGATTTAGTTGGAGGTCATGTCCTTTCATCCATGCAGATATATCAGGCGTCAGGCGGAAAGGACAGATAGAGCTGGGTATCATCAGCATAGCTGTGGTACGAGAAGCCATGGGAGTGGATAATTGAGCCTAGCGAGGTGATGTACAGGACGAAGAGAAGGGGCCCCAGCACAGATCTTTGGGGTACTCCTGTGGTGAGTTGGTGAAGTACCCATGTTGGTCAGCTTGTCCAGTAGAATGCAATGGTTGACCGTGTCAAATGCTGCTGATAGGTCCAGCAGGATGAGCACTGAGGATTGACCTGCCGCTCTGCCCTCTTTCAATGCTTCCGTCACAGACAGAAGTGCCGTTTCAGTGGAGTGGCCACTTCTGAAACCAGATTGGTTGGAGTCGAGGAGGCTGTTCCGAGTGAGAGAACCTGTGACCTGTTTAAATACAGCTCGTTCAATGGTTTTCGAAAGGAAGGGAAGAAGAGAGACAGGCCGGTAGTTCTCCACTTGAGTGGGAGCAAGGGATGTTTTTTTGAGCAGCGGTGTTAGCTGGGCTTGTTTGAAGGTGGTGGGAAATGTACCCCTAGTTAGTGAAGTATTGACCACATGTGTGGCTGCTGTCACAATGGTGGGGATATGGCCTGAAGAAGGGTTGTTGGGATAGGGTCAGAAGACAAGAGGTGGGCCGGCTGTCTGTGAGAAGCTTAGACACCTCTGCTTCGGAGAGGGGAGTGAAAGAAGAAAAGGAGGCAGTTGGTTTAGAGAGGCTAGGAGAAGGAACCTCAGTGGATTGGTTTGAGAACTGACTACTAAGTTTGTTAGTGAAGAATGCAGCAAAAGTGTCAGCTGTGAGGTTAGTTGGAGGAGGTGGAGGAGGTGGGTTTCGTAAAGATTTAAAGGTGGAAAAGAGTTTCTTGGTGTCCGTGGCATTGTGAATCTTCGTCGTGATAGAAAGCCATTTTCGCAGCAGTGACACTGGATGAGAAGGAGGATAGTGGTATTTTGGAATTGTGTAGATCGGCCGAATTCTTGGTTTTGTGCCATTTCCTCTCAGCAGCTCTGTGGTTAGTGCGCATTGACCGAAGTGAATCATTAAGCCATGCGTCTTTTCTCCCTATGCAGCAGAACTCCTAATTGAATGAGAGGTGTGCATTTGTAAACTAACAATGACAGAGAAAGCTCCACTGGTTAAGCTACTGGGCTTGTTAATGTTATCAGCAAAACAATTTTTTTTTGCAAAATGACAGAACGTGATTCCCAAGGACAAAACAAAAAGTCTGGAGCCACATATTATTTTCTTAATACGAATGTTTGTGCCTGCGGAATCGATGGTGTCATAGTACGTTATATTATGTTGTATAGTTGTATGCTATGGTTTTATATTAACATCCTTCATCCCTTCAGTGATTCCAGTCCCAGAGCGTCTGACTGTGAGCAATTAACAAATGTACACTTATAACATCAATAATTTCACTTTTTGGCACAACATATCTGCTAAAATCAACAATCCATCGCTGACATATTACAATAGAGCTGATCATTGGCATATTATTGGCAATATTTGTTGTGCTTCCTCACAATCAAATCTTTACTGCATGTATCAATTTGGAGTTGATACATCAAAGCATTGATATGAGCTATTTCATCAAATTATTATGCCCCCCATAGGTCAGTGGTCACTAGGTTATCATCATCATCTTCAGAATGGCTCCCCAGTCTAGCAAGTTTGGCTCTGATAGGGGAAAGAGTTGTTGAGAGACTTTTGCCATTTTTAGAACTTCATCACCAACTTTAATTGTTTGCATTGGGTGAAAGATTTTGAAAATATCCTAGAAAAATGTACTAGTTAACAAATTCAGTTCAATTCAATTCAATTTTATTTATACAGCGCCTTTTACAATAGTATTGTCTCGTAGCGCTTCACAGAAGGAGCACCCAAGAGCAACAGGGGCAAGGAAAAACTCCCTTATGTTCAGTTAATCTAGGAAGAAACCTTGGGCAGATCCACGACTCAAGGGGCTAACCCAACTGCCAGGGGTCATGCAGAAAAATTACAATCAGTAGTAATCATGACAGACTACAAGTTGCCTATGGTTTTAGCTAAGGTTCATAATGGAGTATTATCCCACTTTACATTATATGGTAGTCAGACTATAGGTGGTTATCAGGAATTATGGCTGGACAATGTAGCAGCGGCCAGACATAGTGTCAAACTAAAAGGAGTGAGATGGGTCATGGGGGTAACAGTAAGGGTCCATTTGACAGTGCCATTATGTGTGTGTGTGTGTGGGGGGGGGTCAATCACAAAGCCTCAAGGAAGGGGAGACAGGCCTAGCATGGGCGTCCAGGAAGGGCCTCTATGATGGAGAGTTGGTCCTGACATGGGCCTCCCTTAGTGTTGGTTGTAGTCCACTCAGGAGGGGAGGGTGAGAGGAGTCCGCCGGAATGAGGCAGGGATGACACTCAGCAGAGATAATTGTGGACAGAGGAAAAAATTGAATTAGGCCAGGTTCACACACACACACACACACACACACACATATATACATGTACATACATACATACACACACACACACACACATATATATATATAAAAATATTGAGAGAGAGAGAGAGTTGTACGGCATGACACATGAAGCTTTTGTGGCGGCACTAGGCTATAGCAGCATAACTAAGGTATGATGCATGGCAACCCAGCACCACTGCAGGGATTGTCAGTGGATTTTGATATTTTTGGGATTACAAGGAGACCAGTATTTTGAGATCTTTGTAGGTTAGGAGGAGTATTTTAAAATCAATCCGACTTTTAATAGGGAGCCAATGTAAGGAAGCAAGGATAGGAGAGATATGTTCATATTTTTTAGTCCTGGTGAGTGTTCGGGCTGCAGCATTTTGTATTAGTTGTAGGTTTTTGATACAGGTATTACTACACAGCATTGCAGTAATCGAGCCTGGAAGTAATAAATGTGTGTATTAATTTTTCAGCATCCTCAAAGGATAGGAACTTTCTAACCTTAGCAATATTTCGTAGGTGGAAAAAAGATGTTTTTGAAATGTGTTTTCCATGACTATTTAGAGAGAGGTCCTGGTCAATAATTACCTCGAGGTCTTTAACTTTTGCGGTGCATGACAGTAACAGGCCACCGAGTAAGTTTTGGTGAAGGAGTAGAGAGGACATATGCGTCCTGTTGGTGCAGATGAGAGAGAGCCAGGTGGATGGCAGTGTTGATGGCATCGTGTGTGGAGCGATTTGGGCGGTATGCAAACTGCATTGGGTCCAGTGTGGCTGGTAGTTGTGACTTGATGTGTCTCAATACCAGCCTTTCGAAGCACTTCATGATGGTGGATGTCAGTGCAACTGGGCGGTAGTCATTGAGGCTTTCTGTGGGTTTCTTCGGAACGGGTATGATGGTGGTGGTCTTGAAACAGGTGGGAACGACAGTGGTGGCTAGGGAGATGTTGAAGACATCTGTGAGGATGTTTGTCAGTTGGTCCGCACACTCCCTCAGCACACGGCCTGGTATGCCGTCCGGCCCAGCAGCTTTTCGTGCGTTGACTCTGAGTAGGGTCTTCCTCACTTCAGAAGTGGACAGGCACAGCACCAGGTCGTTAGGGGGAGGGGTGTCCTTTCTCACCTCTGAGTCGTTCTGTTCCTCAAACCTTGAATAGAACAGGTTTAGCGCCTCAGGCAGGGAGTCATCACCACCACAGGAGAGGAGGGCAGGCCTGTAGTTGGTAATAGCTTGAATGCCCTGCCATAGGCGTTGTGTGTCGTTAGTGTCTGCAAAGTGGTTGTGGATTCTCTGAGCATGAGAGCGCTTTGCTGTTTTAATGGCCCAGGAGAGCTCAGCTCTTGCTTTCCTCAGGGCTTCCTCCTCCCCAGCCCTGTAGGCAGCGTCCCTTAGCGCCCTCACCTCTGCAGTCATCCATGGTTTCTGGTTGGGCCGTGTGGTGATGATTTTGGAGAAATGGCTACACAATTGGATACACAAACATACACCTTCACAGTATTGCTGTCATTGTCCATTCTGCATATTGATTACCACCTTAGTTGTACTGGTAGGGCCACATCCAAAGGGTGTGTGTGTCCCATCAATGTGTGTGTGTCTGTGTGTATGTGTGTGTGTGTGTGTGTGTGTGTGTGTTTGTACTGGTATGGCTCAACCCAATGGTCAGTCGTCAATTAGTGTTTTGTGGTTTGTCAATATGTTTTATGTTTTTTTAATATGTCAAATCTTGTGTCAAAGTTTGTGTGTGTGTGTGTGGGTGTGTGTGTGTGCCCCAGAACTGCGAGGCTTTGAAATTAGGGGAGAAGTTCCTGGAGATGAATGGATGGATGCTGTTGGTCAAAGATGTCGCCCCTGCTGATGCTGATAACTACACCTGCATCCTCAACTTCCAGCTGGGGGGGGTGAAAGGTCAAATGTCACAGACCATTGAGATGTCTGTCCACGGTGAGCACACACACACACACGCCACACAAATACACTCAAACATACACACGTGCAGTGGGGAAGTGCCTGAGATGCATTTGAGATGCACTTGTAAAGCACACTTAACCAACTCTTCTGATTGGTGTGTGCGTGTGTGTGTGTATGTGTGTGTGTTTGTTTGTGTGTGTGTGGTTATTACAGTCAAAGTCACTTACCAGCCAGAAATCCTCTTTCTTGATGGAGAGATCAACAAAGTTCCCCTAGGTGAGTGTGTGTGACTTTTTTATTTTTATATTTTAAAAGCTGGACTGTTGATTTGTAGCATCATTAAATTAAAGCATCAGATAAACTGGTCACACTTATATTGAAGGAAGAGAACCACATAAATGATCATTCTCCATGAAAGTGCAATCGATACATTATAACAGGCTAGAGCCTTTCTCCCAAAGGAGAAAACCATGTGCATCATTAATAGGTTACCCTGCAAGACACTCAAACATGGCGATTGGTTTCTCTCCTTTGCGCTGAATAGAAACAGTTTTTCCACCTTTCTGGGCAATAGAAACGTGTTGGCATGTCAAAAACACTGACATTTGATCAGTGTTGCTTATCTGATGGAGGGTGAGTGAATTTTTCTTAGTTTAATCATAATGCACCACTGAAAGAACATGTTATTTAGTCCAGTCATGGTTGTCTCAGTCCCCCGATCTTAGACATATAGGAAACCAGTGGGCTAAGCTGTAGAGGACTAAGCACAAGAGAGGACCTAAGAATATGGACAACCTGTAGGGATTTGGTGAAGAGGAAGTCTATGCTGTGGGATGTCAAAGATGGCTAAAACATGTATTATTAGCAAAGGGAAGCTTTACAATGTACAACATGCAGGGGTTTTAATAACTAGGGCACATCTGTTTTTCAAAAATATAACAATTTATTCAATTAATGTTAAAATTCCAACGGTAGCCACACCAGTGTATGCTGAACTCTGTTGGGTTCAGTTGTCTCCCCAGTGCCACAGAGCATTGCTGTCAGGTTGCTCAAAATGCCCATGACTGCCCACAACAGCACCTCTGCCATTCTACCACTTGCTGGGGTCAAAGGTCGACTTGGTTGAAAGTGGCCAGCATCAAGCGGAGTGGAATGCAAAGTGCGTGTTTTTGGTACAGAAATGTATTTAAAATGCATTTAAAATGGTTCTTTATCAGAATAAAAATTATTCTCTTTAAGGCTCAATGTTTTCATTATGTGACTAAGGAAAATATCTAGATGCTTTTTTAGAAGCCTTGACATGAGGTTTTTGCCAACTTTACCAGAGGTGCCAATAACTGTGGAGGATGCTGCATTACACAATGGTCATTAGAGTGGACTTGTTTAGTGTGTCCTCGCTGTGCTTTTTTCTTATGATTTCTCCAAAATATCAAGCATGCCAGATATTTAGTCCCAGTCTTCGATGCAGCCCTTATCAATCGCCGTTGCCAAACTTGAAATGTTGAAGTATCAACAAAGGCTTAACATTATCGTTTTTGGAGGGAAATTATTATACACAAATCAAACACATAAAATAGCTACTTTTTAGCTAATTTCATGGGCACAGATTTTCTCAAACCTTTCAGCTGAACTTGCTTTTCATTTTCCCTTCTCATTCCACTCAGTTCACTTCTAAAAACCTCCCAAATGCATAATGATTAAGGCTGTATCAACACACACACAACCTCCCAAATGCATAATGATTAAGGCTGTATCAACACACACACAACCTCCCAAATGCATAATGATTAAGGCTGTATCAACACACACACAACCTCCCAAATGCATGATGATCAAGGCTGTATCAACGCACACACAACAGCCTGTCCCTGTCCTCTGTTCTCCATGTCCAGTGCTGCTGCTTTCCTGTTGACAACTTCGGACCGTGTTGGACCTGTACCCTGCTCTCCTGCCCCGGCTTTCAACTTCTGCCTGCCCACGACCCACGCTCCGCTCTCCAGCCCCTGGTAACGACCTCTGCCCGTCCCTGGTCTACGCTCTGCTCTCCAGCCCCAGCTTGCCAACTCACCACTCGAAGAGCATCCACACACTCCCTTTCCCCCTTTCCCTAAATAAACTGTATTTACGTGACACTTTTGGGTCCGACTCACTCTGTTTTTCACTCTGTTTTTCCTGACAGCTGGCCCTGCTCATTCCCCGCCGGCTCAGCCTGCTCCAAGCCCACCTTCACCTCGACAGGCATACTCACACTCTAACCGCCCTAATCAACTCAGGCGCGGAAGCAAACATTATTGACTCGTCTCTTGCCCGGCAGATGGGGCTGAAGCTCCGTCTGCTGCCTGCCCCCGTTCCTGCCCAAGCTCTGGATGGCCATCTGCTGGGAACTGTTACCCATATCATGGAGCCAGTGAAAATGCGGCTCTCTGGGAACCACCAGGAGATGATCCGTTTCCATCTGCTCTGTTCTCCTGGCCAGCCCATCATCTTTGGCTACCCCTGGATGCACCAGCACAACCCTCGCATTGACTGGCAGACCGGGGCAGTCTTGGAGTCGTCACCAAACCTGCCTGCTTTCTGCCTCTCCTCCTGCCCGTTCTCGACCCGCCTTCTCGCCGCCAGACCTGTCCGGTGTCCCTGGGTGCTACCACTCACTACAAGCTGTGTTCAGCAAGGTGAGTTTTTCAGGGACTGGTTAACGACGTGCTGCGTGATATGTTTAATAGATTTGTGTTTGTTTACCTGGACTATATTTTAATATTTTCCAAGACCCTGGTGGAGCACACGCAGCACGTCCACCTGGTCCTTCGCCGCCTCCTGGAGAACTCCCTATATGTAAAAGCCGAGAAGTGCGTGTTTCACGTGAAGACCGTGTCTTTCCTAGGGTATGTCCTGACAGAGGGTAGCATCAGCATGGATCCCGCCAAAGTGTCGGCGGTCGCCTCCTGGCCTTTATCCGGCGACCGCAAGCAGTTGCAACGCTTTCTGGGATTCGCTAACAATTCACACGGAACTACAGCTCTGAGGCAGCTCCCCTGACAGCCCTGACCAGCGTGAAGAGGGCATTTCAATGGACGGCAGCCGCCGACAACGCCTTCACCGCCCTCAAGACACGCTTCATCTCGGCTCCCATCCTCCAGGTACCGGACCCCGACCGTCAGCTCATCGTGGAGGTGGATGCCTCGGATGTGGGAGTTGGGGCAGTCTTGTCCCAGAGATCGGCCGGAGACAACAAGCTTCACCCCTGCACCTTTTTCTCACGTCGGCTCTCTTCTGTGGAGGGCAACTACGACATCGGGGACCGGGAGTTATTGGCGGTCAAGCTCGCCTTGGAGGAGTGGCGTCACTGACTGGAGGGGGCGTCGGTTCCCTTCTTGGGGTGGACCGACCACAAAATTCTCGAATACATCCGCTCAGCTAAGCGGCTAAACCCCAGGCAGTCCCGTTGGTCGCTATTCCTCGTCCGGTTTAACTTTACCCTTTCCTATCGCCCAGGCTCCCGTAACGCCAAGCCAGACGCCCTCTCTCGCCAGTTCCAGAAGAGGGACGACAGCTCCCAGGGGCCGGCCTCCATCCTCCCCGGTTCCCATGTCCCGACGGACGGTTGTTTGTCCCAGAACCCCTCCGCTCGCAGGTCCAGTGGGGACATGACTCCCTTGTGAAATGCCATCCGGGGGTGGCCCGCACTGGTCATCAGATCACCCAACGTTTCTGGTGGACAAAGACATCCGGGGGTACGTCCGTGGTCCCATGGACTTCGTCACTGGACTGCCTGCTTCCGGTGGGATGACGGTCATACTCACCATCGTCGACCGCGCAGGCAGTCCAGAACCACGTATTCCGCATCCATGGTATCCCTAAGGACATAGTCACCGACCGTGGCCCCCAATTTACCTCAACATTCTGGAAAGAGTTCTGTCGCCTGTTGGGGGCCACGGTCAGTCTTACATTCGGGTTCCATCCCCAGTCCAACAGCCAGTCCGAGCGAATAAATCAGGAGTTGGAGAAGGCGCTCCGCTGCGTGGCCTCCCGGAATCCTCTCTCCTGGGCGCGGATGTTGGTGTGGGTGGAGTATGCCCACAATTGGCTTATCTGCTCGGCCACCGAAATGTCTCCCTTCCAGTGCGTCTACGGATACCAACCACCACTATTCCCCAGCCAGGAGGGAGAGGTCGCCTGCCCGTCGGCTCTTGCCAACACCCGCCGCTGTTGGCACACCTGGGCACGAGCCCGGACCACCCTGCTCCGAGCTGTCACCGCCTACTCTGTCGGAGCCAACCGCCGGAGGACCCCCGTGCCCGTCTACCGTGTGGGCCAGAAGGTTTGGCTGTCAGCCAAGGATCTCCCCATCCAGATGGAAGCTCGCAAATGGGCGGCTCGTTTCTTGGGTCCTTTTACACTGGAGCGTGTGATCAGTCCTACGGCAGTTCGGCTCCGACTCCCCAGCACCATGAGGGTCCACCCCACATTCCACGTCTCTCGGATCAAGCCAGTCTGTCAGACTGACGCCGTTGACGCCGGCTCCCCCTCCTCCTCCTGCTCCCCGTCTCTTGGATGGGGACCCCATCTACACAGTGCGACGCTTGCTCCGATCCCGGCAGAGGGGAAGGAACATCCAGTATTTAGTAGACTGGGAGGGTTACAGTCCAGAAGAGAGGTCCTGGGTGCCGGGAGGATTCTGGACCGTACCCTCATAACCGACTTCCACCGCCAACACCCCGACCAACCATCCGTCACCCGGGGTCGTCCAAAGGGTCCTCGCCATCAGCCTACCCGAGTGAGTCAACGTGCACCTATGCCTGTGTCTAACCCTGTGTCTGTGTCTAACCCCGACCCAGAATCAGAGCCTGAGGTGGTGGCGCCATCTGCTGACGAGAGTGAGGCAGAGCAAGTGGCATCCGGCAATGAGGCCATGGACACCGATCGGTCTGAGGAATACTAGCCCTCCACCGAATAAATCCATCTTCATAGTTCACATTTCAGTAGTTCACATTTCAGTAGTTCACATTTCAGTAGTTCACATTCAAGTTATGAAGATCAACAGCAAGTATTTATTTGCTTATATTTTCACATGAACCCTCTTAGGTGTTGTTCACCCTGACTTTAGATGGACTGGGCATATAACGTTCAGAATCTCATTGAAATCTGAACTAGATCAAGTTCAACGTATTTAGTTATAAATGTGTCATAGAAAAATGAACAAACACTGCATCCCAATCCCAAACTATTCATTTACCATGACTAATATTCTTTCATTATAAGTCAAAGTACCAAAGTTCTTATTCATCTACACCAGGTTTCCAGAACAAAGAAGAGAGAGAAGACCAATGTTCACACCAAAAACGTCTATTTCGCGCGTGCCAAACATTTCATTGTTCGCACGGGTACCAGCCGGGAATTTGGTTGTTCTTTAGGTTTACTTCTTTAGAATGCCAGTAAAGACCGGCCAAGTGAAACGACCAGGAAGAGTTTCAGTCTCTTGTTTGAACCCTTGTCCCAAATAACCTGTCCAGCAGGCTACTGTAGACCCCATCAAACAAGGCAAACATGACTCGACTAAACCACACAGTTCCATGCAATGTGAAAGCTGAATGCTGTGTTTACAGTCTAACGCATTGTCTGGGCCCAGTTTCTGTCATGCCACCATCCCTGCAGTCTACTTTGCTGTCCTGTTCAGTTATCTGGTAGTAATGTTCCGTGTGAGCATAGTGTTTGCCCTGAAGAAAAGCTAAATGGGCTTTTGTACACTCTCTACATTATGACTATTTACTGGGACGCATAGATACCGGTTCTTATTTTTGGATGATGTTTAATGAATAAGTGTCGCTGGCGCTCACTCCCTTTATTCTATATAGCCTATCAATTTGATTTAATCTATGACCTATCTATTTAATCTTTGATCTAATCTTTACTTATTCTTTTTACCTGTTGCCACCACACCGAATTGAAACCGGAGGCCAATGTCCATCCAGTTTGCAGACTAGGCTGTAGGGGTCAGCAATGCCATGGAAATTCCCTCGACCAGCTCAAGGAAGAGAAGCTCCTTTGTGTTCTCTTAAACCGTCTTCCTCCGTAAACAGTTTCGTTTATTCCCGAGACACCGAATAGCTTAGTCGCAGTGGCGACCAACAGCTGCAGTCATTTAGGCTACTCTGGGTCCCGTAAGTAGAGCTGCAACATCGCCTTAATGACACAGCGCACACACACACACACGCGTGCGCACACACATACACACACACCAACACACACACACACACACCTTAGTCAGCTCTGCATGCCAGACAATGCTATCATTGTGACTACTGTAACTACGCATATATGTGTATGCCAAGAATATCAGGACAGGGTTTTCCTACTGGCTCTTAACCAGAAACTGCTCTTACTAAGTGCTGGATTTCCCTCGGTGTTGCGTGTAGCGTAGTCTTACCTACACAGCTATGTTATGTAAAAAAAAAAAAAAAAACTCCGCCTCCACATGATGCAATTTCCACTTTTGGCTCCTAAACAAACTAGTTGTTAGTGTGGCAAGTGCAGGAAAGCCCAAGAGGTACTCGTGACATTTAGTTATATTGTAAACTTCCCCGACTTCTGCACCGACCAGATCGGACTTAAGAGCGCATCTTTGACGGTTGTAGATTGTGTTGTGTTGACCGACTCGTGGTGTTAACTTTCTATCACACCCAGGACTATTTCTTTCCGATAGACAAGGCTACCTTCACGCTACAGGGAGAGTGTACACCGGCTCACAGAACGACGAAGCGAGAGGTGCGGGATCCCCGAGGACAGATCTGAGAGGCTACGAGGCGCCCTGGACCTTGGGCTGGTAAGCATCTGTAAGCGAGTCTGTGAGTAAC
>JAIFZK010000034.1:210000-220000 GCA_027481765.1 Tenualosa thibaudeaui
TAACAATATGACATGCATCATTAGTTCAACCTGAACTAATTGTATTAACAATATGACATGCATCATTAATTCAACCTGAACTAATTGTATTAATAATGATAAGCTAGTGTGTTCTGTTCTATTGTGGTATTAAGCTGGTGTCAGTACTCCAGTTTCTGTGTGTGTGATGTAGGACTGCAAGGCTTTGAACCGATCTGAGAGGACCTTGGAGTTCCAGAAAGTGTCCATTCATGACAGAGGGAACTACACCTGTCTGCTCCACTTCACTCTGGACGGACGCAGCTACACCGCAGCCAGCACCACCCAGACCCTCATCTCAGGTAAACACACACCATCTAATCTACACCCCAAACATACAGCACCACCCAGACCCTCATCTCAGGTAAACCCACACCATCTAATCTACACCCCAAACATACAGCACCACCCAGACCCTCATCTCAGGTAAACCCACACCACCTAAACTACACCCCAAACATACAGCACCACCCAGACCCTCATCTCAGGTAAACCCACACCATCTAAACTACACCCCAAACATACAGCACCATCCAGACCCTCATCTCAGGTAAACCCACACCATCTAAACTACACCCCAAACATACAGCACCACCCAGACCCTCATCTCAGGTAAACCCACACCATCTAATCTACACCCCAAACATACAGCACCACCCAGACCCTCATCTCAGGTAAACCCACACCATCTAATCTACACCCCAAACATACAGCACCACCCAGACCCTCATCTCAGGTAAACCCACACCACCTAAACTACACCCCAAACATACAGCACCATCCAGACCCTCATCTCAGGTAAACCCACACCATCTAAACTACACCACAAACATACAGCACCACCCAGACCCTCATCTCAGGTAAACCCACACCATCTAAACTACACCCCAAACATACAGCACCATCCAGACCCTCATCTCAGGTAAACCCACACCATCTAAACTACACCCCAAACATACAGCACCACCCAGGCTTTTATCATAGATAAACTAAGACACCATCTAAACTACACCCCAAACATACAGCACCACCCAGACCCTCATCTCAGGTAAACCCACACCATCTAAACTACACCCCAAACATACAGCACCACCCGGGCCTTTATCATATATAAACTAACTAACACCATTTAAACTACACCCCAGACATAGCCTGACAAACCAGACTATACCATCAAAATGTATAGTCTGTCCAAGACCGATAGAACGCAGTCAGTCCCTGGGGGCGGAGTCAGCCGTTGTCTTTCAAACTCCCTCTGCACACAATAGGATAGTGTTACGACCAATCAGAGCAACGTCGGGAAAACGGTAAATATGTCCTTTGGAACAAATGACGCGAGTAGGCTACCTTTTTCTGCTCAACTTTCAAAGCCCAAATCTAACTCTTCCAAAGTCGATGCCGAGTCAAACAGCCACTATTCCTCGGCCACAGCATGGCTGTTAGGTACAGACTGAGACCCAAATGCAGATCGGTGTAGAAAGATTTATTTACAGTGCACAAAAATAAAGCAAAAAGGGAAAAAGCTCAGAAGATCGTGAAGAAACAAAAAGGCACAAATAATCCAAGGAGTTCCAAAAAACAGAGTTCGGGAAAAAACACAAAAGATCAGCAGGGTACAAGTCAGTCAGGGATCTGGGAGGCAGGAGGGAATCACAGAAAAATTAAACATCCAGATCAAGAGAGGGTAATTCAAATCCAAAAATATCCAAGTAGTTCAAAAAATACAAAAACTTGGAAATTGGAAAATCCAATAGAACAGACTTGATCAGCGAGAACGGGAACAAGCACGAGAAACAAACTTAACCAGCAGGTAAGTAAACTCACAAACACACGGAACATGGTCAGACAATCAGACAAGGAACAGAGGAAAGACTGGGGTTTATATAGGCAGCAGGAGCACTAGAACAAACAGGGGACAGCTGATACTCATTACGGGGAACAGGATCATGGGGCACAGGTGTAGAGCAGGGGAGGAGAAAGGGGCAGGGCAGGCAACAGAACAGAAGCACATGGGTGATGTAAACAAAACACTGCAGTACAGCGTTAGTCCAGTGGGTGGCCAGAGTCTTAGGAAACAGGATCATGACAATGGCGGCCTTGTTGTCATTGTGCTAAGCCCACCCAACGACTCTACAATGATAGAGCGCTGTGACTGGTCACACCAAGCCTTGGTAGAGCACTGAGGTCCTATGGTACGCGGCTAGACGTACCTGCTGAGCAAAACTATTTGCTCCTGGTACGGTACATCTAGATTTCTAGGCTACCCCAAACATACTGCACCACCCAGACCTTCATCGAGGATCCATAGGTGCTTTTTCTTGTGGGTGATGGGCTTTGTGTGGCAAATTAACAAATTTCAGAAAAATGCCTGGCCATCATGGATTTGCTTCATACTTTATGTGAATAATGTTCCTATACCCAGGACCTATAATGCAAAATATTACCATTGTATCTGTAGGTTTTGAGATACGGAGTCTTAAAAAAGGGAGTCATGTCTGAATAAAATCTAACTTTGAAGAAATGTCCATGTTCCATAAGCTATTACTCTTGAAGTTTTCAAGGTACATTTTTGAAACTTTCAGGAACTATTGTAGTAGACATCTTTAAATTCTGAGATTCTTGTCTCACAGTTGCACATCTGCCAATTAATGCTTTGCTGAAAATGGCAAGAAAATTCTACAAACCCATATTTTATTTTCTATATTCACATTCAATATGGGATTGGTACCTTCAGCCAAACCACATAAATTACTATATCAAAGATGAGTTTCATGGTCACATAAATTACTATATCAAAGATGGGTTTCATGGTCTTGGTGATTGTTTTTTCTGCCTTCGTTTCTAGGTGTCTGTTTATTTGGTCCCTTAGTTACTATGGCCTGCTTTGTTTACACAGACATGTGATCCTGGAACTACTTTCTGACCCTCCCTTCATTTAGCAAACAGGCTTTCTATGGATTTACAGGACGTGTTAGAAAGATGTCAAGATCTGTTATTGTTGGACATGAATGACCCATTTAGGCATACAGTGCAATACAACCACAAAAATCATATCTTAATTGGCTGTCTCTCTGTACAATACCTCTTTCACAGACAGAGAGGAGTGGCTCCCTCTATCTAAATCCCATCATATGATTCATTTTGTTTTCTGTTTTCTTTTTGCGCAGTACCAAGTTCACACCTACAGGCAATGTCCAGTTTATTCATATTATGGTGTAACGGTGCGGTAGCCCGTTACCGGTTTTACACCACACTTAACACGCAAACAATCACGCCAACACACGTTTTAAACACAGCCCTTTTTTTTTTTTTACCACCGAACGTGAGCATGCAGCTGGCAGTCACAGGAGCACAGCGTCTGCAACACAACACAAACAAACTTTTACGAATAACATGCTTTTACTTCAGGAGTTGCCAAACTGAAGATAAAGGACTATGGACATTACAAACATTTTACGTTTGGCAAACAATAGCGAGCTAGCAAGCAAACTGGTGAGCTAATTACAAACAAAGCAGAGCTTACCTTGTTGCAGATCAACTTCCTCGTGTTGTCTGAAGGACCCAACGGGAGCTCTCGAGGGACAATTATAGTTTGGAGAGTTCACATCGGAGTCAGGCATGTTACACCAGGGTGTGGGGAAGAGGGGTGTTTGTGTGTTTTAATATTCTATGGCGTTTATGAAGGGTGTGGTGTATATACTGGTAAACCGGAGTATTTATTGTTTTTAAACAGAGTATTTATATATATTTTTGTACGTGTTCTTAGCTTGCTAAACATGATTGATTTTGCCCATGGTTTGGTTTGACCCTGGGGCTAGAAAACCCAGGGGAAACCACGCAGCAGGGAGATGGTTTTGAGGTGAGCTACAGCAAACACCTGACTAACCAGAGAGAGTTTGGGATACTAAATATTTTGGTATTGCTTTCTATTATTGAAGTTACTTTATCGTATAAGACTTTTGTTTGCATTTTTGAAAACGTTAAGTTCTGATTGATTTTAAGGATGTAGATAATTCAAAATGTCCCACTGCCGCTCGTAGGAGTTGATGGGATTTGATCAATATCAATGACATTGTTGATTTTGCTTCTCAGCCCAAATCTGTATGAGTTCTCCTATTAGTTCCTTACTGTTTAGAAGGTATTCTACACAGCTTTTCAGTATCAGCACATAAGCCAAAAATATGGCCTACACCACTAAGGTGACCATAGCAGCATTAGAATGACCATATGACCATAGCAGCTCATTAGAATGACCATATGACCATAGCAGCTCATTAGAAGGAGGAACACCATGTAGAACTATGTTATCCATTTAATTTTTTTATCTGAAAGACCCATTGACAATGGTGTTAAAAACCAGCTGGCATTGATAAGAGAATTTATAAAGTCTGAGGGATCCCAGCCCTACTAATTATCCCCTGTAAAGTTTGTTAACATGTGCTATACCTAAAACTACATTGGCAGGGCACAATGCACAGAACATCCACAGCACGGAACTCATAGCACATTCAATTCAATTCAGTTCAATTCTATTTCTACAGCACCTTATACAATAGTACTGTCTCATGGCATTTTACAGCAAGGAGCATCCAACAGCACCAGGGGTGAAAAAAAAAACTGCCTTATGTTTAGTTAGTCTAGGAAGACTCCCTTATGTTTAGTTAGTCTAGAAAAACTGCCTTATGTTTAGTTAGTCTAGGAAGACTCCCTTATGTTTAGTTAGTCTAGAAAAACTCCCTTATGTTTAGTTAGTCTAGAAAAACTGCCTTATGTTTAGTTAGTCTAGGAAGAAACCTTCCATGCAAGGGGTCATGCAGGAAAAGAACAATCAGTAGTAACCATGATAGACTACAAGTTGTCCATGATTTTACCTAAGCATCATAATACTACCAAAATATTGTCCCATAACATTACATGGTAATCAATCCATAGGTGTTTATGAAGAATTGTGGCTAATAAGTGTAGTAGTAGTAGTCAGACATAGGGGGGTAACAATAAGGGTCCGTTTGACAGTGTCATTGTGAAGGGGGTCAGTCACGAAGCCTCAGGGAAAGAGTTGGTCCTGGCATGGGCCAGGACTGACAGAAAGGGCCTCTTGGATGGAGAGTCGGTCCTGAGAGATGATTGTGGTGTAGGTGGACAGAGGAAGCAAATGAGGCAAATGAGAGGAAGCAAATAGGCCACTCTCATACACTGATCATATGACTCATATGTGCACATATATATAAGTAAAGAGAGGGAGGGAGAGAGAGTCAGTGGCCGCCGTGCCTCACAACTGGGGGCAACAGCAGAGGCAGTCCCTTCCAAAAGACCCATGGGCCTCTATGATGGAGATTCGGTCCTGGCATGGGCCTCCCTTAGTGTTGGTTGCAGTCCACTCAGGAGGGAAAGGTGACAGGAGCCCGTCGGAAGGAGGCAGGGATGACACTCAGCAGAGATGATTGTGCTGAAAATGGACAGAGGAAGCAAAGTTAGGCCATTCTCATTCTTCACTGATCATATGACTGTGCATATATATATAAAATATATTTAAAGATGCAAACACATACAGGTGTTACATCGCTGCTCAGACTGCGACTGATGAGGCTCCAGTGCACGTTTCACTGCTAGCTGTTCACAGAGCGTAGCTATGGGGACTAACTTTTATGTTGATGCTAGCCTTAGTCCCATAGCTACATGTAGGCCTATGTTTTGAATATTAGCAAACAAGCTAGCTCATTCTTGTGCGTGATGAAAGTACACTTGCAAATGAATTTACTCAACACTGCCCACCATCAATAAATGAGCTTTAGGCAAATTCACAAATGTTAAGTGTTCTAGTGTCAAACCAAAAAATATGCAATACAAATTCAATGAAAAATAACACATAAAAAACAATTAAATATTCAACCCATTCCTGCCATGTGTCTTTTGTACCAGGAATAGCACACTTTTACTGTTGTGACACGACACACCTGGTATGACCCACCAGCTCAGATGGCAGTCCTTTCATCTCCTCTCTCTGTTCCTGGTCTCCCCATCTCTCCAGCTGTGGGCTCCACTCCCGTCATCTCTGCCGAGAGTCTGGGGAATGGGAGTGTGAGTCTGCAGTGTGAATCTACAGGCTGGTTCTCTCAGCCCCAGCTGGAGTGGAGGGACAGCAGAGGGAGGATTCTTCCAGGAGACCCCAAAGGTCACATTGGGTCACAAAGTGACTGAAGATGGATTCACCGTCAGCCACAAAGCCACCATGGAGGAGAATGATGGCAACATCTTCTTCTGCAGCGTCTCCATCCAAGGGCAGGTCAGCGTGCAGGAGGTGATCGTCCCACGTGAGTATATCAGCTTCACAGAGACTTCACCTGCTCATGGACCCATAGCATGATTGGAAGAGAGTAACTACAGGATGGAATATGCATAGATGACACAAGAGTCAAGGTTGTGCCATTTCCACTAATCTCAGTAACTCACCTGCTGAATGGAACTCAAATTTGAGCAGATCATTAGAGAAGACAGGGGGGTCATTTTGTGTGAAATCAACAAATTCTTTATTAAATGTGGTTGTGCATTACTTTCACATATTTCATGCTAGACACTAGAACGTTTCAGACGATGTTGCACACATGGACATGTTCTGAACTGTAAATTATTTTGGCTCAGAATATAATAATTGTCAAATAATGGGTTACTGAAAATGATATAAAGACAAAATGGTGGCAAATGTTGATGACAATGTTTCCACACTGAAGCATATGGGGTCTGTTAGAATTCAATATAATTAACTTCAGTTATAGCGCATTCTTGAAATGGAGGAATGTTTCATAAAGAAAACAAATCTTTTGATTTATGGCACTTTAAAATTGAGAAAGATAAAATTGGATCCAAACTTTAAGTGTGATTTCTCCAGGTATGACAAAGTCTACCGCAAAACCAAAGATACAGCCACAAGAAATATTTTTCATTTCTGCATGCACAAAATTACAAACTGGAACCCAAAAGGAAACTACATAACATAGTCTGTCAAACCTAGCTTTCAAAGTATTGTTTGTTCTGCCTTGATGACCATGTGTTGTTTTGTTTATGTAGCCTTGTGCTTTGGTTCCTTGTGTCACAGCCCCTCCGCTCACTGAACTGTGTCTCCTCCCTTTACCGACTTAAATTTTTATCCTTACAAAAGAAGTAGTATTGACATCAAACAACAGACACTAATACTACTACTACTAATAATAATAATAATTTAGCCACATTCATGTCAGGATCTATCATCTCTTACAATACCCCTCCACTACAGATAGCTGTATAATTATTTTGAATATACTTCACTTTATGTTGGAGGTCTATGGTTCTGCTGTGCTTTGCTCAAGTCTGGGGAAATGTAGGCTGATCACTCTCTTTCCTCGTCTATAGTCAAAGTTCTTCATTTGTTTTTTCCCCATCAAATTAGACACAGAGGAGTGTGACAAGAAAATGGGAGACAGACGGGGAGAATAGCGAAATGTCCACGGGCGGATTTGAACACAGCTGGTTGAGATATGGACATCCTTGCCAATATTACAGCATACTCTCAAAAATCTTACAATAATAGATCTGGACATTTTCCCAACACATCCTTAAAATCCACACAAAAACAATATCTCAAAGTGTGTCTTTCACACTTCACTGTGCAAGCAGAGACACACACACCTCATTTACTGTCTGTCCTCCTCTGAAAGAATCAATCAAACTAGCAAAATTTAAATTAAAATGAAGCAAACTGTGTGTACTATAGTACTATAACAGCAATGTGCAATGAATGCATCCCATAACAGCACATAAAGCATCATTGCTGTTGTATGATGCATTTTTTTACAAGGATCTTGTCATTTAAAGAAAAGAATAGTTCCTGAAAGTTTCAGAAATTTACCATTAACCCTCCAATTATAAGCCGTGGATATAGTAACATCATTCACATAAAGTATGAAGCAAATCCACAATAGTCAGGCATGTTTTTTTCTGAAATGTGTTGATTTGGCACCGAATGAGCCATATGTATCTGATGTTATATGTGCTTATGTGTGCTGAGGTGTTTTCTTTCCCCCACTGGAGCACAGTCTGGAGGTGCCTTTTTTCTCCTCCTCTCTCCTCATGTGATGCTGGATTGTGTCTTTCATCCCCTAAATTGGAGCACAGGTGGCGTGTCTCTGATGCAGCGACCTCTTGCCCTCCCCACCACAGGGGGAGTGAGGAATGTATATCGATTCATTTGTATGTCTTGTACATGTGAAGAAAATGACAAATAAAGCTACAAATACAAAATGGAAGTACTCTGGTGCTTTGTTCTGGCCACTACTGGCATTAACCATATTGATGACTGAATCTGTTATGTGTGTTTCAGGACTCCTGTATACTCACCTGAGCTCATCTTGGAACAAATCAGATGTTTGCGCCCGAGATACCAAGACATTCATACAATGTTGATTTTTCATCAAGACCATCATTATGGTTGACATTGAAATCTCCATGATAGATAAACATTGAATCAATTGCACAATACTGACAATAACTGACAGATCATTATTATTGATTAATAGTGACATTGAAATAATATCAGTTTATGATTGATTTATTGATCATTGAATAATAGTCACTATACCTGAAAAGTTATGGATATTCGGTTGACTGGAAACCATTGACTTGATGATTGAAAAGTCATCAATTTTATATTGACCGGGAAAAAATTTGATCTGTTTGAGCAACCTTAGGCTATTCTACTAAACTTCAAGAAATCAGAACAGACACTGGATGTTATATCTGACTAAACTTCAAGAGATCAGAACAGACACTGGATGTTATATCTGACTAAACTTCAAGAGATCAGAACAGACACTGGATGTTATATCTGACTAAACTTCAAGAGATCAGAACAGACACTGGATGTTATATCTGACTAAACTTCAGTCGTGTTCAATGTTTATTCTACTCTTTTAATGATGAATTGTTCATGGAATTCACTGTGTGTGTGTGTCTAATTGTAGTCCTTTTTCATTGGTCAGCTAACCTGCTGTTAAATTCACTGCTAACACCAGTGTTACTACTTATAACAGTGCAGTTTTGAACCTAACGTTAGCCTAACCTTAGTTGACCAAATCATGTGGTATGTAACATACCCGTGAGCATTTTTGGCAACTTCAGACTATAATGTCATCAAAACTTTTTGAAATTCACACAGTTTCTTTTCTATGCAAGTACAGGTATTAAACTCTATCGGAAAAGAAAAAAAAATATTTTCTGCTGTTGTCCACCAGTCTGTTGACAGCTTAGAACTGGTAAAGCTAACTGAACTCTTTACAGTCTCTTAGGGTCGTGTCCTTAGAAACTTAGAAACAATGAAATGGGCCCCTACATTGGTGACTTTTACATCCATTACATTCATGATTGCTGCATGATTGAGAGATACATTACTGCATGATTGAGAGTATCCTGACTGTATGATTGAGGGTATCCTGACTGCATGATTGAGAGTATCCTGACTGTATGATTGAGAGTATCCTGACTGCCTGATTGAGAGTATCCTGACTGCATGATTGAGAGTATCCTGACTGTATGATTGAGGGTATCCTGACTGTATGATTGAGGGTATCCTGACTGCATGATTGAGGGCATCCTGACTGCATGATTGAGAGTATCCTGACTGTATGATTGAGAGTATCCTGACTGCATGATTGAGAGTATCCTGACTGTATGATTGAGAGTATCCTGACTGTATGATTGAGGGTATCCTGACTGCATGATTGAGAGTATCCTGACTGTATGATTGAGAGTATCCTGACTGCATGACTGAGGGTATCCTGACTGTATGATTGAGAGTATCCTGACTGCCTGATTGAGAGTATCCTGACTGCATGATTGAGAGTATCCTGACTGTATGATTGAGAGTATCCTGACTGCATGATTGAGAGTATCCTGACTGCATGATTGAGAGTATCCTGACTGTATGATTGAGGGTATCCTGACTGTATGATTG
>JAIFZK010000034.1:245000-252500 GCA_027481765.1 Tenualosa thibaudeaui
GAATCAGTCTTATTGGCCAAGTGTATTTACACACACAAGGAATTTGCTTCCAATCATGAATCAGTGAAGCACAGTGAGGTGAAGCCAGTGCAGTGGTCTGCCTGCTACAGCGACACCGGGGGAACAGCATATGAGCATATGACCCGTGTGGAGCTCGTGAGGCACTGCATATGCCTGGGAGGCATCAGTAATGTGCTCATCTTAAGTTGTGTAAATGAAGGCTGAAATGAAGACTCTGGTTATAGTCTGGTCTGGTTGTTGTGAAATGATGTTGTGAAATGAGTGCACAAAACAAAACAAATTCTAGCAGTGGTACATCCCAGGTCACATACAATGTGTAGTACAGCAACATGGCATTTTGAAACCACCGGTGGCATAGCCTGTGTTAGGACTGCTGCTAATGCTCACACTAAGATAGCTAGCTTTTTAAGACATGGAATGGGAAGCTGTTTTTTGCTAAAGCTAATGCTCACACTAAGCTAGCTAGCTTTTTAAGACATGGGATGGGAAGCTGTTTTCTGCTAAAGCTAATGCTCACACTAAGCTGGTGTAAGGAAGGTGACCAGACGAAAGAGGGACCAGGAACAGACCACCAAACTTTAGGACTGTCCCCAAAAATTTGAGTCGTCTGGTCACCCTAGTGTAAGGGGATAGAAAGCTGTTTTCTGCCTACACTAATCCTCACACTCTAAGTTGGTTGTGAAGGGATGTGAAACAGTTTTCTGCTAATGCTAACACTCACACTAAACTAGTGTTAGGGGATGGTGATGTGAAACAGTTTTCTGCTAATGCTAACATTCACACTAAACTAGTTTTAGGGGACGGGGATGTGAAGCTGTTTTCTGCTAATGCTAACACTCACACTAAACTTGTTTTAGGGGACGGGGATGTGAAGCTGTTTTCTGCTAATGCTAACACTCACACTAAACTTGTTTTAGGGGACAGGGATGTGAAGCTGTTTTCTGCTAATGCTAACACTCACACTAAACTCGTGTTAGTGGACGGGGATGTGAAGCTGTTTTCTGCTAATGCTAACACTCACACTAAACTCGTGTTAGTGGACGGGGATGTGAAGCTGTTTTCTGCTAATGCTAACACTCACACTAAACTCGTGTTAGTGGACGGGGATGTGAAGCTGTTTTCTGCTAATGCTAACACTCACACTAAACTCGTGTTAGTGGACGGGGATGTGAAGCTGTTTTCTGCTAATGCTAACACTCACACTAAACTCGTGTTAGTGGACGGGGATGTGAAGTTGCTCTGTGCTGTTGCTGCACTCTCTAACCACAACTTCCTGTAACTGTAACTGCAGAACAAAGCTTTAGCTTAAGGCTGTTACACACACACACACAGAGCACACCCTTATTACAATAACTAATGTGCGCAGTAAGTTAACTACAGGGTTTTCAACTAAACTGAGAAAACAATTCTGTAAGAACTTTGTTGCAGTTATGCAGTGAAGTCAGCAGCAGGTTTGCTCCTGTCCCAGTGATTGGGTTTACTCTTGATAAACTGCAGTACTGTAAAAGCCTCAAACTCACCGGTTCAGAGACTCACACAATCACCAAGCCAGAGGCAGTCCAGCAACCCCTGACAATTCACTCACTCACTCATCAGAAACCAGTGAGGATTCACTCACTCACTTATTCACTCATCAGAGACAAGTCAGCATTTATTTACTCACTCACTCACTCACTCACTCATCAGAGACAAGGCAGCATTCACTCACTCATCAGAGACCAGTGAGGATTCACTCACTCACTCACTCACTCATCAGAGACAAGGCAGCATTCACTCACTCATCAGAGACCAGTGAGGATTCACTCACTCATTCATCAGAGACCAGTGAGGATTCACTCACTCATTCATCAGAGACCAGTGAGGATTCACTCATTCACTCATCAGAGACAAGTCAGCATTCATTCACTCATTCACTCACTCATCAGAGACCAGTGAGGATTCACTCACTCACTCACTTATTCACTCAGAGACAAGTCAGCATTCACTCACTCACTCACTCACTCACTCACATCAGAGACCAGTGAGGATTCACTCACTCCCTCATTCACTCATCAGAGACAAGTCAGCATTCACTCACTCACTTATTCACTCAGAGACAAGTCAGCATTCACTCACTCACTTATTCACTCAGAGACAAGTCAGCATTCACTCACTCACTCACTCACTCACTCACTCATCAGAGACCAGTGAGGATTCACTCACTCACTCACTCACTCACTCACTTACTCACTCACTCATCAAACAAGTCAGCATTCATTCACTCACTCACTCACTCATCAGAGACAAGTCAGCATTCACTCACTCATCAGAGACCAGTGAGGATTCACTCACTCACTCACTCACCAGGCCAGAGGCCAGAGGGACACCAGCTATTTCTACATTGGTATGTTTTGGGGGCTCAGATTTTGTGTGACTCCTGTGCAAGAGATACGTAGCTTTTGAGTAATACATTAGACGTTACATTACATTGACAGAGATGTAGCTTTTTAGTAATACATTAGAAATTACATTACATTGTTTTCAGCTTGTTATACATGTAATGACTAATTTCATTTTGAGGAAGTCCAGTGACTTGACTTCAGTGACAGTGTTTTGCATGAACTAGACTTACTTTAGGTCCAGATAAAAGCTTGGTAATATTGAGTTATCAACTTAGCTGTGATCACTGAAACAAATTACAAATAATATCCACCACAGCTGGAGATGGAAGTGAAGGGCAGCTGATTAAGGACGGGATTATTGCTAAGGGTTTAGCGGATTTTTAGGGGGATTATTGCTAAGGGTTTAGTTGATTATGAGGGGATTATTGCTAAGGGTTTACTTGATTATGAGGGGATTATTGCTAAGGGTTTAGTGGATTTTTAGGGGGATTATTGCTAAGGGTTTAGTTGACTATGAGGGGATTATTGCTAAGGGTTTAGTTGACTATGAGGGGATTATTGCTAAGGGTTTACTTGATTATGATGGGATTATTGCTAAGGGTTTAGTGGATTTTTAGGGGGATTATTGCTAAGGGTTTAGTTGACTATGAGGGGATTATTGCTAAGGGTTTAGTTGACTATGAGGGGATTATTGCTAAGGGTTTAGTTGATTATGGGGGATTATTGCCAAGGGTTTAGTTGATTATGAGGGGATTATTGCTAAGGGTTTATCTGATTATGAGGGGGATTATTGTTGAGGGTTTTTTATTATGAGGGGATTATTGCTAAGGGATTAGTTCATTATGGGGGGATTATTGCTAAGGGTTTAGTTGATTATGAGGGGATTATTGCCAAGGGTTTATCTGATTATGAGGGGGATTATTGCTAAGGGTTTAGTTGATTATGAGGGGATTATTGCCAAGGGTTTAGTTAAAAAGATCGACAGAAGAAAGACAGAAATATTCACTCACTGTTTTTTTCACTTAAAAATGAACTGAAAATGAACTGAATGTGACTAGTTGTCAGTTGAAATGAAGAACTATGAGTGTGAATGTCAATGTTCAACTGAACATTGAACTAGGTCATATGAGGTGTGAACAGTGCAACTCAGTGACTATCTAACCATGCAGTGAACAACCTGTTCAACACATGGATGGGGATATGGGCCTTGAATGCTACTGAAGTACAGAAGACAAGTGCCAAAGAGGAAAAATTATATTTTGTCCAACGTCAAGTGTGTGTGTGCGTGTGTGTGTGTGTGTGTGTGTGTGCGCGCACATTATGGAGGCCAACCAATGCACACACACACACACACACACAGGGAAGTCGAGGTTATACACACATACACATGGGGAGGCTGAGGTCTTTCATTTAAATTTGGTAGTGTTATTTAGATAACACCTCTAGTTTTCTTTTTTTTTGATACAGTAAAATCTGACACACACACACACACAGTCAACATATACACATACACAGGCACAAGAACCAACAGTGCTGCAGCTCTCACTGATCTGTAATTATCACACACCACACACTCCAAACCTGACACACACACACACATAAATCCACGTAAGTGTAACAACCCCACCTCTGAGCTCTTCACTCTGACGTGCCAACTCACTGATCTTACTGCTACAGCTAACCACACACACATACAGGCACGCACACACATGCACGGACGCACACACACACACACACTCTCTCCCTCTCTCAATGATTTAGAACCAAAGCCTTTTAGGACTTTTATGTGTATAACATTCAAAGCACACACACACACACACTCAAAGAGATTTGACCATGCAGTGTGGCCAGGTGTATCTCACCTATGAATGGTTGATTCTGTGGATATGATTCTTCACGTCGCTGTATATCCTTGGAGCACGGCCGTGTGTGTGGCCGTGTATGTGTGTGTGTCTGGTGCTGTCAGGCCTGATGTGACAGCAGGAGGAGAGCAAGCAAGTGAATGTGTTTGTACTGCAAAGAGGAAGTGAGAGTCTTCACTGAGAGAGGAAGTTGGCTGCTTTTGTCTTTATAAGGCAAAATCTGCTCTGCAACTGCTAGCAAGGTGCTCCACATGCTGCACACTAAAAACGAGAATGTGTCTGTGTGTGTTTGTGAAACCAGAGGAAGTGACATGGTGGCAAAGAGTCTAATGCGTGGCGCGTGTGTGAGTGTGTGGAAATGCTAGCATGCATATAAAGGCCATGAAAATCTGACCCAAGCCTAAAGATCACTATAGGTCCATATAAGAGAATCTGACTCACGGCTAAAGATCACTATAGGTCCATATAAGAGAATCTGACTCACGGCTAAAGATCTCTATAGGTCCATATAAGAGAATCTGACCCAAGGCTAGAGATCACTATAGGTCCATATAAGAGAATCTGACCCAAGGCTAAAGATCACTATAGGTCCATATAAGAGAATCTGACCCAAGGCTAAAGAGCACTATAGGTCCATATAAGAGAATCTGACCCAAGGCTAAAGATCACTATAGGTCCATATAAGAGAATCTGACCCAAGGCTAAAGATCACTATAGGTCCATATAAGAGAATCTGACCCAAGGCTAAAGATCACTATAGGTCCATATAAGAGAATCTGACCCAAGGCTAAAGATCACTATAGGTCCATATAAGAGAATCTGACCCAAGGCTAAAGATCACTATAGGTCCATATAAGAGAATCTGACCCAAGGCTAAAGATCACTATAGGTCCATATAGGAGAATCTGACCCAAGGCTAAAGATCACTATAGGTCCATATAGGAGAATCTGACCCAAGGCTAAAGATCACTATAGGTCCATATAAGAGAATCTGACCCAAGGCTCGGACACATAACCCAAGGCTCGGACATATGAGAATCACTGTCAAGGTTAGGACATTAGAAGTTCATTATGAAATTAGAAAAGCAGTCTTATTGTCCAGGTGTATTTACACACACAAGGGATTTGTCCCAATCATGAATTGTGACACACTGCACACAGTGAAGCACACACTAACCTAACAGTGAAACACACACACACACACACACAGTGAAACACACACTAAACTAACAGTGAAACACACACACACACACACAGTGAAACACACACTAACCTAACAGTGAAACACACACACACACACAGCGAAACACACACTAACCTAACAGTGAAACACACACACACACACAGTGAAACACACACTAACCTAACAGTGAAACACACACACACTAACCTAACAGTGAAGCACACACTAACCCAGGGCAGTTGGCTGCCTGCTACAGCGAGGGGCCTTGATCAAGGGAGTGAGGGATTAGGGTGAGTGAGGGGTTAGGGGCCTTGATCAAGGGAGCAGTGAGGGATTAGGGGCCTTGCTCAAGGGACTCCAGCTGTGGTAGACTGGTCTGGGGGTCGAGTCGGCAAATTCCAAGCTGGAAGTCCTTAAGAGTAGGCCATGGCTGCCCCAAGACTCAGACTCAAGGTCAGTACACTATAAGTCCATATACAAGGATCAGAAGCAAAGACTCAGACTCAAGGTCAGTACACTATAAGTCCATATACAAGGATCAGAAGCAGACTCAGACTCAAGGTCAGTACACTATAAGTCCATATACGAGGCTCAGAACCAAAGACTCAGACTTAACCAAAGACTCAGACTCAAGGTCAGTACACCATAAGTCCATATACGAGGATCAGAACCAAAGTTCTGTCTCTATGTGAATGAGGTAAGGACCATGTCAGTCTCAGTGAGATTAGGAAGCCAGTCATATACACTGCAAACCCCAACTGCTCAGTGAACTCAAAATATTTGTGGAAACTGATTACCACTAATATTTCATTTTTTCTGAAGTTTTTGAAAATTTTAAGAACTTTAAACTCAATAAATCTGTGCTAATGTTTGTTAGATTTGAGTGCTAGTCAGTTACTAAAAACATGTTAATTGATGTCTTAACAAAATTATGACTCTGAGACTCTGGACCAAAACCATTACAACTAGTGTTTCATCACAGAATGCATACACAATAAATATTTGGCAATTACATCCAAACTGTGATTCAAGTGCAACTCAATGTCAGTAGAACATGAAATCTAGTTTACATTGAGAGCACAGCAAGAGGGAGGGGTCAAGAAGACTTTCACGCTTTATTTGATTATCTGTTATCACATGGCAAAACTGCAAAATTATGCTATAAAAGATATTATAATCTACATACAATATATACAATCTTCATCATGAAAGTGCATTTAACCTGCCTTTATGTCAATCTGGTTTTTAGATTATTAGGTATTCAACTCAGATCAAAACATTAACTCTCAGCTCACAGAAAATTCTATCACCATATATGTTAAAAACATTGTGTATTATTATGATCTGTAATAGGATTGCCTATTTTTAAATGTATCTCACCAGTATTTTGTGCATTTAAACAGGCCTATTGTCACTTGAATGTTTGTATTAAGCTTTAATATATCCTACTCTGTGTAAAATAACAATCCAGGCTGTCACTGTATCATAAAGGCTTCAAAATGTGGAAAAACAAGTCAATTTGGATGAAATATGTTTTGGTGGCTGTAGTGCATTGGTCAATAAAAGGTTAACTGATGCCGTGTTTGGAGAACATATTGAGCTTTCGTTGACTATTAATATGTCGTGTAGACTAACAGATCAGTAAACCGATGCACTCAAAGCTTTTGTCTCTTCCTCTGTCATTTGAGAGGGTGGGGAATTTTCAAGCCCAACCTAGCCCCCTATTGCCATACAGTCTAACATTACGGCAGCATTAATACATTGTTTTGGCACAGTTCCATCCTGCTCTACTGGATTTCATCAAGCTGTTTGTTAGTTTTAGTAAAGTTTTAGTTTTCCCTTTAAGTTCACTCGTCTGACTGCTGGGTAGCTGCACCGCGCGAGATAAGGCGCGCCCCAGTGCTGTGGCAGGAAGCGGCGAGCGTGGTTGCTAGGGCCGTTGTTAAGACACAGATGGGGCAGCAGGAAATGTTCGAGCAAACTTCATTTTTTCTGTCAGGTGTTGTCACTTTTCTAAATTGTTGTCAAATTTCTATCGTAGGCTACTTCGAGG
>JAIFZK010000034.1:262500-402500 GCA_027481765.1 Tenualosa thibaudeaui
ATGTTCTCAGCTCTTTGGCGTTGCCATGGTACCACTGGTGTTCTACGCCTGCAGTCCCTCCTGCCACAAAACCTTCCTGAACCAAACGGACAACCTGACTGAGCTGCTCTACCAGGACTGATCTCTGCACACACACACACAGACACGCACACACACACACACACACACAAACTAAACTAGGCTAATGTTTGGTGGACATATGTAATCCTTGGAGTCTTTTACTTAAAATCTCTATGTTATCACCTGCAAGTGTGTGTGTGTTTGTTCATATGTGTGTGCATGTTTTTGTGTGTGTTGAACAAAAAGTGAATTGTACTTGTTTGAATTTGTAATTGAATTCAGAGATGCAGGTATTTGGATTGTGTTCTCTTTCCTCTAGGCAGGCGTCTCCAGCCTTTTTTTCCTCTAAGAGCTACTTTGACAAAGTCAGTTCGCTCAGAGCAACTACTACTTTATTTCGGTATTACTGATAGGCCTGGAGATCAATGTTTACATTTACATTTACATAGATTATTCACACACACACACACCACCATATTCCTAAGAGCATCTTTATGTCACTCTCTTGATAAGCCCAGTGAATGCAGACCATCAGTAATCAGCAAGCATCACGGCCACAGAGTTATGGAAGTGGCAGACATTTCTGACTGGGAGCCCTTATGGAGTGAATCCACAAATAGCATAATGTGTACTACACTATGGAGTAAACTATAGACTATGTATATATACAATTTGAAACATCTTACTAAAATAAAGTTGTTAATGCGACATAACCTTTTTGGTAAATAAATACTGTAATTTTCACTGTGTCCTCATTGTTTATTGATACAGCAAAAGACTTACAGCAGAAAAGAAATAAATCATCTGTTTATTTTTAATCTCTCAGGGAAGATTGTTTTAAACATTTCATATCTGATGACCACTAACCTTGCAGTTTATCATATTATCATATCATTATACATAACCATAACCCTAGATTAGCTCAAATGGCAGTGGTGGGCAGTTTATCATATTTGATAATACATAACCATAACCCTAGATTATCTCAAATGTCAGTGGTGGGCAGTTTTTTGTATCTGATGCTTGACCTCTCAGTTCTGTAGATCAGGACTCCACACACCATAGCAACCGCTGCCAGGACACCCCCAATGACAAACACAGTGTTTAGATTCAGACTCCTGTCGGCCACTCCTGGGAAGAGAGGAGAAAGACTTGGAAGTGAGGTCACTGAAATGTGATTGAACTGTGATGTGTTACCAGTAATAACTGTCATTGAACTGTGATGGGTTACCAGTAATAACTATGTGATTGAACTGTGATGTGTTACCAGTAATAACTATGTGAGCTCCACTAGCTTTGTTACCTTTGTGAAGTGTTAGTGTTGTTTGAGATATAGGCCTATGACATTGCCATTAATGGTATTTTTGTTATGAGAAATACCATATATGGTGAACAGTGGCAAGCTGGCAGCAGATTGGAGAACCAATGAGAAAAAACACTGACGCCAACACCAGTGGATCTCCAGCAGACAACCACTGACGCCAACACCAGTGGATCTCCAGTGGACAACCACTGACGCCAACACCAGTGGATCTCCAGTGGACAACCACTGACGCCAACACCAGTGGATCTCCACTGGACAACCACTGATGCCAACACCAGTGGATCTCCAGTGGACAACCACTGATGCCAACACCAGTGGATCTCCAGTGGACAACCACTGACGCCAACATCAGTGGATCTCCACTGGACAACCACTGATGCCAACACCAGTGGATCTCCAGTGGACAGCCACTGACGCCAACACCAGTGGATCTCCAGTGGACAACCACTGACGCCAACACCAGTGGATCTCCAACAGACAACCACTGATGCCAACACCAGTGGATCTCCAGCAGACAACCACTGATACCAACACCAGTGGATCTCCAGTGGACAGCCACTGACGCCAACACCAGTGGATCTCCAGTGGACAACCACTGACGCCAACACCAGTGGATCTCCAACAGACAACCACTGACGCCAACACCAGTGGATCTCCAACCAATATGTTGAATCTGGGATGTATTACCTGTGTTGGCTCCATTGTCTGTCACCTGTGTGTGTGTGTGTGTGTGTGTGTGTGTGTGTTTAAGGTATGCCTAAATTACATCTATCTGTTATCTCTGTAATCAGTATTAATTCAATTCAGTTTTATTTATACAGCGCCTTTTCCAATAGTATTGTCTCGTGGCGCTTCACAGAAGGAGCACCCAAGAGCAACAGGGGCAAGGAAAAACTCCCTTATGTTCAGTTAATCTAGGAAGAAACCTTGGGCAGATCCACGACTCAAGGGGCTAACCCAACTGCCAGGGGTCATGGAGAAAAAGCATCTTTACCTGTGCTAGCTTTGTTACTGATGCTAGCTCTGTTCATTTATGCTACCTGCACTAGCTTTATTGGTCATGTTATCTTTCCCGGCTGCATTGCGTTGTCTGTGTTACCTGTTTTATGGGTTAACCGACATCACCGGTTTTAGCTGCGTTACCTGTGCTGGCTCTGCTGTCTGTGTTGAAGGCAGCTCGTCTGAGACGCAGGGGGCCTTGGGAGATAAAGTGGCTGGCGGTCTGGATGGTGACGTCCCTCTTGTACACCTGGTGGCCCACAGCCGAGCCATTGATGCAGCCCTGAGAACACCTGCTGCCAGGTACACCAGCCTCACACAGGATCACAGAGCAGGTAATGAACACCTGAACACAGAGGGATCACACACATCAGTCAGACAGGGGATCCCACAGGTGAGTTAGGCACAGAGATCACACAGATGAGTCAGATACAGAGATCACACAGGTGAGGTATAGATCACACAGGTGAGCCACTTCAGGGTATTTTATTATAACTCCCATGACTCATGTTGATGCAAATGGTTTGAGTTATGCATGGAACCGATGGACACACACACACACAGATGCATTTATAGATAGATAAATTGTGTGGATCCTAAACACTTTGAAACCCACTCACATGATCATGCAGTCCAATGAATTTGAAAGCCTTCATCCCAAACTGGACCTTTGACTGATGACCGGAATAAAACTGGACAGTGTCGTCCACCTTACACCTGTACACAAAGGGAGGGCCATCATCAGTCGAACATTTACCAGCACATTCAAACTATACTATGCCTGTATAGTACAACCAGCTAAACTCTCTCCCAACATCAAGACATCAGGTCTTACCCGTTCTGAATGATGGGGTAGGACAGCGCCTCCTGGGGGTCATCACTGGGAGCAGCGGTGCAAGACTCTGCAAACAGCTCTGTGTTGGGGATGGAGGAGATGGACTCGATCTGCATGAACATCATGTCTCCCAGGTCGAACTCCAGCGGGTAGGAGTTGGGCTCCAGCATCTGGTTGAAGGAACTGGACCTGAAGAACTCAAAGCGGTAGGTGAACGTGCCAAAGCCACGCTGCATGAAGGTCAGGGGGGGGCGGTGGGCGTCGAACTGGGCCGTCACGTTGCTGCGCTTCGGATACTTGCAGAAGAACTCAATCTCTACGTTGTGTCTCCTGGTGATGATGTCACTAGGATCATCTGATGACACCACCTCATTACTGAAGATCAGATTCTCTCCATCGTCCTGGCAGAGACAAGGTGAATGTTGGAGTGTGTCTGAGGTACAGGAGTAGAGAGAGAGTCTGTGTGTGTGTGTGTTGTGTGTGTATCACCTCCATCTGTGTACCGCATGTACTGAAGGACATGTTGGCTAGGACGTGTGAACCGTTGGAGTAGAGAGTGTGTGTGTGTGTGTGTGTGTGTATCTTACCTCCATCTGTGTACCACATGTACTGAGGGACATGTTGGCTAGGACGTGTGAACCGTTGGAGTAGAGAGTGCAGAGGGGGTCGTTGAGACGCAGGTGGTCCTCGTGAAGCCCGATCACTGAAGACCTTTCCAGCACGATTGACATGGTGTTCTCCGTACAGATCACATGGGACTCAACTACACACACATAGAACACACATTCAACCTTGTCACCATGTAGACTGCAATTCATGACAGATCATACTGACTGATTTAAAGACTATAATACTACTAGATGTCATACTACAGCATAGATATATAATACTACTAGATTGAATACTACAGCATAGATATATAATACTACTAGATTGAATACTACAGCATAGATATATAATACTACTAGATTGAATACTACAGCATAGATATATAATACTACTAGATGTCATACTACAGCGTAAATACAATATTACTACATAATACTACTGGTGGAATACAACAGTAAAGTCCACCTTAACACTCCAAACTGGTTGATTTTTTGATAATTACAGTGTGTTAATAACTTGATAATTACAGTGTGTTAACAGCATTGCCCTGTGACAGCAACAGGAGATACATACAGCCAACCTACACTGATACTCTCACACAGAGTAAAATACAACTCACAGCCCACCTACACTGATACACAACACACACATGCACACACACACATGCACATACACAGTGTTGGGAAGTAGCTTCACTACAAGTAGCGAAACTACTAGTTTAACTACATTTCTGAGTAGTGTGGCTGTAGCGAAACTACTAGTTTAACTACATTCCTGAGTAGTGTGGCTGTAGCGAAACTACTAGTTTAACTACATTCCTGAGTAGTGTGGCTGTAGCGAAACTACTAGTTTAACTACATTTCTGAGTAGTGTGGCTGTAGCGAAACTACTAGTTTAACTACATTCCTGAGTAGTGTGGCTGTAGCGAAACTACTAGTTTAACTACATTTCTGAGTAGTGTGGCTGTAGCGAAACTACTAGTTTAACTACATTCCTGAGTAGTGTGGCTGTAGCGAAACTACTAGTTTAACTACATTTCTGAGTAGTGTGGCTGTAGCGAAACTACTAGTTTAACTACATTCCTGAGTAGTGTGGCTATAGCGAAACTACTAGTTTAACTACATTCCTGAGTAGTGTGGCTGTAGCGAAACTATTTTCTGAATCTGAGTTTTTCATTAGTGTGAAAAAACTCCATAAGTTTGTTTCACTACTTTTACTTACTATGAAAATAATGCCCATTCTAAATAGCACATCACAATAGGATCAAACGGTGGCGTAAAGTACATTTAAATCATAAAGTCATATTATAAAGCATTATATAGTTAGTTACTATTGTATGTTTATTGGAGAGACCTGTTAGTTTGGTGACTAATGGAATTTTAGCAGAAGGTCGGATCATTTCATTTATTTCTAGGCCTTTTTGTAAATTATAAAGTAGCCTTAAATGTAGTAAACTACTTCTGCCATTTTATTGTAACTTAGTTTGCTACATTTTGTCTTCAGGTAGCTTTAGTGTAGTGAGACCTTCCTCTGAGGCCTCCTGGCAAGGCTTCATCTCTGTGGAGCTGGTAGCTTAGTTAACTACATTTTCTGAGTAGCTTGCCCAACACTGCACACACAGTAAAATATTTCACAGTCCACCTACACCCAGGCAGTAAAGGTTGCCCAGATGCATTGTAATGGATTTGCAAAGATCTGTGATTAACGTCAGACAGGCAAATGGCATTAGATAAATCCAGTGTGCACTCACTGGGAGTGATGCAGCTGTATGAGATGTTCAGGTACTTGAAGGTGCCGATGCAGGGGTCTGTGAAGATGCTGTTGGAGGCACTCACAGAGCAGCTGGTCTTTCCATCACACCTGCCAAAAAAGAGGGAATCAACCGGAACAATATTGTGTATTTCGTTGACCTAACTGGCTTTATTGATGTGTGTCTGTATGAGTGTGTGTGTCTGTGTGTGTGTGTGTGTATGTATATGTGTGTATGTGTGTGTGTGTGTGTGAGTGTGTGTGTGTGTGTGTGTGTGTGTGTATGTATGAGTGTGTGTGTGTGTGTGTGTGTGTGTGTGTGTGTGTGTGTGTGTGTGTGTGTCTGACCTGTTTGCCATGGTGGCGAGACTGTTGGAAGCGCCACAGCTGGTGGTTTGAATGGGTCCATATGGACATGTGGTTGCGTCTATCCGTCCATAGTTAGCAGAGTGAACCATGATCTCTCCAGTGTCTGGTGGGAGAAAGGACAGGTGTTTACTCTGACACAACAAACAAACAATTTGTGGGACAGATAAACATATCTGAGCTGAGTTTGTGATTGGCTGTATCTGACAGGTGTCTAGACTCACTGCAGGTCAGGCTAGCTGTATCATGTTCACAGACAATGCGGCTCCTCTCTGCTCCTCTGCTCTCTGGAACACACAGTCTAGATGTGAGAAAGCCTCATAACATGACATTACGCTGTGATACAGAAAGTGAAATACAATTCAAAGTGATTGGCTGTGAGGGATGACGTCTGAACTGACCTTGTGATTGTCTATGACGTATGGTGACCGCTGAGCTGGGTTTCTGATTGGCTGTGACAGGTGGTGGCGAAGGGTGGCTGGGGGACTGGGCTATGACAACAACAACAACAACAACAACAACAGCAACAGTAACCATCTCAGAATCAGATTACACATCAACAAAAACCATGTTCCATCTTGCAATTAGATTAGACATATTGACAATGACTACGTTTGCATTGTAAATGAGGCGTATCCTGGTTTTGATCATATTGGAGATAAAGTGTTTACATGAATGCAGACAAATTGGGTTATTAATATACCTGTTTAGATGATAAATACTAATATACTGGTCACTGATTATAGCGGTCTTTTGTGTTGCTCTCACAGAGAATTCTAAAGAGCAGCGCTTGATTGTCTCGGAGCTTATCAGCATTCCATCTCACATGTCACACACTACAATCGTTCTACTCTAGAATCAGGATAGAATCAGGTGTTTACATCCTACAGTATCCCCCTTACTTGCAGATTACTCCACCTAGCATATCCTGATATCTCAGAAACCGGAATAAAGGCTTAGTCGGGATAATGAATTTGGGAAACAGTGTTTGTGTTATGTAAACAGTCAGTGATGTACAGTTGACATTACACTGGGACACTTACAGTGAAATCAAATTCATAGCCCACCTACAGCCAGGCAGTAGAAGTTGCCAAAACACATCCTAACTCATCTGGACAAGTGTCTGGTACCTTTAGAACCCTATATTGGACATGTGTCTGGTACCTTTAGAACCCTATATTGTTCATCTTATGACGTATTGATGGATTTTTTTCATTTGGCATCAGATGATTCCAAAGTACCCCAATTGCCCTGTGTGTGTGTGTTTGTGTGTGTGTGTCTGTCTGTGTGTGTGTAGCTGTTTGTGTCTGTGTGTGTGTGTGTGTGTGTGTGTGTGTGTGTGTGTGTCCTTACTGGGAGTGAGGCAGCTGTATGAGACGTTCAGGTACTTGAAGGTGCCGTAGCAGGGGTCTGTGAAGATGCTGTTGGAGGCACTCACAGAGCAGCTGGTCGTTTGGTCACAGCTGCCAAAAAAGCGCCAAGTCAAGTCACGTCACTTTATGCACATTTCACACAACAGAACTGATCCAAAGCACAAGGTAGTAAATAATAATAAGAGTAACAACAACAACAATAATGACATTAAAATTAAAGTAAAATAAAATAATGATCAGCAACAAAATACAATTATACTATAGTCTAAATAGACAAAAAGAAAACTAGACAATATAGTGTATTTACAGAACAAACCAACAAAAGATAATAGATAAATCAAATAAAATTAAAGGCTGGGCAATTAAAATAAAAGAGGAAAATGATCAGGGAGCATTCAAGGCTGAGGAAAAAACTTAAGTTTTTATCTTGGATTTCAAGTTTGAATAGTATGAGTGGACCTAATATGGGAGTAGAGACTATTCCAGAGCCAAGGGACAGAAAAGGCTCTGTCACCTCTAGTTCTAAACCGACAGGGAGGAACAGAGAGGAGATGTTGGGGAGAAGATCTGAATGACCTAGAAGTAAAGAACGTAACAGAAGTAAACTAAGAACGTAATAGAGGTAAAGTAAGGATGTGTGTGTGAGTGTGTGTGTGTGTCTGTATGAGTGTGTGTGTGTGTCTGTGAGAGTGTGTGTGTGTGTGTGTCTGTGAGTGTGTGTGTGTGTGTGTATGTGTGTGTCTGTGAGAGTGTGTGTGTGTGTGTGTGTGTGTCTGTATGAGTGTGTGTGTATGTGTGTGTGTCTGTATGAGTGTGTGTGTGTGTGTGTGTGTGTGTGTGTGTCTGTATGAGTGTGTGTGTGTGTGTGTGTGTGTGTGTGTGTGTCTGACCTGTTTGCCATGATGGCGAGACTGTTGGAAGCGCCACAGCTGGTGGTTTGAATGGGTCCATATGGACATGTGGTTGCGTCTGTCCGTCCATAGTTAGCAGAGTGAACCATGATCTCTCCAGTGTCTGGTGGGAGAAAGGACAGGTGTTTACTCTGACACAACAAACAAACAATTTGTGGGGCAGATAAACATATCTGAGCTGAGTTTGTGATTGGCTGTGACTATGCCAGTTGTCTATACTCACCACAAGTCAAGGCAATTGTATCATGCTCACAGGCAATGCTGTTTTCTGTAGGAGAAAACAGTAAAGATGTGAAGAAGCCCTCAGAACACTCATAAACAACAACAGCCACAATAACCCATCCTTACAGGTTCACTTTCTAACATGCTAATTAGCATTAGTATGCCTGTGCGGTCTGTCCCCAGACCTCTGAGCAGTGAGGTATGCTAGCATTAGCATGTCTGTGAGGTCTGGGGAAAGACTGCTGAGCAGTGAGGTATGCTAGCATTAGCATGTCTGTGAGGTCTGGGGAAAGACTGCTGAGCAGTGAGGTATGCTAGCATTAGCATGTCTGTGAGGTCTGGGAAATGACTGCTGATCAGTGAGGTATGCTAGCATTAGCATGTCTGTGAGGTCTGGGGAAAGACTGCTGATCAGTGAGGTATGCTAGCATTAGCATGTCTGTGAGGTCTGGGGACAGGCAATTTTGCCTAATTGTTTTTCTAATCGTTAAGGTTATGTGTAAGTCTACATTTGTTAAACAATTTTTGAGAGACAATACAAATTACATATTATAAACAAATTGTTGTTGCAGTTTGTTTCACTACTTTTACTTTCTATTAACTTCTTGTGCAATCAGTTCATGCATTGTGAGGGAATCTCTGGAACGCCGGCAGAATGAAGTGCAATGACGCACTAACTGAGGTTGGAATAAATGTGGGATTTAGCGGGCAGGAGCAGGACAAAGTTTGGTGACTAATGGAATTTTAGCAGAAGGTTGGATCATTTCATTTATTTCTAGGCCTTTTTGTAAATTATAAAGTAGCTTCAAATGTAGTAAACTACTTCTGCCATTTTATTGTAACTTAGCTTGCTACATTTTGTCTTCAGGTAGCTTTAGTGTAGTGAGACCTTCCTCTGAGGCCTCCTGGCGAGGCTTCATCTCTGTGGAGTAGCTGGTAGCTTAGTTAACTACATTTTCTGAGTAGCTTGCCCAACACTGCACACACAGTAAAATATTTCACAGTCCACCTACACCCAGGCAGTAAAGGTTGCCCAGATGCATTGTAATGGATTTGCAAAGATCTGTGATTAACGTCAGACAGGCAAATGGCATTAGATAAATCCAGTGTGCACTCACTGGGAGTGATGCAGCTGTATGAGATGTTCAGGTACTTGAAGGTGCCGATGCAGGGGTCTGTGAAGATGCTGTTGGAGGCACTCACAGAGCAGCTGGTCTTTCCATCACACCTGCCAAAAAAGAGGGAATCAACCGGAACAATATTGTGTATTTAGTTGACCTAACTGGCTTTATTGATGTGTGTCTGTATGAGTGTGTGTGTGTGTGTCTGTGAGAGTGTGTGTGTGTGTGTGTGTGTGTATGAGTGTGTGTGTGTGTGTGTGTGTGTGTGTGTGTGTGTGTGTGTGTGTGTGTGTGTCTGTATGAGAGTGTGTGTGTGTGTGTGTCTGTATGAGTGTGTGTGTGTATGTGTATGTGTGTGTGTGTGTGTGTGTGTGTGTGTGTGTCTGACCTGTCTGCCATGATGGCGAGACTGTTGGAAGCGCCACAGCTGGTGGTTTGAATGGGTCCATATGGACATGTGGTTGCGTCTATCCGTCCATAGTTAGCAGAGTGAACCATGATCTCTCCAGTGTCTGGTGGGAGAAAGGACAGGTGTTTACTCTGACACAACAAACAAACAATTTGTGGGGCAGATAAACATATCTGAGCTGAGTTTGTGATTGGCTGTGACTATGCCAGTTGTCTATACTCACCACAAGTCAAGGCAATTGTATCATGCTCACAGGCAATGCTGTTTTCTGTAGGAGAAAACAGTAAAGATGTGAAGAAGCCCTCAGAACACTCATAAACAACAACAGCCACAATAACCCATCCTTACAGGTTTACTTTCTAACATGCTAATTAGCATTAGTATGCCTGTGCGGTCTGTCCCCAGACCTCTGAGCAGTGAGGTATGCTAGCATTAGCATGTCTGTGAGGTCTGGGGAAAGACTGCTGAGCAGTGAGGTATGCTAGCATTAGCATGTCTGTGAGGTCTGGGGAAAGACTGCTGAGCAGTGAGGTATGCTAGCATTAGCATGTCTGTGAGGTCTGGGGAAAGACTGCTGAGCAGTGAGGTATGCTAGCATTAGCATGTCTGTGAGGTCTGGGGAAAGACTGCTGAGCAGTGAGGTATGCTAGCATTAGCATGTCTGTGAGGTCTGGGAAATGACTGCTGATCAGTGAGGTATGCTAGCATTAGCATGTCTGTGAGGTCTGGGGAAAGACTGCTGAGCAGTGAGGTATGCTAGCATTAGCATGTCTGTGAGGTCTGGGGAAAGACTGCTGAGCAGTGAGGTATGCTAGCATTAGCATGTCTGTGAGGTCTGGGGAAAGACTGCTGAGCAGTGAGGTATGCTAGCATTAGCATGTCTGTGAGGTCTGGGGAAAGCTGACTGAGGTATGCTGATTAGCAGTGAGGTCTGGGAAAGACTGCTGAGCAGTGAGGTATGCACATTCATGTCTGTGAGGTCTGGGGAAAGACTTAGCAGTGAGGTCAGGACATTTTCTACATAGTTGGATGATGTCATTTACTCTTCTCTAATGAGCAAAGTTTAGCATGTCTGTAAAATCACTTACTTGCAGCTGTGTGCATGGAGCATGCAGCCATGAACCCTATAGAATTAGCACACACACACACACACACACACACACACACACACACACACAGAGATAGGGAGAGAGAGATCAACATCAATCAACACCTCTCCATATGTCCATCATTCTCACTCACATCATATTATCTGCAATGCTGATAAAACACAACACCTGCATTTGACACACAAGAGATCTTGAAATGTCAATGCCAACTCCCAATGCTGAGATGCAGTAAATGAACTGCACACTATGGCAAATACCAATGCTAATATAAAGTAGAAAAGCACTCAGAGAGCGCAGACCTCCGCCAAGGCAGTATAGGGTCACTGATGCAGTACAACAAAATACAACACAACATACAACATCTGAATTATAACACCCATTAGTCTGTAATGTCAGTCTCAATGGATTTACTCCTGACACAGTAAACTATGCATCACAGACCATCAATCACAGAGTAAAAGGTTTACGGGTAATCAAAAAACTGACCTCCATCAGACCAATCAATATACAAGAGACTTACAGGCCATCAAACTGAACTCCATCAGACTAATCAATAAAAAGACTTACTGGTCATCAGACTGAAGTAATCAATAAAAGAGTGATAACTGAAGTAATCAATAAAAAGACTTACAGGCCACTAGTCTGAAGTAATCAATAAAAGAGTGATAACGAGACTTACAGGCAATGAGAGTGAGTTTCATTGGCAGCATGGTGCGTGACAGGAGGATCAGGCAGTCTGAGGAGCAGCTGCTGATTGGCTGTATTTATAGTCAGTGAGGCTGCAGTGATGATACTGGGCTGGGTAGGGCTGGGTGTGGTTGGATGTGCCACACGGCCTGGAGGCAGAACAGCATCATCATTACCATCACCATCATCTTCCTCATCAGGCCAGTGCTTCTGGTAAGCTTCTGGAACTATGCCAAGGCAAGTGAACATTCTTCCTGGTTTCTTGTTAGAGTAAGCCAACTTCAACCACAGCACAAGAACATGCTGTTGCACACACACACACACACACACACACACATACACACACACACACACACACACACACGCACACACACACACACACATTTTCTTCATAAAAGGACATAGGAAAATTCTAATAATTTATACGTGTGTATGGGCAAAATCTCATCTTTACTGTATCAAATTTGCAGCCTCAAAGCTGAACTGTTGAAGAATACTAAGGTGTCTAAATAGAGGTGAGCCATTGGAAGAAAGGGGTTGAGGAAAATTATGAATTGAATTGCAAAGGAATTTCAATTTAATTTGAATTTAGCAAACAGGTAGCAAAAAGGATGGAGAATTGAATTGAAAAATGATTGTAAATTGTGAAATAAAAGGCAATTTAATTAGATTCCACTTGTGAATTGAGTGAAAGCTAATTCTACATTTTTTTGCACAAGACTGGTTTCCACCCTATGCTGTCTTGTTGGGGGTTGTGGTCTTTTATAAATATTTTTGACAAACAAACCCATGCTTAGACCCCAACACTGCAGATAGCACTGAAGGCAAATGACTGGTACACTGATGGGCTTGTAGTGGACCAAACCATGAGCTTCCCATAGTTATGAGGGGTCTCGGGGCCAATAGTTATGGAGGGGACCGAGGACCAAGTCAAGTCAAGTCAAGTAGGTTTTTATTGTCGTTTCAGCCATATACACAGTACATAGTGAGACGAGACGTTTCACCAGGAACAATTGGTGATACACGTAACTGTTAAAACACAGTATGGACAAGACAGATACGTAATAGTGCCTACATACACTATTGTGGGAGTACACAGATTCACTCACACACGCACTCACACACAGCTACACACGCACGCGTGCACACTCTTGTACACATATGTACATACAGTACAACACAGTTGTAAACAAGCCAGGTCAAAGTTACAGGTGACCTAAAATAAACACGCTAGACAGGGACTTGCTTTTAGCAGAGCACTGTGGCTAGAGTTGTGATTTGTAAACAGAAGACTATTCTACATAAATATAAGTGACAGCAGCAAGAAAGTGCGGGGGGCATAAAGGTGCAGTGTGCTGTGACGTGCTGGTTTGCATCCTGAGTTGCTAAGAAATTACAGTCCAATTGCACTACAGGTTGCTCAGCAGTCTGACTGCCTGCGCGAAGAAGCTCTTCCCCATTCTGGAGGTGCGGGCAGTGATACTGCGGAACCTTCTGCCAGATGGTAGTAGGGTGACTAGTCCATGGGATGGATGGGTAGTGTCTTTGGTAATGTTCTTGGCTTTTCGCAGACAGCGGGTGCTGTAGATGTTTGAGAGGGGGGGCAGAGAGACTCCAGTGATCTTTTCGGCTGTCCTCACAATCCGCTGCAGGGCCTTACGGTCTGCCGCGGTGCAGTTGCTGAACCACGCTGTGATGGCGCCGCTGAGGATGCTCTCAATCGTCCCTCTGTAGAAAGTTGTGAGGATGGAGGTTGGGAGATTGGCTTTACGCAGTCTTCTCAGAAAGTACAGACGCTGCTGGGCTTTCTTTGTGATGTGTGTGGTGTTGACAGTCCATGAGAGGTCATCAGTTATGTGTGTGCCCAGAAACTTTGTGCTCTGGACAATCTGTACTGGAAGGTTGTTGATGGACAGTGGGATGTGTTTATGCAAAGTCCGTCTGAAGTCGATGACCAGTTCTTTTGTTTTGTCCACGTTGAGGGACAGGTTGTTGTTGGTGCACCAGTTGCTGAGCTGAGCCACCTCTTCTCTGTACGGGGCCTCGTTGCCTCCGCTGATCAGACCCACCCCGGTAGTGTCATCAGCAAACTTGATGATGTGGTTTGAGCTGTGTGTTGTCGCACAGTCATGGGTGAGGAGTGTGAACAGCAGCGGACTGAGCACGCAGCCTTGAGGTGCTCCTGTGTTCAATATGGAACAGAGGATGGGTCCACATATGAAGCTGCAACCGATACTTGAGGACACTTTATCTTGTGAATCTGGGCACACATTTGGACACATAAAACCACTGAATGATGAGAGAATGCGTATGCAGTGACCTTGGCCAAGAGGCGTGGACAGTCATAACATGTGGGTGAGGGGTGAGCAAGTTTTGCAAACTCATGCTGTTTGAGGCCCTACCCTTCATTTATCAAATACTTTAAGCCTCTATGCCTGGTGATATCTATATGAGTCAGACATTTAAGCTACTGGGTTCAATTACAGTAATGTATGAACTATTAAAAATACTATAAATAAATAAATAGCAAATTTAAAATATATATTTGACGTTAAACTGGTTAAGGCAGAACTCTCCAGAGCTTATGTCTAACTAACTCTGTATAATGGATCTAAACATATCTTAAAAAAACTTTTAAAGATCATTAGCTTGCCTGAAAATGTATTTTCAGAGAGTTTTATGTAACGTTGTGGGTGTGGAATTGACACCAGCTGTAAGAAAACATTTTATTGTATATATATATAGTGAGCAAATATTTATTACTAGTTTATTTTCAAAACATTACAAATCATTAGTGATAGTATGAGCACATTGTATGGAAAAAAATCTTTTAAAAAAATGCTAGTAGTTGTTAGTGTTGTTACTGTTTTCCTGACAAACTTCCTTGAGAAGCAGGACTGGAACACATCAGTCATGTTTGAAATTCCACTTGCTGTAACTGACACCGACATCTTGGTCGTCGCCACGGCAACAATGGCTCTATTGTTTGAAAAAGGAAATAGAAAATAATGTCCATACAAAAACATGTGTCTGTTGTACCTAACATTAGCAAGTCTATCCAAACAAACTGCTGCATGCCATTCCATGAGCAATGCTGCTAAGTAAAGGGAGTTTACGTTTATGTTTCACATAAAACAGCCTTTTCTACTGTTGACTGTTGTATTTGTTCTGTTGCTGCAGTCTTGTAAGCTGGAATTCTGACAGCTGATGGAACTCTAAATGGGGTAAAATCTCGGTCGCCTTGATGGACTGACGGCTGGAATGCCGCAGGTCTGCTAGCAGGGATACAGTGAAGGGGAAATGCAAGAAAATGCAGTTTACACACCTGTTTGTTTCTTGTCACCTTTACGTAATGTTCCCATAGTGCTTTTCACGTTTTCATCTTTCTATCGTGCTTACACACCTATGTCTGCATGTCCTGTTCATTTGTGTTCAGTCTTTTCATGTGTATTTTTGTGGATGTTTTCATTTCAGGTGATCCTAAACTAAACTAACTCCTAAACTTTTGAACTGTAAATTTATAGAAATAGACATAGATCAGGAGTGACAAACTTATCTGTTTGTGGGCCATTACTGAAAAATCAAGCTTCAGTTTAAACTGCGTTTAATATCAGAAAACCCACAGGCTGTCTAACACATTCTATACATTTTTCTATGCCCCTGTTGCTCATGGTGCTCTTTGCTGTGCTGAAACTATGATGTATGTGCATATATAAATCTGTGAAACTATGAACTATGATGTATGTGCATATATAAATCTGTGAAACTATGAACTATGATGTATGTGCATATATAAATCTGTGAAACTATGAACTATGATGTATGTGCATATATAAATCTGAAAAGCACAACTTTTCTGGGAGTGCACATCACAGATGACCTCACATGGACCACCAACACCACCTCCTTGGTCAAGAAAGCACAGACACGCCTTCACTTTCTGCGCAGGATGAGGAGAGCTGATCTCCCCACTTCTGCACTCACCACCTTCTACAGGGGTGCTACTGAGAGCACCCTTACCAGCAGCCTCTCCGTCTGGCATGGCAGCTGCTCAGCTGTGGACAAGAAGGCTCTCTCAGAGGGTGGTGAGGACTGCAGAAAAGATCATCAGATCAGACCAGACCCCGAGCAGCCATTCAGGACTTCACAACATCACACTGTTCCAAGAGAGCCATCAATATCATCAAGGACACCACCCACCCAGCACACAAACTGTTCTCCCTCTTACCATCTGGAAAGCGCTACCGTAGCATGCGGTGCCACACAAATAGACTGAGAAACAGCTTCTTCCCACAAGCCATCAGGCTAATAAACACAATGAAGAAGAGTCCATGAACATGTTACTGACATCCAAAACACACACACACTGTTGTCCATGCTGCTTTCACACTTGCACTTAGAAATTGCACCTTCACTTATTGCACCTTACATATTGCACATTTCACTTTTTTCCAACCTACACCAGCTACCAAGAAGAGCTACCTCCAACTTTCCTTCTTGCTGGAAACATAAGTGTATATGTTTACCTCTATGTCGTATGTCTTATGTCTATTTATTGTGGATGTCTGTGTACACTTCATGTCCATGAGTTGTGTGTGTTTTTGCGTGTGTGTGTGTTTCTAGTTTAAATTGCATATTTGATGTCTGGTGAAATGCAATTTCAGTCCTCTGTGTAATGCCTGTTACATAGTGAATTGGCACTAAAGTACACTTTGATTTTAACTTTGATATAATATTAGATTATTGCAACAATGGACCACACTACATATTTGTATTACTTCATGGCAGGCCTGGGAGAGGGAGAGAGAGAAAAAGAAAATGGCTGACAGTGAAGGAACTTTCTGCCCATGTCTGCTGAAAGGCGAGGTCCACTTACTCATCAAGGTAAAAGGGTAATCACACACCTGCACCTTCGGAAGCACTGGCTGCTGATTCTCATAATACTCAGCAAATACATTTGCAATCTGTAACATGCATGATGGATTTGATCAGGTACTGACACTGACAATCTGACCTTTTCTGGATTATAAAACACTTTAACATTGCTGACAAAGGCATTGTTGTTTGAGAAAGGAGTAACACACACGCCCACACACACACACGCACACACATAGGCATACTGATTGATGAGCTGATTAGGAATATGAGCTGTCAGGTACAGGTACAGGTTTTGTGAATATACTATACATGTATTTATGAAAGTAAGACTTAATTCCCAAAGTACAGTTTTCATGCACAGATTGCAAGACAAAGCAAAGATGATAGAACAAAATATATTCATATTTTGACTGTTGATGGTTTTGATTGCTTGGAAATGTTCTCAGAAATGAAGAATTTTGGATATGTGTAAGGGCAATAACTTATCTCTACCATCTTACATTTGTAGCTCTGTAGCACCTACCCTACATGACCATTTCAGGGCCCTTTTCATTTTATCTACCTTTGGACATGACCCAAGAGTCTGTAAAACAGTTAAGTTTACTTTACAAGTTCTAAGTTGTCACCACAGCTGTGCCACAGTCAGAGAGCCTCCATGGCCCATTGCTGAGCACATGAAACACACTTTGTAGACATTCCGGGGAAATGGAAATGAATGTGTTTCCAGTCCCAACTGCACTTTAAATAGCCTACGTACTTTGTAAGCCACTTTAGGACCATAGCACTGTGTTAAAGTACATACTTTGTAAGCCCACTTTAGGACCATAGCACTGTGTTAAAGTACATACTTTGTAAGCCTGGGACATTAGATCATGGTCATGAAAAATGAAATCTATCCATCAAATGCATTAGGCTGCATGAACCTGACCATAGTATTCTTCATATTATATAATATAAATATACATAAAACATATAATATTAATCAAATAATATTACATATATATAATAATATTATAACTACACCATTAACAGTGTCTTTGCTCCTCCCTTGAATTTGACAGAGACTGTCCACATCTGCAAATCCCAATATCCACACAATGTTAAGGCAAAAGAAAGTTTAATTGTCTTAGAGGGACTTTGATTAATGCAATGGGGAGATGAGCAGAGCCTATATCCTGTCAGTGAAAACAAAATAAATGCAGATGGGCTGCTTCAGTTGCTGCCAAAACACAGTGGAAAACCTCTTTGTGGTTTTGACGCCACATAAACTCAACAAAACACAGTGAAAAACCTCCTTGTGGTTCTGACGCCACATAAACTCAACAAAACACAGTGGAAAACCTCCTTGTGGTTCTGACGCCACAGAAACTCAACAAAACACAGTGGAAAACCTCCTTGTGGTTTTGACGCCACATAAACTCAACAAAACACAGTGGAAAACCTCCTTGTGGTTCTGACGCCACAGAAACTCAACAAAACACAGTGGAAAACCTCCTTGTGGTTCTGACGCCACAGAAACTCAACAAAACACAGTGGAAAACCTCCTTGTGGTTCTGACGCCACAGAAACTCAACAAAACACAGTGGAAAACCTCCTTGTGGTTTTGACGCCACAGAAACTCAACAAAACACAGTGGAAAACCTCCTTGTGGTTTTGACGCCACAGAAACTCAACAAAACACAGTGGAAAACCTCCTTGTGGTTTTGACGCCACAGAAACTCAACAAAGTAGGTGCTGGCGAGCCATTCCCCCCAGAGACCTTGTTTCTCCACACTACTTTACCCCTGCCAAACTGCTGCTATTCTTCTCCTCTTCAGATTAAGAAATAAAACAATTCAATTTGACAATTACATTTCTTGCAAACCCCTCAATAGGCCTACACACAGCACCACCAACAACAAGACCATGTAGGCTCCATAGCCTCATGCTAGGCAATCAGACTTGTCAGTGGCTAATGCGTCTACAAGCACACTTGGCCAGAAAATGATAAATTCTTAAAATTAATAGATAAATTGGTCAATTTGACTGTACTCAAAACTACCATATAGTGTGATTTGGTGCATTTTCAAAGGCTTCAGAAAATGGTTATAGTTAATCCCAGAGTACCCAGAACATGATACCAACAATTTCATAATAATTTGAAAAAAGTTGTTGTTGGATTTTAATCATTTTGTGGACCAGGGTAGGCACTGCCTTCCTTGTCTCTCCTGTCCACATACCACTTGTGCACAGGACTGATGCTCACACTATCTCATCATCTTTAACAACTGATAGCAGCTTCCTCCAAGACACATTCCACTTGAAAAACAGTTGAATAAGGAACAAGGAAATTATATGAACTTCCAATCCCCCCCCCCCCACAAAAACACACACACACACACACACAAGCACGTGCCTACATGTAATATCAAATTACCTTGGGTATCTAGAAAGGCACGGTATCAAACTAAGTTGCTATTATTATTATTATTATTATTATTATTATTTCTACACCACTTTCACAATTTAATGACAGTGGTACAAAATGATTTCATTGTTACGGTTTCCTTAGTGTTTATGTGTATGTCTTGTGTATGCCATGAACGGGATAGGATGCCAGAATTTCTTATGTGATAATAAAGTATCTATCTATCTATCTGTCTGTCTATCCGTCTATCTGTCTGTCTATCCGTCTATCTGTCTGTCTATCTATCTATGGGATAATAAAGTATCTATCTATCTATATATCTATATATATATATATAGAGAGAGATAGAGAGATAGATAGATAGATGGATAGATAGATAGATAGATATGATGCCTGACCCTCTTGGATTTATTTCATACTTTTTTTTTAACTTTATTAAGTTTGGTTGTCCATTACTTACACATACCTCATACTAGACACTTGAAATTTTCACGCAATGTTGCAGACATGGAGACATTCTTAACTGTAAATTATTTTGAGCATTATAATGGCTAAGTAATGGATTACTAAAAAAATGTAGAAAGACTAAATGGTGGCAATGTTTTTGACAATGTTTCCACACTGAAGCATATGGGATCTCTTATAATTCAATATATTATTCTTCAGTTAGTGTATAGCGCATTCTTGAAATGGAGGAATGTTTCAGAAAGAAAATAAATATTTTGATTTATGGCACTTTAAAATTGGATCCAAAATTTAAGTGTGTTTTTTCCAGGTATGGCAAAGTCTATCGCAAAAACAAACATACAGCCACTAAGAAATGTTTTTAATTTCTGAATGAACAAAATTTCTAATTGGTACCCAAAAGCAAACTACATAAAATAGTCTGTCAAACCTAGCTTTCAAAGTATGGGGTGATTGTTCCTAGACAGAAACAAGTTCAGCATGTTTTTATGGTCAGAAGCATCTCAAGGTGAAAACATAGGCTTGTATTTCTGCATTCCTTTGCCATTCACTTGGACTAAAACATAACTGAAGCATTTAGTTTAGCACAAACCAGAAACAAATCTTATCAAGGTTGCCTGTTCTTCCTGCTTCCCTGTTGTTTCTACATGCATATTATTTACTGATGTTCATCTGAAGGGTGCAACTGCATTTCAGTCAAATCATAACTACTATGAGCAGCCGTATCAATGCTGCTCTGACTGACTCATTCTTGCATTAGTGCAAGACAGTTGAGCAATGCTGCTCTGATAAACTGATAGCCACGTGAGCTAGTATGTCGAAGAAGAAGGGTTAACGTTAAATTCAGGGGGACATAAATAATCTATAACACACACCCCACACCCGGCGTGGTCAGATCCAATATATAATCTATAACACACACCCCACACCCGGCGTGGTCAGATCCAATCGGCCAGTGCATTCACAGTCACCCATCACAATAAAACCTATGTTCCCCTCACCTAACCCTACATTTGGAGACTTACAGTGTCTCTCACCTAAGAGAAGAGGTTGTTGCTTCACAACTCGTAATGGACTGCAATTTCCCTCAACGTGGACGGAGAATTACTCAAAGCAGAATGGGCTGTAATGTCTTGGTCATGATTTGCTGTCTTTTAGCGTCATTCGATGTGGATGTAGCTCAGTGGTAGAGTGCATGTTTAGCATGTGTGGGGTCCTGGTTTCAATCCCCGGCGTCTCTGACTGGACACCTTTAAAGGACACTACCATAAGCACCAATGATGTGGGGAGGTTCATATTTACATACAAAGTCGAGCACAAAAGACTCTCTCTGGAGGCAAAAAATTTGCGTTTGCTTGACTTGTAAGGCACCACAACCTGTTTTAAGGGAAAGCAGGGGAATCTGAAGGCATGTAGCTTGCTGGTAGAGTGCATGCTTTGCATGAATGAGGCCCTGGATTCAATCCCTGACATCTTCAACTAGCTCTGAAGGCCCCTGTGTAGGTGTGGAGTAAGGTGTGTAGCTGTATAGTTTGGTATTGTTGAAAGCACCTTGCCCTCTGAGGAGCCAGAGCAGCAAAGCCAATAGCTTGAGTGGAGACTAGCTGCTTATTTTCCATGTTGCAGCCATATTTTTTTTGGGGATGCAGAGAGGATAATGAGGTTTTGTAGGGATGAAGAATAAAAGCACCTCAACAGGGACATGAACCATGAACCATCAGCTTAGAAGGCTGATGCTCTACCAACCAAGCAGCTGTGGCTCAGAGGTAGAGAGCATGCTGTGCATGTATGTGACACTGGGTTCAATCCCCAGTGTCTCTAGTGAGTGCTAAAGGACCTGTATGAGTGTGGGAAATGCAGCTTGCAGTTTGCAAGCCTCAAGCACTGTAGTACAATAGCTTATGGAGACTGGCCACACAGTTTTCAGGTTGTGGCCATGTTTTTTTTTTTTGATTATGGATGCAGAGGGATTTTTGCCTTCAATCAGGTTTCAGGGGGCAGAAGGAATGCACCTGAACAGGGACCTGAACCCTGAACCATCAACTTAGAAGTCTGATACTCTACTAACCGAGCTAAACAGGCTTCGTGTGAATTGACACAGCATTAAGAATTCATAAACATTTGCAACAGCGCAACCTGTTTCCTCAATGAGCCACCAGGTAGAAAAATTCTGCCTGACCACAGCAGCTGTGGCTCAGAGGTAGAGAGCATGCTGTGCATGTATGCATGTATGTGGCACTGGGTTCAATCCCCAGTGTCTCTAGTGAGTGCTAAAGGACCTGTATGAGTGTGGGGAAATGCAGCTGGGTAGTTTGCAAGCCTCAATGTTTACGTTGTAAGGCGTCAGTGTTAAAAGCACTGTAGTACAATAGCTTATGGAGACTGGCCACACAGTTTTCATGTTGCGGCCATGTTTTTTTTTTTTGGATGATGGATGCAGAGGGATTTTTGCCTTCAATCAGGTTTCAGGGGGCAGAAGGAACGCACCTGAACAGGGACCTGAACCCTGAACCATCAGCTTAGAAGTCTGATACTCTACTAACCGAGCTAAACAGGCTTCGTGTGAATTGACACAGCATTAAGAATTCATAAACATTTGCAACAGCGCAACCTGTTTCCTCAATGAGCCACCAGGTAGGAAAATTCTGCCTGACCACAGCAGCTGTGGCTCAGAGGTAGAGAGCATGCTGTGCATGTATGCATGTATGTGGCACTGGGTTCAATCCCCAGTGTCTCTAGTGAGTGCTAAAGGACCTGTATGAGTGTGGGAAATGCAGCTGGGTAGTTTGCAAGCCTCAATGTTTACGTTGTAAGACGTTAGTGTTAAAAGCACTGTAGTACAATAGCTTATGGAGACTGGCCACACAGTTTTCATGTTGTGGCCATGTTTTTTTTTTTTTGATGATGGATGCAGAGAGATTTTTGCCTTTAATCAGGTTTCAGGGGCAGAAGGAACGCACCTGAACAGGGACCTGAACCCTGAACCATCAGCTTAGAAGTCTGATACTCTACTAACCGAGCTAAACAGGCTTCGTGTGAATTGACACAGCATTAAGAATTCATAAACATTTGCAACAGCGCAACCTGTTTCCTCAATGAGCCACCAGGTAGGAAAATTCTGCCTGACCACAGCAGCTGTGGCTCAGAGGTAGAGAGCATGCTGTGCATGTATGCATGTATGTGGCACTGGGTTCAATCCCCAGTGTCTCTAGTGAGTGCTAAAGGACCTGTATGAGTGTGGGAAATGCAGCTGGGTAGTTTGCAAGCCTCAATGTTTACGTTGTAAGACGTTAGTGTTAAAAGCACTGTAGTACAATAGCTTATGGAGACTGGCCACACAGTTTTCATGTTGTGGCCATGTTTTTTTTTTTTTGATGATGGATGCAGAGAGATTTTTGCCTTTAATCAGGTTTCAGGGGGCAGAAGGAACGCACCTGAACAGGGACCTGAACCCTGAACCATCAGCTTAGAAGTCTGATACTCTACTAACCGAGCTAAACAGGCTTCGTGTGAATTGACACAGCATTAAGAATTCATAAACATTTGCAACAGCGCAACCTGTTTCCTCAATGAGCCACGAGGTAGAAAAATTCTGCCTGACCACAGCAGCTGTGGCTCAGAGGTAGAGAGCATGCTGTGCATGTATGCATGTATGTGGCACTGGGTTCAATCCCCAGTGTCTCTAGTGAGTGCTAAAGGACCTGTATGAGTGTGGGAAATGCAGCTGGGTAGTTTGCAAGCCTCAATGTTTACGTTGTAAGACGTTAGTGTTAAAAGCACTGTAGTACAATAGCTTATGGAGACTGGCCACACAGTTTTCATGTTGTGGCCATGTTTTTTTTTTTTTTGATGATGGATGCAGAGAGATTTTTGCCTTTAATCAGGTTTCAGGGGACAGAAGGAAAGCACCTGAACAGGGACCTGAACCCTGGGCCATCAGCTTAGAAGTCTGATGCTCTACCAATTGAGCTAGCCAGGCTTCCTATGAGCATGTACATGGGGAATTAGCTCAGATGCTAATGCTAATGCTAGAGCACGCGCTTAGCGCACAAAATTCCAGTAGCGGGAATGACTTCTGCATTCTCAAGTCCCGTGGGCTCCCCGATGCCTCCCTTTCAAGGAAGTGCTGGAGATTTTTTTCCCTCAGCAGATAGCGGCTGCTACACTGTGCCGGGAACTTTTGTTTTTGATGTGCAGCAAGCTAAAATCTGGGGTTTGAAACCACAACCCTGAGGTTACAAGTCTCATGTTTTACTTACGGAGCTAGTAAGTCTTTGAGCAGATATGGCACAGCGATGTGACAACGGGCAAATGTTCCAAACTTGTCCGAGGTCATGCCTGCCTGAGTCGCCATGCATGGTGCATGTGGTTTCATGACTCTGTGACCAACACAGCTAAAGTTATTTGCCAAAAATCATTTTGCATCCCCCAGCACTTCTGGCTAAAACCCCTAACCCTGGGGAGGGCCGTTGTAATTTTGAAAAAACCTAACCCTAACCCTTTCTCCTAACCTTAACCCTTATACCTAACCCTAACCCTAGCACAGCAAATTCAGTTCAAGGTGAATATACCATTGGAAAAACATTCAGAAATTTAAACCCTAATTAAGGACAAGACAAAATACAAATGGAGATTTTTTAATTTAATCTTTTTATTATCATGTTATTTACCAATTCCAAATCCTAACCCTAACCTCAGAGAGTTCATTCTAAGTGACAGCATAGCCTCGATCAAGTCCACCTCTAATTCTAAAAAACACTCTAAAGGAACAATTTTAAACTCATTTGTTCTGGTTTGGGCACACGCTTGTGTCCCTACTGCTGTGGGTGGCTCGGCCACTGCGAAGAGATGGCACCTTGGTATACATCATTTCTTGCCCAGGTATGTCCATGAAGAGAGATTCTCTCTTTTGCTTAGGTGTGTGCTTCAATGGGCAATTCCACTCTATTGCACTATTGGACATGCAGCACTGGCTGCCAGAGAGAAATAAGGACATAACAATTCTAAACCCAAATGGAGGAATATGTCAGTGATTAGCTGTGAGGCTAACATGCTAATTCAATTTGGAAACACTCTCAAATTGAATTCAATTCAGTTGAAGAATGGAAGAAAGAAAGTCAGCTTCAGTTAAAGGGCCAAATGCCTAAATTCAGCTCAAGTTAAAAGACCTAAGCTCACATTTAGCACTATCTCAGAGAATAATCAAGTATTTTCTTATCTGCATGTAGCATAACTGCATAACTTCTATCACAGTTACATCTGGTCACCCTACCCTAAGTTGCTCTAGGGGAGACTGGCCCTGAACAACTTAGCATTGTAAGTCGCTTTGGATAAAAGTGTCTGCTAAATACATAAATGTTAATGTCCAGGTCGTCATTTTCTATTTCAGTCATAAATGCTGATTTAAGCTGAAGTGACTAAGCATGACTTTCCAAATTCTATATTTTCATCATGATTAGGGAAACAAAAGCAGCCAAAGACATAGCTCAGAACAGCATCAAAAGTTGCATCCCAACCCCATTTCAGCAGCCCAGCCTAAACCCAGCACAGCCCAGCATCAACAGCCCTGCCCTGCCCAGCCTAGCAGCACAGACCAACCAAGCAGTAACCAACCAAGCAGTGCTGGAGTATCTCACAATATGAATATGGGCCAATGCAAATGTGTGTGTGTGTGTGTGTGTGTGTGTGTGTGTGTGTGTATCACCTCCATCTGTGTACCACAGGTACTGAAGGACATGTTGGCTAGGACATGTGAACCGTTGGAGTAGAGTGTGTGTGTGTGTGTGTGTGTGTGTGTATCTTACCTCCATCTGTGTACCACAGGTACTGAAGGACATGTTGGCTAGGACATGTGAACCGTTGGAGTAGAGAGTGTGTGTGTGTGTGTGTGTGTGTATCACCTCCATCTGTGTACCGCATGTACTGAGGGACATGTTGGCTAGGACGTGTGAACCGTTGGAGTAGAGAGTGCAGAGGGGGTCGTTGAGACGCAGGTGGTCCTCGTGAAGCCCGATCACTGAAGACCTTTCCAGCACGATTGACATGGTGTTCTCCGTACAGATCACATGGGACTCAACTACACACATAGAAGTTGTAAGGCAAGATTGATCATTTCATCTCTTATTGAATAAGGCTTCCCCAGTGAAAACAATCTTCAGAAAAGAAGTCCAGCTACTTTAAAACATAGCAGTTATGACTCCTATAAGTACTTATGACTACCAACATTCATATTTATCACAATACCGGGTACCACACAGATGGATCAAGCTTATGATGGTTTGCTGGTTGAAGCTATGTTTTCACAAGAGTTTTGCTTGGGAAGCATTTGGGACTGTAACTGTTCTGTGGTGTCAGCTAAGTGTGAGGACAAGAGAGAGTTTCTGTATTTGTAGCAAAGAGTATAGAAACCCAAGAGGCAGAACTCAATAGAACACTCCATAGCAACAGTTGCCCCCGTGACGTGACGGTGCAGCCGCCATTATGGACTCTTGTAATCTTCATTCTTTTGGGAGCGTCATATCTAAATATGAAAACAATTTAAAATACATTAACAAGGATGACCAACGCTGGACGAAAGAAAGTAAAAGTATATAGGCCTATATAAATATGTGTTATGACCTTCCAACAGTTGACAACTAGGGTGCTTCATTACCACTTATGGTTGCAAAGTTAAAATGATAAAATCACCACAAACCCTCAATTTATCCATATTTACATTCTATTATGCATTTCCCTAGTTTCTATGTTTGTGAATATGTGATATAGTGCATTTATAGTGGATATGTGAATATGTGATATAGTGCATTTATAGTGAATATGTGAATATGTGATATAGTACATTTATAGTGGATTTGCTGGTTTAGCTGGTTGACCCAGTTTAGCAGGCCAAACTAGCATGACCATCTTAAAGTTCTTTTTCTCTTCCTGCAAGACAGGAATGTGTGCGTGACCAGTTATCCACTGCAAGAGGCCTTTAGGACCCAGTGGGGACAGCTCATTTCTTTCTGAAAGCAGTGAGAATTCAGACACATAAGCAGCAAGCCAGGTCTAGCATTATTTTACAATGTCTAAGACATGTTGTTCATAATAATGATAATAATAATAATTAGAACAGCTTCTTCCCCACAGCTGTCACCCTACTGAAGTCTGTCTCCTGCTGAACCTTCCTATTCACGCTACACTATGGCATAATCTGCTTCCTATTCACGCTACACTATGGCATAATCTGCTTCCTATTCACGCTACACTATGGCATAATCTGCTTCCTATTCATTCACGCTACACTATGGCATAATCTGCTTCCTGTTCACGCTACACTATGGCATAATCTGCTTCCTATTCACGCTACACTATGGCATAATCTGCTTCCTGTTCACGCTACACTATGGCATAATCTGCTTCCTATTCATTCACGCTACACTATGGCATAATCTGCTTCCTGTTCACGCTACACTATGGCATAATCTGCTTCCTATTCACGCTACACTATGGCATAATCTGCTTCCTATTCACGCTACACTATGGCATAATCTGCTTCCTATTCACACTACACTATGGCATAATCTGCTTCCTGTTCACGCTACACTATGGCATAATCTGCTTCCTGTTCACACTACACTATGGCATAATCTGCTTCCTGTTCACGCTACACTATGGCATAATCTGCTTCCTGTTCACGCTACACTATGGCATAATCTGTTCACAGCGCTTCTCTTCACTACTGTATATACATCCTTGGCATCTTCTACTACACATCTGTACATCTGTATATACATATATTACATTAATATAACTACACACCTGTAGATTTGTCCATATTTAATCTGTATATCTGTACATCTGTCGATTTGACTTATGTATAGCAGTATAGAACATTTGTATATTAACATACTTCATCTGCACATTGCTCTTTTGTAAATCAATACAAATTTATACCCATCTTTTACACTGCCCTATCTGTAAATATCTGCTCCCATAACCTATTTGTACATAATCTGCATGTAACTATTCCCACCATAACCTATTTGTACATAATCTGCACATAATTATTCCCACTTCTACACTGCCCTTATCTGTACAGAACTGCTCTTAACTGCACACACTGCACATACTGTACATATTGCACTTTCTGCTATTTACACTTCTGATTAGATGCTAAATTGTATTTTCTTACTCTGTATTCATACATGTGTAATGACAATAAAGTTGAATCTAAACTAATATAATCACCATCTTTAAAAGCCCATTATAAGCCTATGGAGGGATATATTATTGGTGAATATTGGTGAATTGCTCTTTAAAGGCCCATTAGAAGCCTATGGAGAGGTATATTATTCGTGAATATTGGTGAATTGCTCTTTAAAAGCCCATCTAAGCCTATGGAGAGGTATATTATTGGTGAATAGGATAAATATATATATATCCCCTCAAACCCAGATGATTATTTACATTAAGACAATATTTTTTTGTGTATTGCAAGCTTTCCAAAATTCTTCATACATAAAACCTAAATAAAATTAAACATACATTAAACCTAATAATAAGACCTACTTTCAGTTGTGCCGTGGTGCATGTGAGTGAAATGTGCAGTGTGATAGATTTGTGGATTGGGATGGTTGCCATGTTTAACATATCACATTTCTGCTTCTTCTTCTTCACAATTCACACTGAGTGGATTTACATGCACAGTTTTTTTCCTGATCAGATTGAAGTCTCATTATATATTCCACTTGAACTGTTCAATCCACATTTATATGTCTCAGAGCATTTAATCCGATCGTCACCTTTTGACATGCGCAGTGGTTTCTCATGACCCTTACAAAAAATACAAATTCTACTGCAGCAAGGGTCTGAGGGCTGCCAGTCTGACTGGTTAGTTTACTTAAGTCAGGGTGACGTTCTTCGGCAACAAAGAGTGGTTCGGCCATAGGGTTATGCCCGTACCATCGGGACTCCACTGAAGACAGTCGTGGCTGACAGACAGAGTGTGCAACTCACTCACTCTTTTAGCCGATGCCATCACTAAAAGAAAGCGGTCTTCAAGGAAAGCCACTTAGGCTCAGACCTCTCAAGAGGTTTGGATGGGGGCTGAGATACTGCGCTCAGTACCAGGGGCAAGTCCCAAGAGGGTGTTGACCTCCGTTGAGGGGGCCTTAACCGATAGGTGCCCTTAAGGAAGTGGGACACTAAGGTATGAGAACCCACGGTCATGCTATCCACCCTATTGTGCAAAGCGGATATTGCTGCTATATACACTTTGATGGTAGACGCTGCGAGATCCTCATCTAAGCGTGACTGCAAAAAACTAAGAATCACTGAAACTGGACAGGTAGTTGGTTCCTGGTTACGTACCTGGCACCACTCCTTGAAAAGCTTCCACCTGTTGCATTGGTGGAGGGTGCGCAGGAGTTACGGATGGTCCATATGGCTGCGGGGTCACATGCCCCTAACAATGGTTTGGGCCCTTCAATGGCCACACCCACAGCTGTAGCCGTGCAGGATTCGGGTGCCAAATTTGAGTGAGGAGGTCTGTCCATACAGGGAGACGCCAGGGTTCGGCATCCAGCAGTCTGTAAATCACTGGGAACCAGATTCTTCCCGGCCACTCGGGGGCTACCAGAAGCACCTTGTGAGCCTCCTTGAGGGTCCTCTGTAAAGTGGGTAGTGTAAGTGGGAGCGGGGGGAATGCATACAGGAGTCATGTCCACTAAGGCTTTGCACCGATGGGTCTGTTCCAGAGGACTGGAGAGTCTGAGAGAGTAACAATATCAGGTGAGACATTGAGTTACCTATGCGTGCAGCACAGGCTGCGGCATCATAGCTCTTACCAATATAATCGTTGTTTAAATGACACTGTGGCCTGGGGCAGCGTGCATCAGGCCGCAATGCCTCATCAGGCGAAAGGATCAGGGAGGCCAGCGCTGGTTCTATAAAGGGCATTCGATCCAAACCATAGCTAGCTGGGTCTTGCAGTCCTACAGTCCCACAGTCGCTGGGAAAATGGGAATTGCACCTGGGGTCTGTCCAGCATCTCTCCAACTCCCCAACATAAGGGGCAGAAGGTGGGACAGAAAAGGTAGTAGAAGGGGAGGCCTGCTTAAAATAGGGGCTATGCTTAACCACCTCAGCCTGTGGTACGTCCAACCCCAACCCCGTGTTATTTTCATAGCGGGCTTAACCACTGATGCCTGGCTAGCTACTGAGCCCTTCACTGAACTGGCCCCCGAGTCATGAGACCACCGAGGCAAACTCGGAGGCCAAAGTGTCCACCTTCTGGGCTAAGGGGTCCACTCTCCTACACTTAGGTCTACCTTCGCTGGAGGCAACCTGCTACTCCATTTTAGGGCACTTATGTGTGGGGGACACGCCAGAGTCTATCTGTGCTGGGGGCAGTTGAGGGCTTAAAATGCTCTCCAACTGAGCCAACCTAGCAGTGCGAACAGCAAAGCTCAGGCAGCTGCACTCTATGCATGCCTGCTCAGTCAACCCCGGCCTGAGGTGCTCAATTCCAAGGCAGCCTGCTCAAGCAAGGCCTGACAGCCAACGCAAATTGGCATGGCTATAATGTGACTGAGCCCTAGGCTTCTCTATTTTATCTATATGAAACAAAGCAACTGTGCCTTAAGTACCGGGGTGTGGGCACACGTCATCCCTGTCACAAGTGACTTTGTTGGTATAAACACTTGACCTGCACGTACATGCGATGAAAATCCAGGTGCTGAAAGCACCGCCTCTGGCGGTCAGAAGAAATGAAATAGAACTGTATTTTTACTGCAGTAATGCTAAAGTTTTCACTGGAGTTTTACTGCAGTTTTAAAGTACAGGTACAGTACAGGTAAAATGATGGGTGGTCTGACACAGTTTTGATGCAATAACTCAAGAACGATACCACCTGAGCAAAATAAATTGGGTGGCACATAGGCCTCAAGGGGCTGCATCAAACCATGTGTAGTGTAGCGCCATCTATTGACAGACAAAAAATGGAAAGCAAAAACTTTGAGTACTGTTTGAGTACTTTTTACTAAATTTTCATCAGCAACTCCAGGGACACTACAACACCGGGGTCCTTGAAACAGGTCGGTTGGACACAGTTTTCATGGAGCTCAAAATGTCAGTTGTACAAGGAGCCTCATCATGGGCAATGTATTTTCTTTCAAATAGGCTTTACAAACATTCTAAATCAACCCAAATGAATGGACATGACTTGCTTGGATGAAGGCACAAATTCCCCAAAATATGAAAAAAAAAAACAGCTATATGAGATTATTTTACACTGTAACACAGACTGGGTCCCTTTTACTGCTACAGCTGCATCAAGCGAGCCCTCATACACCCATATGTGGTATAGCGCCACCTAATGACAGGCAAAAAATGGCAAACTTGCTCATTTTCCTTGTAAAAAAATAAAGTTTACTTTTGTCCACAAACACTGCTCCCCGCCTGAGGATTATGGAGGTTGTGGAAAACGCAAAAACCGTAGCACCTGAGAGGACAAACTTTCCTACGCAAGTCCTCTTGCACCCATGTGTGCAGTAGACAAGTCTCAAGGTGCCACATCAGACAAGTCCTCTTGCACCCATGTGTGCAGTAGCGCTGCCTATCGAGAGACAAAAAAATGGCAAAATTGATTATCCTAACTGTAGGGCCCCAGCAGATGAAATTTTACAGGTCTCATCCAGCAAGCCTTCATACAGCCATGTGTGGTATAGCGCCGCCTATTGACAGACCAAAAATAGCAAAATTGGTCGTTTTTCTTTGCTTTTTCTTTACTCCTTCTGAGCAAAATCCTGTCAGCGTTTCCCAGGTCAGTGAACCACCGGGTCCCTTGAAACTTCATTGACATGTAACCCCAGTGGGCCCATAGTGTTTTGTAGCTTTTGGTCCACCCTCACCCACAAACACAGTTTTTGTGGAATAACTTGAGAACCATAGCACCTGAGCCAATGAAATTTGAGATGTACCTAGGTCTCAAGTAGCTACATCAAACGAGCCCCCTAATGCACCTAAGTATGGTGTAGCGCCACCTATTGACAGACCAAAAAATAACACAAATCCTTAACCACAGAGCACCAGCAGAGGGCAGAGTGGTGCTGGGGGTTGGCTGGCTACTCTTTATTAGCTGTGTTTGTCTTCCATTCATAATGCCTTAACAGACAGATGGTAATAATAAGCTGTGATCTGCAAAGTTTATAGCTTTAATTTTTTTAAAGTTTTTTTATTTTTTTATTTAATTGTTATCATTTTGCGTACCCTCCTTTGGGTTAAAGAAGGACTGTCAAACCTTCACTCCTTTCCAACTGGTTCGTTTGGATAGGGGGCATGTCAGTTAGTGGCAAGGACAATGTGCTTAGTGGTCTCTTTGTGCCCATATATTTATAATATGGTGTATCATTTTTATAGCATTAATATATAGTACAGTATATGTTGGAACTGCAAACGCTACTTATGTGAATGAGTCCAGTAATGTTGATTACAAGTTCAAAGGCTTCTATCTGTTTGTGCTCACAGCAGCGTGCTTTGACAAAGGTAAACACATAACCCACAGCAGCGTGCTTTGGCAAAGGTAAACACATATCCCACAGCAGCGTGCTTTGACAAAGGTAAACACATATCCCACAGCAGCGTGCTTTGGCAAAGGTAAACACATATCCCACAGCAGCGTGCTTTGGCAAAGGTAAACACATAACCCACAGCAGCGTGCTTTGGCAAAAGTAAACACATAACTTGACGCTACAGGTTCACATCTATTAAATGAAAGTTAATTCAAATGGAGTTTAATGAAATTTTCAACAACCCATTAACTACTATGCATGTGACAATAAACTTTCCTTGTATCCTTGATGTAGATATTAATGGCTGAATGGTGTGTGTAGTACAGATTAATGGAAGACAGTTCTGTGGGCAGGCAATGACACTGATACACTCTAGGTGTGGGAAGATTTATCTCTGTCTGTGTGTATTGATGGAGGTCTTCTGTTGTAGATGTTGATGTGTGTGTCTGTGTGAAGATAGAGATGTAGTCTGAAATGTCTCAGTGCAGATGATACAATGTGTGTTTTCTGAGAGATCTACATGCTGCACTGCTTGAGCATGTGCAATGGTGGCACCTAGTGGAAGGGCGTGGTACTTGCAGGTTCCTGCTCGCCTTTGTCTGCAGTGTCTTCACTTCTGCCAATTTATCCCCATAGAACCTCACCACTCCCCTCTCACAGCTGCTCTCCCAGTTGTTATTCCCAACTGTAAATATGTTGGCTGATTCTTTCACTTTTACATTTGGAACAAAAGATGCAAACTCACTGCACATCTTCTGAGAGAAGTCATATTTTTATTAGTTGCTGCCCTGAACACAAATATCATAGAGAGCAAATAGAGGAGTGATTTCTGCTTTAGCAGGTTTGTGTGTCAGTGGTACTTGAGAAGCCCAGAGAGATGAACAGAGAGACATGAGAGCTAGAAAACACTTTGCTATCTAAGAGAGGATAACCACACATGACTGCCACCATGGCTGTTGAGCCCAAAAACAGGTTTAAGAGTGAAGGTTCTTATATGGTGTATGATGTAGGTGACGTCCAGGTACACACGTCTCTGAAGAGTTGAATATTGCTTGATTCTGTTCTCACAAGTCTTTATTGTACTAGACCTGGATGGGGAACAAAACAACATAAGAGTAACTGATGTCATGAATCCATTGTGGAGAAATTCTGATTAACCACGTAGTTCAGCATATAAACTTAGTTTTAGTAGTGTGCTAACCCTTCTACAATGTAATCATTTATGCTTAACATCTGTGTCTTTACACTGTGTTTAATCCTCTAGTATACATTTCCTGAAACAACCTATTATAATGTAAGAAGTCTCAGTCTTTCTAATGCCAGAACATGCTTCCACCGGGACAGGGACCAGTGAGAAAAGCCATGGGACCTCCTTAGTGGTATATCCTGGGTCCAGAAATCCCATTGGTTAGCTTCTAATGCTAAGATTGCTAAGAATGCTTAGATTAACTTCTAATCTAAGGATGTATGTCTAATTATCAGGTGGTATCTGAAGACTCAGACATATATGCCTATATGCTCATTTGTCAAGAAAATGACCATGTAAATATATCTGCAAGCAGCAATGTGGGGGTCAAGCAGCAATGGTAGTGTCCCCAATGGTCCCCAGATTTGGATTTGTCCTCAGACTTGGCTCATAAGTCCATGTACCAAATTTGTTTTTTAAATGTACAGCCATTGTTGAGATATAAACCATTTTCAGAAATTATAGCTCCCCCCAGAGGTCAAAGGTCACCATATTTATTGAGCCACACTAGGATGTGGACCCAAGTCCATGTATCAAGTTTGAAGTTCGTATGAAGTTAGTTGGGATGAAGTTACATACCAAATACTAACTAAAGACAATTAAGGCAATTAACAATGCTCTCTGGCCTTGTTTTTCCGCCTATGATAGTGAGCTGTGCTCTGATTTGCTGTAAGCGTTGCATGTCACAATGAGTGAATATTGATATTCGTTTGTTAATGTGCAAATTGCAAGAACAAAAACATATGGAATATTAAGTGACAGAGGATGACATCGCCTCTGAAACACACATCCACCAGTTTCTGAGATAAAGATCATTTCTTAGATATTGGAAGCCAGCACTTTGCAACAGTAAGCTTGTAATGTGCAGCCAACACCAGCCAACATAACCAGATAATTGCTTCACTACATTACTTTGTTCCAACCTGGTACGGACTATAAGGTGAAGCCTGTGACATAAATTGGACCACACCAGGGGTACGGCACAAATGAGACTAACAAAGACTACTGGCATGCTTTCTCCTCCCAAACCAGGAAAGGGGCCGGGAGCGACTGACAATATTTATATATCATCTTGGAAATAAATTATTATTAAATATTTCCACAAACCCCCTGCAGTGTGCTCACGTACCCCTGGTTGGGAATCACTGATCTAAAGGATCATGTTGTATCCTTGAGTTGAACAGATTTGGTTTGGGTAACGCATCTTTACTAATGTGTGTACGTACTGTGTTGAGAACCAGACTAGGAGTGTTAAAAGTGCCTAAAAACCTTTTTTGTTGTGTCAGCAGTTGTTACCTCCAACCAAACCCGTGCAGCCAAAAAGCTGATGTTTCACAGTGTGGGAAACAGCACTGTAGACTGTAGATTAGACTGTGATCGTAGCAAAAATGTTGGGAGAAAACTGGCCACAGTACCTTATATTTTGGGATACAGGTGTAGGAGATGCCCAGGTATTTATAGGTGCCATAACACGGATCAGTGAAGATCAGGTGGGACGCCTGCACCGGGCATTTATGTTTTCCCTCACACCTGAAACAGAAAATGAAAATACTTACTGGGATTTTTGACAGAACTTCAAGTTTAAAGGCAAAGATTTGAAAAGATTCGGTTTTAAAAGCAATGGCTGGAGAAATAGCCGTTTAGCCTTTTAGCAGACACGGTCACCTGTCTTATATAATGTTTTTTGATAAATGTTATTTACTTTTGAATGATTATTGGGAGGGTATTTGAAGCATAGCACTCGGTGTTGTTGAGCTGATTTGCAGGTCGTCCAGCAGAACAGGTAGTTTTATCCGTGCGGCCATAATTGGCTTCAAGGATGTGGATTGCCTGTAAACCTGATTTAGAAGGACATTACTACATTTCAGGTATCCTAGAATTAAGCAAGTGTATTTTGTCCTATAATGTTTCCCACTGAATGGCTCATTGAAAAAGAAAATAACTTTCAGCATTCTATGATTTTAAATCATTCACCACTGCTTACAGTGGTATATTACATATACTACAAACTATGACATGACTTTTAAAAGTGATCAGCAGCAAACACAGACATGAAAATATGCATGCTATCATCTTAGTAAACTTGGAAACATTGGTTTGTCAGTATGTCACAAACTACGTTACAGTACCCACCACATTCCAGTGTGCCACTTTGGGCTTTGCATGAGACGCTGATCTCTGATTGAAAGACAGGACAAGATATGGTCAACTACAGGATATGGTAAACCAGTCCCCCAAGGATTTTGGGATTGTTACAATCAAAAATGCGTGATTTTGCATCAGGGCTCAGGGCAATAAACAGGGTTTCCAGGGTTTCTCACAATCCCTAAAAAATATGCCTTAGAATGCTTAGAAGTTGTGGGTTCAAATCCCAGCAATCCACCAGTCTGTAGAAATCTTAAAACTGGTAAAGCTAACTTAACTCTTTTACAGTCTCTTGGGGTCATGTCCAAAGGTAGCAAAAATGAAACAGGCCCCTAACTTTGGGCCCTGAAATGGTCATGTAGGGTTGTGATGTTTTGTTTATGTAGCCATGTGTTTCACCTCTATTTGTTTACATACACCATGTGATGTTTTGTTTATGTAGCCATGTGTTTCACCTCCATTAGCCTATGTTCCCGCCCTTCACCAAAACCAGAGTACTCTTTTGTGACCAGTAACCTACTTTTCCTATGCTTTGAATGTTAGAGATCTGGCACTTTTACATTTACAAGGCGCTGTTGCATTTAGCCTTAATATAACATGAACCCTTTATAAAGCTACTTTTGATTGTTGTCTTGTTGTAATCTGTGTTGATTAAATCTATAAATAGACTTTTTGTCTTAGTAAAATATATAGCCTACCATACAAGAAAAAATCTCTACTTGGGCCAAAAGTGCCAGGAGTATGCTGCTGCCACCGAGTAGGTTTACCCAGAGCCTTGAGTCTGCCCATGTCTCAGAGCAGTCAGTAGAGGCGGGGAGGTCTGACATAGTGGTGTTCTTTTGGGGCATGTTGTCGTCCCCATTTGTCATCAAACGTAGTTGTGCAGCTATTTTACACATGTAAAACAGCCCAAAATGCCTGGTATTTGTGTTTTTCACAATATAAAAGTTATTTAATTCAGTCAGCAGCTCAAAAAACATATTTTGGGGTGCAGTTACACTTTAACCTGTATTGTAATGGTCCTTTTGGCTAAATGGCGCCCTCTTTGGCAACCACAGTTGAACTACAACTGCTTTGCGCTATCTGACATCATATGTAGTCTTTGTTCTAACACCATGTTTTAGCAGCTATTTCTAAGTTCAAGATGTTCATATGAAGGAGAGCACAACCATCGGTTCATGATAGGTCTCTGGCCATACACAACCTCTCCTAATTCATCAAAGTCAAGGCAAAAATGGTTTTGCATTGCATGCGCCCTTTAAAGTGATAGTCTGGAGTGTTTCCATCCAGCTAAAGCCTTAGGAAGAATGAGACAATTTGGCACAACATAGACTGAATAACAAACTAGTTAAATGAGAGGTTTTTGACCCAAAATTCATGTGTGTGTGTGTGTGTGTGTGTGTGTGTGCATGAAATGAAATGAAATGAAACTTACTTGCTGTTGCTGCAGCACAGTAAGCAGAGATCAACACTACAGGGAAGGAGGCAGATGCACAGATTTAACATCATCAAACACACCTAGACACACACACACAATCATACTCTCACACACACAAGCTTACAGGAGATGAAGGTCAGATTCACATTATACAAGTAAACATATACGCAATCACACACACAGACACACATTTTTTGGAGATAGGGGTGAGCTTCACACAGACACACACACAATTACATGAGATGAGGGTGAGCTTCATTTACACACACACAGCAGAAGAGGTTGAGCTTTACACACACACACACACACACACACACACACACACACACACACACACTTACAGTAGATGAGGGTTTCATACACACACACATGCACGCACGCATGCACGCACACATACACTTGAGGGTGAGTTTCACACACACATTCACACACACATAGAGACAAACACACAATTTTACAGTAGATGAGGATGAACTACACACACACACACTTGCAGTAGATGAGGGTGAGCTTCACACACACACACACACACACACACACACACACACACACACAGTAGATGAGGGTGAAAGTGAGCTTCATGTTTGTCTCCACTGTTCCAGTGCAGATCTGCAGAGAAGCACCAAATACATATAGCTCCAGAGGGGGGAGGGAGGAATGTCTGGACCAATCAGGAGGCTCAATGAGGAATGTTTGGACCAATCAGGTGGCTTGGTTCTTGAAGAATGTCTGACTTCTCAAACAATTCCAGTGCCATGCACCTTGAGATGCTTTGGACCATGAAAACATGCTGAACTTGTGTCTGTCTAGGAACAATCACCCCATACTTTGAAAGCTAAAACAGACTATTTTATTGATGTAGTTTGATTTTGGGCACCGATTTTGAATTCAAAATTGAAATTTCTGCATGGAGAAATGAAAAACATTTCTTAGTGGCTGTAACACACTTCAATTTTGGATTAAATTTTTTCTTCTATCAATTTTAAAGTGCCATAAATCAAAATATTTATTTTCTTTCTGAAACATTCCTCCATTTCAAGAATGTGCTATACACTAACTGAAGAGTAATATATTGAATTATAATTCAATTCAATTCAGTTTTATTTATACAGCGCCTTTTACAATAGTATTGTCTATTGTAATTCTGCTACCTGGACCAAACTCTGGTTCGTCAGGAACAAGCCGAGTTTAAGTGACGGTCGATGTTCCTAGAAAGGAGCTCAGCACCCATCCGAGACGGATGGATACCATCTCAATTCAGAAGTCCAGGCTTTCCCCAGAAGGAGCTGAAGTTATCGGTGAAGCCCACATTGTTATCGGCACACCATCCTGACAACCATCGGTTCAGTGTTTAATACCAGAGAAAGTTACAGAGTCTGACATGGTTTGTGCCAACGTGCACAAAGAAATAAAACTCGTTTTGGTGATCTCCGACTGCCTTAATCGGATGTTGTTAGTGCCAGTATGGATAACTATCCGGGGGTACTTCATTACTTGTTTAGCCGCCAGCACTTTTAAATAGGCTTCGATGTCGCTTGCTCTAGCCCCAGGGATTGAAGTGACTACAGCCGACGGAGTCGCTAGATTCACATTTCGTACAGTAGAAGCACCAATTACCAGAGTTTTGTCTTGGTTGGAGGAGTTACTTAGGGGGGAGAATCGACTAGAAACATGAAGTGGTTGGTGGTGTGCAGGGGGTTTCGTTCTGCAACTAGTGCCCCTCACCGTAACCCTGAAAGTTCCCTGCTGCGAGAGAGATGCCGCCGGTTCACTGGCTAGCTTGCTAGGGGATGATCTCTCTGGTACATCCACACTTGCTAAGGGGGCAGCAGTGCTATCTGGCGCTGAGTAAGTCTTCTCTAATGTGTGGAAGCGGCTTTCTAACTCAGTGATCCTCGCCTCCAGACTAGCCAGCTGTCTACAAGTGTTACACGTATCATAACCGCTAGAGGAGGCTGGGGAGTAGCTAAACATCTGACAAGCCGGGCAACGGATAGAGAGAGAGCGAGGAGGAGAAGTCATACCGTAGTGTGTGAAGGAATTTAACAGTTGTGTTGAGGTATAGTTTAAGAAACAAAATGGATAAGTGGGTAGAGAGTATGCTAATTTACGAATAATATCTGCAATTTGGACTAGCGTTGCACACAGCTACAAACACAGTGTAGAGAGGAAATGACGTAGCACGCTTACCGCAATGACGCGATGAATTATAAGAGATCCCATATGCTTCAGTGTGGAAACATCATCAAAAGTTGCCACCATTTTGTCTTTCTACCATTTTCAGTAATCCATTACTTGGCAATTATTATACTCTGAGCCAAAATAATATACAGTTCAGAACATCTCTATGTCTGCAACATTGCCTGAAATTTACAAGTGTCTAGCATGAAGTGTGTGTAAGTAATGGACAATCACACTTAATAAAGTTAAAAATTGTGCACCTAAAGCAGTGATACTCTTGTGCACTAAAACACAATTACAACTACCTCTAAATACACAAAGCTGAAACACTCAGTCAAAGTCACCTCATGCCTTGTCTGTCATGCGCTGCTACATTAGTAGTGTACTTAGGGTACTCTATGTCTTGTCATACCTGTTATGTTAGGTAGTAGTACTAGGCAAAAGTAGCCTTAAGCTACTTGCACTTATTTATTTACACAAGCTAGGACTAGAATTGTCCTGTCTGGTTGTGCATCTGCACTTTACTGTTGTCCACGTACACGCATGGGACAGTGGGAAACGTAATTTCGATTCCTTTGCATGTCAAGTACACGTGAAGAAATTGACAATAAAAGCAACTTTGAACTTTGAACCTTTAGCCAAACCACATAAATTATTACTCTGAAAGGAGATTGAATGGAATCGTTTTCCAATCATGTTCATTTCAGTGTTAAAATGCACATTACGGAACTAGGGCCATTTTGTGCTGTTTTTAGGTTGCTAGTGAAGAATGCTGGTTCTATTGGGTGAATGGCGTCAACTCGCCATAGAGCCATACCCAAAATAATTCTCATACCAGCATTACAAACTGTTTTTCACCCTGTCAATCAATGTGATTCTTTGTGAAAATTATCATTGCTTGTTCTTGTTCCTGGTAAACCAACCCTAGCAGCTGAAACTGGGTCATCTCCTGACAAATGCAGTTGCACCCTTCAGATGAACATCAGTAAATAATGTGCATGTAGAAACAACAGGGAAGCAGGAAGAACAGACAACATTGAAGATTTGTTTATGGTTAGTGCTAAACTAAATGCTTCAGTTATGTTTTAGTCCAAGTGTGTTAGAAAGAATGTCCAGATCTGTTATTGTTGGACAGCTTTCTGAGAGCATGCTGTAATATTGGCAAGAACATCCATATCTCGAATATCACAGTTCAAATCCGCCCGTGGACATTCCCCTAAATTCAATGGAGGAGCAAAGACACTGTTAATGGTGGGCGTGTAGCTGCGTGAGGGCACTGCTAATGGTGGCAAAGGTTTTCTTTATCTTATCTAAATGTAGTTGTGTTCACTGCTCTGTAATCACTGAAGTTCAGTAGATTGGTTGAGGGGCAATGCCCATGCAGAATGGAAAGTGTGAGAATGAAGCTGAATAGGCTCCAGTTTGCCCAAAGGCATCATACGTGTGTGGTTTGCCACCCTGACATGTGATGCCCAAACGGCTCAAACTATATGTACTGTTGCCAAGGGCAGCAGAAAGGCTACAGCTGTCCTTGCCCAAACCACATAAGCACAATAACATAAAGAACAGATCAGAAGTACGCTTGGACACAGGAAAATATATGTGATGTCACTGCCTTGTATTCCGACACAACCTTCTCACACTAAACCATATGAGGGACACCCATCACATTCCAGTGTCCCATGATGACCTTCACATGACACAGTGACCTCTGTTTGAAAGAAAGGACATGACATATTCACAGTGGGTGACCTCTGCCAAACAAATTCCCCACCAAACAATAGTCCCTTGTTTCAACAGTTCATAGGGTGATGCAGGGCGATGTATGAACCAATCAGGTGGCTGAATAAGTAGTGCCTTTGCTCCTCCATTGAATTTAGGGGAATGTCCATGGGCGGATTTGAACGGCGATATTCGAGATACGGATGTTCTTGCCAATATTACAGCATGCTCTCAGAAAGCTGTCCAACAATAACAGATCTGGGCATCTTTCTAACACATCCTGTCAAACCATAGAAAGCCTGTTTGCTAAATGAAGGAGGGCAGAAACTAGTTCCAGGATCACATGTCTGTGTAAACAAAGCAGGCCATAGTAACTAAGGGACCAAATAAACAGACACCTAGAAATGAAGGCAGAAAAAACAATCACCAAGACCATGAAACCCATCTTCGATATAGTAATTTATGTGGTTTGGCTAAAGGTACCAATCCCATATTTTGTGAATATAGAAAATAAAACGCGGGTTTTGTGTTTTTATGTACTTAAAGAATATGTCTGAATTTAATTTTAATCATCTTTAATGTCTCAAAGCTTAAAATGTTGATTCATACCACACATCTACTGATTTGTGAAGAATGTACAATAACTTGTGTGTGTAATGCACAGGAACACTAAAGATCTGATGGCATTCATCGACAAGTAGTAGACAAATAGTAGTCTGAAATAAATAGAATTTGAATTTTCTTGCCATTTTCAGCAAAGCATTACTTGGCAGATGTGCAACTGTGAGATGTGAGACAGTAATCTGGGAATTTATAGATTTCTACTAGAATAGACTAGTTCCCTGAAAGTTTCAGAAATGTAGCATGAAACTCCTACGACATTTCTTCAAAGCCACATTTTATTCAGACATGACCCCCTTTTTTAACTAAACAACAGAGGATACAATGGTATATATTTTGCATTATAAGTCCTGTCTATAGTAACATTATTCACATAAAGTATGAAGCAAATCCATGATGGTCAGGGAAGCAGGAAAACAGACAACATTGATAAGATTTGTTTAGGGTTAGTGCTAAACTAAATGCTTCAGTTATGTTTTAGTCCAACTGAATGGCAAAGGAATGCAGAAGTAGAAGTCTGGGTTTCCACCTTGAGATGCTTCAGATCATGAAAACATGCAGAAATGAGTTAGCCAAATAAACAAATAAACATGAAAACATGCAGAAATGAGTTAGCCAAATAAACAAATAAACATGAAAACATGCAGAAATGAGTTAGCCAAATAAACAAAAACAAAATGATACCTGACCATCATGGATTTGCTTCATACTTTATGTGAATAATGTTACTATAGCCAGGACTTATAATGCAAAATATTACCATTGTATCCTCTGTTGTTTAGTCAAAAAAGAAATGTTGGAATGTGATGGGTGTCCCTCATATGGTTTAGTGTGAGAAGGTTGTGTCGGAATACAAGGCAGTGACGTCACATATATTTTCCTGTGTCCAAGCGTACTTCTGATCTGTTCTTTATGTTATTGTGCTTATGTGGTTTGGGCAAGGACAGCTGTAGCCTTTCTGCTGCCCTTGGCAACAGTACATAAACCATAAAGAAATATGACTATAGATGAGGAAAGAGACTGATCAGCCTACATTTCTCCAGACTTGAGCAAAGCACAGCAGAACCATAGGCCTACAACATAAAGTGAAGTATATCCAAAATAATTTTACAGCTATCTGTAGTGGAGGGGTAGTGGAGGAGATGACAGATCCTGACATGAATGTGGCTAAATTATTATTATTAGTAGTAGTAGTAGGTATTAGTGTCTGTTGTTTGATGTCAATACTACTTCTTTTGTAAGGATAAAAATTTAAGTCTGTAAAGGGAGGAGACACAGTTCAGTGAGGGGAGGGGCTGTGACACAAGGAACAAAAGCACAAGGCTACATAAACAAAACAACACATGGTCATCAAGGCAGAAAAAAAAAAATCACCCCATACGTTGAAAGCGAGCTTTGACTATCTAGTTTCCCTTGGGTTCCAATGAGAAATTTTGTGCACGCAGAAATTAAAAACACTTCTTAGTGGCTGTATCATTGTTTTTGTGAAAGACTTTGTCATACCTGGAGAAAACACACTTAAAGATCGGCACAGATCGAAGACCTTAGAGCCGAGATACGGAGCCTCAGTTCCAGGGTTTAAACCCTCCAGTCGACCCTGGGTTTCTCCGTGCAGCCTGAAGCCCCAGCGCCAACCGTTCAAGCGGCATCATTGTTCCGCGAGCCCAGACTGCCTCCTCCCGAGAGGCTGAGCCTGATACCTGTCGTTCATTTTTGTCCCAGTGCTCCTTGATTTTTAGCCTGCAACCCGGATCATTCTCCACCGAGCGAGCCAAGGTGGCTTACGTCATCACCCAGTTGTCAGGACGAGCTCGAGAATGGGGAATGGCGGTTTGGGAGGCGGAGTCCCCAGCCTGCAATGATTTTCGAGAATTCGCCTCCGAGATGAAGCAGGTTTTCGACCGTTCCAAACACGGGCACGAGGCTGCTCGGGAGTTGCTCCATCTACGCCAGGGTTCCCGATCTGTTTCTGACTTCGCCATAGACTTCCAGACCCTGGCTATCTCATCTGGCTGGGGTAAGGAGGCATTGTTCGACACTTTTTTAAACGGTCTTTCTGAAGAATTGAAGGATGAATTAATTTCCCATGATCTGCCTGAGACCTGCGAGGGGTTGGTCAATCTGGCCATCCGCGTCGACACTAGGTTGCAGCAGCGTCAACGATTTAGGGCATCCGGAGCTGTGGGCGGAGGAGTTCCCCGTCTCACCACCTCCTCTTCGTCATCTTCCGTCATGGCAACCCCAGAACCCATGCAGGTGGACCGGACTCGTCTGAGTGGAGAGGAGAGACGGCAAAGATTACAAGCCCACCTTTGTCTATACTGTGGCAAGCCCGGACACTTTCTTGCCGCTTGTCCGGTAAAAAGCCCACGCTCACCTGTGAGAGGGGTACGGGTGAGCGCCACTACTACTAACCCCTCATCTACCCAACGAACCCTCCTTCCTGCCGTCCTGACCTGGGGAGAACAACGACAAGAGACAGAGGTCCTCGTTGATTCGGGTGCGGAGGAGAATTTTATCGACGCCGGTCTGGTGAGCCAGTGGGGGCTGCCCGTTGAGAATCTCAAGGTGCCCCTGGTGGCCAACGCCCTAACGGGAGTCAAGCTGGCTACTGTCCGTCAGGTCACCATATCGGTGAGTCTCTGCCTTCTCTGCACCCACTGTGAATCGATTAGATTCTTTGTCATTGACTCTCCTGACTCCCCTGTTCTCCTAGGACACCCCTGGCTAATCAAACACAATCCCCATATAGACTGGCGGGAGAGTAAAATTATTGCATGGTCTCCCACCTGTCAGGCTAACTGTCTTCCTGCTCCTAGTGTTTCTGTGAGGTCTGTCCCTGTCCATCCCAAGGAGTTTCCTGATCTGTCTGCTGTACCTCCAGACTACATGGACCTCAAGTCAGTTTTAGCAAGTCCCGCGCTCGCCCTGCCCCCTCACCGATCCTATGATTGTGCCATCGACCTCCTCCCTGGCGCCTCACCACCTAAGGGGCGACTCTACTCTCTTTCCCGCACCGAGATGGAGGCCATGGACAAGTACATAAGGGAGTCCCTTGCTGCTGGCATAATCCGCCCGTCCTCGCTCCTGCCGAGCCGGTTTTTCTTCGCCTCAAAAAAGATGGTTCGCCCGCCATGTATTGATTATCGTGGTCTGAATAATGTAACCATTAAGAATCGTTACCCTCTCCCCCTCATGTCATCCGCCTTTGAGCTCCTGCAAGGGGCCAAAGTTTTTTCAAAATTAGACCTGCGGAACGCTTACCACCTGGTCCGCATACGTGAGGGGGATGAGTGGAAGACGGCGTTTAATACCACTTCAGGACACTATGAATACCTCGTCATGCCTTTTGGACTTACTAACGCCCCCGCCGTTTTTCAGACGATGGTCAACGACATTCTTAGAGATTTATTAAATCATTTTGTTTTTGTTTTCCTGGATGATATCTTGATTTTTTCAAAGTCCCTGTCGGAACACATTGTCCATGTCCGAACGGTCCTGAAACGTCTCCTTGATAATGAACTCTATGTCAAGGCGGAGAAATGCGAGTTCCATCAGGAGTCAGTCTCTTTCCTCGGCCACGTCATCTCCCCGGGGTCCATCCATATGGACCAGCAGAAAGTGAGGGCGGTTTTGGAGTGGCCTACTCCCACCACTCGCCGAGGTCTGCAGAGTTTTTTAGGTTTCGCCAATTTTTACTGGCGATTTATCCGAAACTTCAGTACCATCGCCACTCCCCTCACTGCCCTGACGTCCTCCAAGGTCAGGTTTGCCTGGTCATCAGAGGCTGAGAGAGCCTTCGGAGAGTTGAAGAGACGTTTTACGTCGGCCCCTGTCCTGACCCAACCCGATCCTGATCGTCAATTTATCGTTGAGGTCGATGCCTCTGAGGTGGGCGCGGGGCAGTCCTATCTCAACGCTCCTCCCAAGACAACCGTATCCACCCGTGTGCCTTCTTCTCCCACCGTCTTTCACCTGCAGAGCAGAACTACGATGTGGGAAACCGGGAGCTCTTGGCCGTTAAATTAGCCTTGGAGGAATGGAGACACTGGCTGGAGGGCGCCCCGGTCCCATTTCTCGTATGGACAGACCATAAGAATCTTCAATATATTAGTCAAGCCAAGAGATTAAACCCCCGACAGGCACGCTGGTCCCTATTTTTCTCTCGGTTCAACTTCACACTCTCTTACCGCCCTGGCCATAAAAACACTAAACCCGATGCTTTATCCCGACAGTTCACTTCAGGCAGAGAGAATCCAGATCCAGAACCCATCATTCCCCCTAGCCGTGTTGTTGGAGCGGCCGTTTTGGCGGCTCAAGCAGACGAGGCGGGTCCGAGTCAGTGTCCTGTTAACCGTCTGTATGTTCCCAGCTCTGTTTGCCCACAGGTTCTGCAGTGGGGGCACTCTTCCCGACTCTCCTGTCATCCCGGTGCCAGCCGAACTCAGGCTTTCATCGAGAGACGTTTCTGGTGGCCGCCCATCAGGAGTGATGTCGCCCAGTTCGTCCAGTCCTGTCCCACGTGTGCACAGAATAAATCGTCCAACCAACCACCTGCCGGACTCCTTCAACCCCTAGCGATTCCCCGAAGACCCTGGTCCCACATCGCATTAGATTTCGTGACTGGTTTGCCCCCTTCTGACGGTAACACCACCATTCTCACAATTGTTGACCGCTCTCCAAAGCAGTTCATTTTGTTCCCCTGCCTGGTCTCCACTCATCCAAAGACACTGCCCAACTCATGATACAACATGTCTTCCGTATCCATGGTCTCCCCGTAGAAGCGGTGTCTGATAGAGGGCCCCAGTTCACCTCATCTTTTTGGAAAGCCTTCTGTAAATTACTTGGTGCCTCTGTTTGTCTTTCTTCCGGTTTTCACCCACAGACCAACGGACAATCCGAGAGGGCGAACCAGTCATTAGAGACCGTGCTGCGCTGTATGGTTTCCCAGAACCCTTCCGCCTGGAGCCGTCAGTTACCTTGGGTCGAGTACGCCATCAATTCCCATGTTTCATCCGCCACGGGCAAATCCCCCTTCGAGTGCTCCTTGGGCTACCAACCCCCGCTGTTTCCGGACCAGGAGGAGGAGGTTGGGGTACCTTCCGCGGAGGGATTCATCCGGCGCTGTCGGCGGACCTGGAAGCGTACTCGCACCACTCTTCTTCGATCGGCTGCCCGGATGAACCCAAGGCCGACAAACGTCGGTCCCAAGCTCCCTCCTACCGTCAAGGCCAACGGGTGTGGTTATCCACACGGGACCTGCCTCTGAGGGTCGAATCCCGCAAACTCTTCCCATGATTCATCGGTCCATTCCCCATCACCAAAGTCATCAGTCCCACAGCCGTCCGTTTAAAACTTCCCTGTCCTTTACGTCGCATCCATCCCACCTTCCATGTTTCCCGCATCAAGCCCTTTATCTGCAGCCCCATGCATCCACCTCCTGGCCCCCCAGTTCAGTTGACACAAACATTGTGTGTGAATAAGCACTAAACCTGTTCCTAACAATGCACCATGAATGCATCCAATAAAAGCACATAAAGATTGTATGATATCAATGCATTCAGTGAGTGCCCTAGTTTCTTTCTGTACACTTGTCCATTACAGTGGCTGAGATACCAGCCTTCTGATCCTGCACTAGACTTCTGATCTATGGTGGCTGTGATCTGGCTGTGATCTGTCAGTACCCATGATCCCTAGCACCTGATGAGAGATTTTAAGATTTTACTTTCTATCGGTCAATCATATGCTATTATTTTAATGTTTTAACCAAGACCTTCTATGGTGTAAAACAATAGTAAAAGTGTATAGGCCTATATCTAAAAGCTCATCTCAGCTGGAACAGAACTCAATTCAATTAAATTCAATTCAGTTTTATTTATACAGCGCCTTTTACAATAGTATTGTCTCGTGGCACTTCACAGAAGGAGCACCCAAGAGCAACAGGGGCAAGGGAAAACTCCCTTATGTTCAGTTAATCTAGAAAGAAACCTTGAATGACTCAAGGGGCTAACCCAACCAGTCCATGACTCAAGGCTAACCCAACTGCCAGGGGTCATGGAGAAAATTACAATCAGTAGTTACCATGACAGACTATAAGTTGCCTATGGTTTTAGCTAAGGTTCATAATAGTTCATAATAGAGTATTATCCCACTTTTACATTACATGGTAGTCAGTCTATAGGTGGTTATCAGGAATTAATGGCTGGACAATGTAGCAGCGGCCAGGCATAGTGAATACTCAAAGGAATGAGATGGGTCATGGGGGTAGTAAGGGTCCATTTGACAGCCCCATTGTGAGGGGGGGTCAATCACAAAGCCTCAGGAAGGGGAGTCGGGCCCAGCATCGCGGCCCAGGAAGGTTCTCTGTGATGGGGAGTCAGTCCTGACATGGGCCTCCCGTAGTGTTGGTTGTAGTACACTCAGGAGGGGAGGGTGAGAGGAGTCCGCCGGAATGAGGCAGGGATAACACTCAGCAAAGACAATTGTGGACAGAGGAAAATAGTGAATTAGGCCAGGCTCACACATCAGAAAGCAAATGTGAAATTTGGGCATACATATATATATATATATATATATATATATATATATAAATATTGAGAGAGAGCTGAAAGAGAGAGAGAGAGTTGTACGGCATGACACATGAAAGTTTTGTGGCGGCACTAGACTATACAGTGTGGGTATGCTATAGTTATATATATGTTGATTACAAGTTCAAAGACTTCTATCTGTTTGTGCTCACAGCAGCGTGCTTTGGCAAAGGTAAACACATAACCCACAGCAGCTGCTTTGGCAAAGGTAAACACATAACCCACAGCAGCGTGCTTTGGCAAAGGTAAACACATAACTTGAGGCTACAGGTTCACATCTATTAAATGAAAGTTAAGTAAAATGGAGTTTAATGAAATTTTCAACAACCCATTAACTACTATGCATGTGACAAACTTTCCTTGTATCCTTGATGTAGATATTAATGGCTGAATGGTGTGTGTAGTACAGATTAATGGAAGACAGTTCTGTGGGCAGGCAATGACACTGATACACTCTAGGTGTGGGAAGATTTATCTCTGTCTGTGTGTATTGATGGAGGTCTTCTGTTGTAGATGTTGATGTGTGTGTCTGTGTGAAGATAGAGACGTAGTCTGAAATGTCTCAGTGCAGATGATACAATGTGTGTTTTCTGAGAGATCTACATGCTGCACTGCTTGAGCATGTGCAATGGTGGCACCTAGTGGAAGGGCGTGGTACTTGCAGGTTCCTGCTCGCCTTTGTCTGCAGTGTCTTCACTTCTGCCAATTTATCCCCATAGAACCTCACCACTCCCTCTCACAGCTGCTCTCCCAGTTGTTATTCCCAACTGTAAATATGTTGGCTGATTCTTTCACTTTTACATTTGGAACAAAAGATGCAAACTCACTGCACATCTTCTGAGAGAAGTCATATTTTTATTAGTTGCTGCCCTGAACACAAATATCATAGAGAGCAAATAGAGGAGTGATTTCTGCTTTAGCAGGTTTGTGTGTCAGTGGTACTTGAGAAGCCCAGAGAGATGAACAGAGAGACATGAGAGCTAGAAAACACTTTGCTATCTAAGAGAGGATAACCACACATGACTGCCACCATGGCTGTTGAGCCCAAAAACAGGTTTAAGAGTGAAGGTTCTTATATGGTGTATGATGTAGGTGACGTCCAGGTACACACGTCTCTGAAGAGTTGAATATTGCTTGATTCTGTTCTCACAAGTCTTTATTGTACTAGACCTGGATGGGGAACAAAACAACATAAGAGTAACTGATGTCATGAATCCATTGTGGAGAAATTCTGATTAACCACGTAGTTCAGCATATAAACTTAGTTTTAGTAGTGTGCTAACCCTTCTACAATGTAATCATTTATGCTTAACATCTGTGTCTTTACACTGTGTTTAATCCTCTAGTATACATTTCCTGAAACAACCTATTATAATGTAAGAAGTCTCAGTCTTTCTAATGCCAGAACATGCTTCCACCGGGACAGGACCCAGTGAGAAAAGCCATGGGACCTCCTTAGTGGTATATCCTGGGTCCAGAAATCCCATTGGTTAGCTTCTAATGCTAAGATTGCTAAGAATGCTTAGATTAACTTCTAATCTAAGGATGTATGTCTAATTATCAGGTGGTATCTGAAGACTCAGACATATATGCCTATATGCTCATTTGTCAAGAAAATGACCATGTAAATATATCTGCAAGCAGCAATGTGGGGGTCAAGCAGCAATGGTAGTGTCCCCAATGGTCCCCAGATTTGGATTTGTCCTCAGACTTGGCTCATAAGTCCATGTACCAAATTTGTTTTTTAAATGTGCAGCCATTGTTGAGATATAAACCATTTTCAGAAATTATAGCTCCCCCCAGAGGTCAAAGGTCACCATATTTATTGAGCCACACTAGGATGTGGACCCAAGTCCATGTATCAAGTTTGAAGTTCGTATGAAGTTAGACAATTAAGACAATTAAAGACAATTAAGGCAATTAACAATGCTCTCTGGCCTTGTTTTTCCGCCTATGATAGTGAGCTGTGCTCTGATTTGCTGTAAGCGTTGCATGTCACAATGAGTGAATATTGATATTCGTTTGTTAATGTGCAAATTGCAAGAACAAAAACATATGGAATATTAAGTGACAGAGGATGACATCGCCTCTGAAACACACATCCACCAGTTTCTGAGATAAAGATCATTTCTTAGATATTGGAAGCCAGCACTTTGCAACAGTAAGCTTGTAATGTGCAGCCAACACCAGCCAACATAACCAGATAATTGCTTCACTACATTACTTTGTTCCAACCTGGTACGGACTATAAGGTGAAGCCTGTGACATAAATTGGACCACACCAGGGGTACGGCACAAATGAGACTAACAAAGACTACTGGCATGCTTTCTCCTCCCAAACCAGGAAAGGGGCCGGGAGCGACTGACAATATTTATATATCATCTTGGAAATAAATTATTATTAAATATTTCCACAAACCCCCTGCAGTGTGCTCACGTACCCCTGGTTGGGAATCACTGATCTAAAGGATCATGTTGTATCCTTGAGTTGAACAGATTTGGTTTGGGTAACGCATCTTTACTAATGTGTGTACGTACTGTGTTGAGAACCAGACTAGGAGTGTTAAAAGTGCCTAAAAACCTTTTTTGTTGTGTCAGCAGTTGTTACCTCCAACCAAACCCGTGCAGCCAAAAAGCTGATGTTTCACAGTGTGGGAAACAGCACTGTAGACTGTAGATTAGACTGTGATCGTAGCAAAAATGTTTGGGAGAAAACTGGCCACAGTACCTTATATTTTGGGATACAGGTGTAGGAGATGCCCAGGTATTTATAGGTGCCATAACACGGATCAGTGAAGATCAGGTGGGACGCCTGCACCGGGCATTTATGTTTTCCCTCACACCTGAAACAGAAAATTAAAATACTTACTGGGATTTTTGACAGAACTTCAAGTTTAAAGGCAAAGATTTGAAAAGATTCGGTTTTAAAAGCAATGGCTGGAGAAATAGCCATTTAGCCTTTTAGCAGACACGGTCACCTGTCTTATATAATGTATTTTGATAAATGTTATTTACTTTTGAATGATTATTGGGAGGGTATTTGAAGCATAGCACTCGGTGTTGTTGAGCTGATTTGCAGGTCGTCCAGCAGAACAGGTAGTTTTATCCGTGCGGCCATAATTGGCTTCAAGGATGTGGATTGCCTGTAAACCTGATTTAGAAGGACATTACTACATTTCAGGTATCCTAGAATTAAGCAAGTGTATTTTGTCCTATAATGTTTCCCTTGAAATACATGCTCGTAAATGCAACACTAAGGTGTTTTGATGTAAAAAAAAGTGCATATTCATTAGGCCCTCCTTGTTATTTTAGTTCTTCATTGCACTTGTCATATGGTTAGCCCACCTCCTTAGTCACTGATTGGCCACTGAATGGCTCATTGAAAAAGAAAATAACTTTCAGCATTCTAAGATTTTAAATCATTGACCACTGCTTACAGTGGTATATTACATATACTACAAACTATGACATGACTTTTAAAAATGATCAGCAGCAAACACAGACATGAAAATATGCATGCTATCATCTTATTAAACTTGGAAAATATGCATGCTATCATCTTAGTAAACTTGGAAATATGTCACAGTACCCACCACATTCCAGTGTGCCATGGAAGCCTTCGCATGAGACGCTGATCTCTGATTGAAAGACAGGACAAGATATGGTCAACTACAGGATATGGTAAACCAGTCCCCCCAGGATTTTGGGATTGTTGCAATCAAAACTGTTTGCATCAGGGCTCAGGGCAATAAACAGAGTTTCCAGGGTTTCTCACAATCCCTAAAAAATATGCCTTAGAATGCTTAGAAGTTTTGGGGGTCGAATCCCAGCTGTCACCCAGCTGGCACTTAACCCTAAGTTGCTCTAGGGGAGACTGGCCCTGAACAACTCTGTCTGCAGTCTATCAGAAGCTTGTCATTTGTCACACCTGTGAAATCCTGATGCCCCCAACATGGGTTTGTTTGTAAGGTTTTAATATTTATGATCCCCCTGGGAAAGGAGTGTTGGCTGTAGACACATCTTTACTATTTTGTGCAATAATCCACCAGTCTGTAGAAATCTTAAAACTGGTAAAGTTAACTTAACTCTTACAGTCTCTTGGGGTCATGTCCAAAGGTAGGAAAAATGAAACAGGCCCCTAACTTTGGGCCCTGAAATGGTCATGCAGAGTAGGTGCAGGCAACAATGTGTGGTGATTGTTCAGAAGTGAACCGTGGGCATTTGTTTACATACACCATGTGATGTTTTGTTTATGTAGCCATGTGTTTCACCTCTATTTGTTTACATACACCATGTGATGTTTTGTTTATGTAGCCATGTGTTTCACCTCTATTTGTTTACATACACCATGTGATGTTTTGTTTATGTAGCCATGTGTTTCACCTCTATTTGTTTACATACACCATGTGATGTTTTGTTTATGTAGCCATGTGTTTCACCTCTATTTGTTTACATACACCATGTGATGTTTTGTTTATGTAGCCATGTGTTTCACCTCCATTAGCCTATGTTCCCGCCCTTCACCAAAACCAGAGTACTCTTTTGTGACCAGTAACCTACTTTTCCTATGCTTTGAATGTTAGAGATCTGGCACTTTTACATTTACAAGGCGCTGTTGCATTTAGCCTTAATATATCATGAAACCTTTATAAAGCTACTTTTGATTGTTGTCTTGTTGTAATCTGTGTTGATTAAATCTACAAAAAGACTTTTTGTCTTAGTAAAATATATAGCCTACCATACAAGAAAAAATCTCTACTTGGGCCAAAAGTGCCAGGAGTATGCTGCTGCCACCGAGTAGGTTTACCCAGTGTCTTGAGTCTGCCCATGTCTCAGAGCAGTCAGTAGAGGCGGGGAGGTCTGACATAGTGGTGTTCTTTTGGGGTATGTTGTCGTCCCCATATCAAACATGTGGTGTTCTTTTGGGGGTATGTTGTCGTCCCCATTTGTCATCAAATTTGTGTTTTTCACAATATAAAAGTTATTTCATTCAGTCAGCAGCTCAAAAACATATTTTGGGGGTGCAGTTACACTTAACCTGTATTGTAATGGTCCTTTGGCTAAAATGGCGCTCTTTGGCAACCACAGTTGAACTACAACTGCTTTGCGCTATCTGACATCATATGTAGTCTTTGTTCTAACACCATGTTTTAGCAGCTATTTCTAAGTTCAAGATGTTCATATGAAGGAGAGCACAACCATGTCTTCGGTTCATGATAGGTCTCTGGCCATACACAACCTCTCCTAATTCATCAAAGTCAAGGCAAAAATGGTTTTGCATTGCATGCACCCTTTAAAGTGATAGTCTGGAGTGTTTCCATCCAGCTAAAGCCTTAGGAAGAATGAGACAATTTGGCACAACATAGACTGAATAACAAACTAGTTAAATGAGAGGTTTTTGACCCAAAATTCATGTGTGTGTGTGTGTGTGTGTGTGTGCATGAAATGAAATGAAATGAAACTTACTTGCTGTTGCTGCAGCACAGTAAGCAGAGATCAACACTACAGGGAAGGAAAGGCAGATGCACAGATTTAACATCATCAAACACACCTAGACACACACACACAATCATACTCTCACACTAACACACACACAATCATACTCTCACACACACAAGCTTACAGGAGATGAAGGTCAGATTCACATTATACAAGTAAACATATACGCAATCACACACACAGACACACATTTACAGGAGATAAGGGTGAGCTTCACACAGACACACACACAATTACATGAGATGAGGGTGAGCTTCATTTACACACACACAGCAGAAGAGGTTGAGCTTTACACACACACACACACACACACTTACAGTAGATGAGGGTTTCATACACACACACATGCACGCACGCATGCACGCACACATACACTTGAGGGTGAGTTTCACACACACATTCACACACACATAGAGACAAACACACAATTTTACAGTAGATGAGGATGAACTACACACACACACACACTTGCAGTAGATGAGGGTGAGCTTCACACACACACACACACACACACACTTACAGTAGATGAGGGTGAAAGTGAGCTTCATGTTTGTCTCCACTGTTCCAGTGCAGATCTGCAGAGAAGCACCAAATACATATAGCTCCAGAGGGGGGAGGGAGGAATGTCTGGACCAATCAGGAGGCTCAATGATGTCTGGACCAATCAGGAGGCTCAATGAGGAATGTTTGGACCAATCAGGTGGCTTGGTTCTTGAAGAATGTCTGACTTCTCAGACAATTCCAGTGCCATGCACCTTGAGATGCTTTGGACCATGAAAACATGCTGAACTTGTGTCTGTCTAGGAACAATCACCCCATACTTTGAAAGCTAAAACAGACTATTTTATTGATGTAGTTTGATTTTGGGTACCGATTTTGAATTCAAAATTGAAATTTCTGCATGGAGAAATGAAAAACATTTCTTAGTGGCTGTAACACACTTCAATTTTGGATTATTTTTTTTCTTCTATCAATTTTAAAGTGCCATAAATCAAAATATTTATTTTCTTTCTGAAACATTCCTCCATTTCAAGAATGTGCTATACACTAACTGAAGAGTAATATATTGAATTATAATTCAATTCAATTCAGTTTCATTTATACAGCGCCTTTTACAATAGTATTGTCTCGTGGCGCTTTACAGAAGGAGCACCCAAGAGCAACAGGGGCAAGGGAAAACTCCCTTATGTTCAGTTAATCTAGAAAGAAACCTTGAATGACTCAAGGGGCTAACTTAACCAGTCCATGACTCAAGGGGCTAACCCAACTGCCAGGGGTCATGGAGAAAAATTACAATCAGTAGTAACCATGACAGACTATAAGTTGCCTATGGTTTTAGCTAAGGTTCATAATAGTTCATAATAGAGTATTATCCCACTTTTACATTACATGGTAGTCAGTCTATAGGTGGTTATCAGGAATTATGGCTGGACAATGTAGCAGTGGCCAGGCATAGTGACAAACTCAAAGGAATGAGATGGGTCATGGGGGTAACAGTAAGGGTCCATTTGACAGCGCCATTGTGAGGGGGGGTCAATCACAAAGCCATCTCAGGAAGGGGAGTCGGGCCCAGCATCGGCGTCCAGGAAGGTCCTCTGTGATGGGGAGTCGGTCCTGACATGGGCCTCCCGTAGTGTTGGTTGTAGTCTACTCAGGAGGGGAGGGTGAGAGGAGTCCACCGGAAATGAGGCAGGGATGACACGCAGCAAATATAATTGTGGACAGAGGAAAATAGTGAATTAGGCCAGGCTCACACATCAGAAAGCAAATGTGTAATTTGGGCATACCTATATGTGTATATATATATTGACAGAGAGCTGAGAGAGAGAGAGAGAGAGAGAGAGAGTTGTACGGCATGACACGTGAAGGTTGTGTGGCGGCACTAGGCTATAGTGGCGATAAGGAGGTCATTGAAGACTTTAACTAGGGTTGATTCTGTGCTATGATTAGTTCTAAAGCCTGACTGGAAGGTTTCCTGGATATTATTGTTATTTAAGAAGCTACGGATTTGCTTAGACACTATTTTCTCAAGTATTTTTGAAACAAATGGGAGGTTAGATATGGGTCTGTAATTAGCAAGGACATCAGGATCAAGGTTTGGTTTTTCAATTGATGGTTTAATAACAGATGTCTTGAAAGATTTTGGGACATGCCCAGCTATGAGTGAGTCATTTATAATTTTAAGAATCGTCTCAGCCAATAGAGGGAGAGCTGCCTTAAGAAAATCAGTTGGGATAGGGTCCAATAAGCATGTTGAGGCTTTAGCTGAAGAGATCAAAGACGTAATTTCTGATATATTGGTGGGTGTGAATGAATTAAAGTATGCTACAGGTTGACTAGAGCTAGCTGTAACCATTACATGTGGTCCAACTGGATTTGAGGTTACAAGGGAGTTGTTTATTTTAAGTCTAATAGATTCAATTTTGGCATTAAAATAGTCCATGAAGTCCTTGCTGCTTAGACTTATTGGAATGGAATGGGACACCTCAATCCTGCTTTTTGTTAAACGGGATATAGTGTTAAAAAGGAATTTTGGATTATCTTTATTATTGTGTATAAGTGAGGAATAATATGCTGATTTGGCATTGTTAAGTGCTGTCTTGTACTCTTTTAAGCTATCTTTCCAAGCAAGGCAGAACACTTCAAGTTTATTGGCATACCATTTCCTTTCAAGTCTACGAGCCTTCCAAATCCCTATCTGAGCATGTGTCTCACGTCCGCACCATCCTGAAGCGCCTACTTGACAACCATCTCTATGTAAAAGCCGAGAAGTGTGAATTTCATCAAGAAACAGTATCCTTCCTTGGGCCCTGGCCATTTCCCCGGGGTCCATTCACATGGACCAACAGAAGGTGAAGGCTGTCCTGGAGTGGCCCACACCTTCCAATCGCAGAGGGCTACAAAGCTTCCTCGGTTTTTCCAATTTTTATCGGCGCTTTGTGCGCAACTACAGCACCATCGCCGCCCCGCTCACCGCCCTGACCTCTCCGAAGACCGCCTGGTCTGGAAGTTCGTCTGGTCACCTGCTGCAGAGGAGGCCTTCCTGGAGTTAGTTGAAGAGATGGTTCACCTCAGCCCTGATCCTGACCCAACCTGATCCGGACCGCCAGTTCATCGTGGAAGTCGACGCTTCTGAGGTGGGCGTTGGAGCGGTGCTTTCTCAGCGCTCCCCCAGTGATAATCGCATCCACCCCTGTGCCTTCTTTTCCCACCGCCTCTCCCCGGCGGAGCAAAACTATGACGTGGGTAATCGGGAACTGCTAGCGGTCAAGTTGGCCCTGGAGGAATGGAGGGCGCCCCAGTACCATTCCTAGTCTGGACTGACCATAAGAACTTACAGCATATCAGCCAGGCTAAGAGACTAAACCCTCGACAAGCACGTTGGTCATTATTTTTCTCACGATTCAATTTCACCCTGTCCTACCGCCCTGGCCACAAAAACACTAAACCCGATGCCTTATCCCGACAGTTCACCCCTTGTAAAAACACCTCTGACCCAGACCCGATCCTTCCATCTCACCGTATTGTAGGGGCAGCCCACCTCGACATCGAGACCATAGTAGCTGCGGCCCAAGCAGACGAAGCTGGTCCTAGTCAATGCCCTTCTAACCGTCTCTATGTTCCTAGCTCTGTCCGCCCACAGCTTCTGCAGTGGGGTCATTCGTCTCAACTCTCCTGCCACCCCGGATCCAGTCGGACTCAGGCCTTAATAGAGAGAGAGTTCTGGTGGCCCTCCATGAAAGACGACATCATCCGCTTTGTCCAGTCTTGCCCAACCTGCGCCCAGAATAAAACTTTCAATAAACCTCCAGCCGGACTCCTACAATCCCTATCCGTGCCCCGAAGACCGCGGTCCCATATTTTTTTGGATTTTGTGACTGGTTTGCCTCCCTCTGCTGGTAACACCACAATCCTCACTGTCGTAGATCGTTTCTCCAAATCTGTTCATTTTATTCCCTTGCCTGGTCTTCCCTCAGCCAAAGAAACAGCCCAACTCATGATCCAGCACGTGTTCCGACTCCATGGAGCCTACCCATGGAGGTGGTCAGTTCACTTCATCTTTTTGGAAAGCCTTCTGTAAACTCCTTGGTGCATCTGTTTGTCTATCCTCAGGATTCCACCCGCAGAGTAATGGCCAGACAGAGCGAGCCAACCAGCTGCTGGAGACTGTGCTACACTGCATGGTCTCTCGAAATCCATCCGCCTGGAGCCAACAGCTGCCATGGGTGGAATACGCCATTAATTCCCACGTCTCTTCCGCCACGGGCCAGTCACCCTTCGAGTGCTCCTTGGGTTATCAACCTCCGCTGTTCCTGGACCAGGAGGAGGAGGTCGGTGTACCTTCTGCAGAGGCGTTCATCTGACGCTGCCTCCGGACCTGGAGGCGCCATCAACATCCTGCCTCAGCCAATGGGACGCCAGGAGGCGTCCGTTAGAGGGGGGGGTACTGTCATGATCCTGTTTCCTGAGACTCTGGCCACCCACTGGACTAACTCGGTACTGCAACCTCTGTGTTTTGTTTACATCCCCATGTGCTTCTGTTCTGTGCCTGCCCTGCCCCTCCCTCCTCCTTTGCTCTACACCTGTGTTCCATGATCCTGTTTCCCGTAATGATTATCAGCTGCTCCCTGTTTGTCCTAATGCTCCTGTTCCCTATTTAAACCCCAGTCTTTCCTCTGTTCCTTGTCTTATTGTCTGACCATGTTCCTCGTGCTTGTAAGTTTTGACTACCTGCCAAGTCTGTTTCTTGTACCCGTTCCCGTTGATCAAGTCTGTTTCTTGTACCCGTTCCCGTTGATCAAGTCTGTTTCTTTGTATTTTGCCTGAACTTGTGGATATTTTTGGATTTTGAAATGCCTTCTTCTCATCTGGATATTTGGTTTTCCTGTGATCTTCGTCTTGCCTGCCTGATCCCTGACGGACTTTGAGCCCTGCCAATCTTTTGTGTGTTTATTCCCTGAACTTTTTTGGAAACCCTTTGTTGGATTACTTACGTTTTTGTTCCCCACAATCTTCTGAGCTTTGTCCCCTTTTTGATACTGCCCCTATTCATTGTAAATAAACAATCTCTGCATCGATCTGCAATTGTTAAGGGTTTAGCACCATTCCCATCAGGATGAATCAAGTTAAGGACAAGAACTAAAAATATAATCAAGCTTAGGGGCCATAATGAGATTTGAATAGTGAATTGTGGCTACTCCACCACCACGGCCAACGACGTGGTATGTGATAATTTAGATGACTAGGGGGGGTAGCTTCATTTAGTGGGAGGTATTCATCAGGTTTTAGCCAGGTTTCTGTAAGACAGAGTATGTCAATTTGATTATCAGAAATAAGTTTATTTCTTAAAGTCATCTTTGAGGATAGCGACCAAATATTTAATAAGCCAAATTTCAGTTGTGATTTCTGGCTATATTCTTTTTTTGTTTCTGGTTTTATTTTTGTGAGGTTGGTATAATTTATACCTCTACCGGGTTGTTTTGAAAACGTTTTTGACGCAGACACTCTCACTGTCTGTTAGGGTGGCGGCGGGGCGGCAGAGAACTGTGTAGGACAGTAATTCTGCTACCTGGACCAAACTCTGGTTCGTCAGCAACAAGCCGAGTTCAAGTGACGGTCGATGTTCCTAGAAAGGAGCTCAGCACCCATCCGAGACGGATGGATCCCATCTCGATTCAGAAGTCCAGGCTTTCCCCAGAAGGAGCTAAAGTTATCGATGAAGCCCACATTGTTATCGGCACACCATCCTGACAACCATCGGTTCAGTGAAAAAACTCTGCTGAGCATTTCTTTACCGTGTTTAATAGGTATGGGACCAGAGAAAGTTACAGAGTCTGACATGGTTTGTGCCAACCTGCACAAAGAAATAAAACTCGTTTTGGTGATCTCCGACTGCCTTAATCGGATGTCGTTAGTGCCAGTATGGATAACTATCCGGGGGTACTTCATTACTTGTTTAGCCGCCAGCACTTTTAAATAGGCTTCGATGTCGCTTGCTCTAGCCCCAGGGATTGAAGTGACTACAGCCGACGGAGTCGCTAGATTCACATTTCGTACAGTAGAAGCACCAATTACCAGAGTTTTGTCTTGGTTGGAGGAGTTACTTAGGGGGGAGAATCGACTAGAAACATGAAGTGGTTGGTGGTGTGCAGGGGGTTTCGTTCTGCGACTAGTGCCCCTCACCGTAACCCTGAAAGTTCCATGCTGCGAGAGAGATGCCGCCGGTTCACTGGCTAGCTTGCTAGGGGATGATCTCTCTGGTACATCCACACTTGCTAAGGGGGCAGCAGTGCTATCTGGCACTGAGTAAGTCTTCTCTAATGTGTGGAAGCGGCTTTCTAACGCAGTGATCCTCGCCTCCAGACTAGCCAGCTGTCTACAAGTGTTACACGTATCATAACCGCTAAAGGAGGCTGGGGAGTAGCTAAACATCTGACAAGCCGGGCAACGGATAGAGAGAGAGCGAGGAGGAGAAGTCATACCGTAGTGTGTGAAGGAATTTAACAATTGTGTTGAGGTATAGTTTAAGAAACAAAATGGATAAGTGGGTAGAGAGTATGCTAATTTACGAATAATATCTGCAATTTGGACTAGCGTTGCACACAGCTACAAACACAGTGTAGAGAGGAAATGACGTAGCACGCTTACCGCAATGACGCAATGAATTATAAGAGATCCCATATGCTTCAGTGTGGAAACATCATCAAAAGTTGCCACCATTTTGTCTTTCTACCATTTTCAGTAATCCATTACTTGGCAATTATTATACTCTGAGCCAAAATAATATACAGTTCAGAACATCTCTATGTCTGCAACATTGCCTGAAATTTACAAGTGTCTAGCATGAAGTGTGTGTAAGTAATGGACAACCACACTTAATAAAGTTAAAAATTGTGCACCTAAAGCAGTGATACTCTTGTGCACTAAAACACAATTACAACTACCTCTAAATACACAAAGCTGAAACACTCAGTCAAAGTCACCTCATGCCTTGTCTGTCATGCCCTGCTACATTAGTAGTGTACTTAGGGTGCTCTATGTCTTGTCTTGTCATACCTGTTATGTTAGGTAGTAGTACTAGGCAAAAGTAGCCTTAAGCTACTTGCACTTATTTATTTACACAAGCTAGGACTAGAATTGTCCTGTCTTGTTGTGCATCTGCACTTTACTGTTGTCCACGTACACGCATGGGACAGAGGGAAACGTAATTTCGATTCCTTTGCATGTCAAGTACACGTGAAGAAATTGACAATAAAAGCAACTTTGAACTTTGAACCTTTAGCCAAACCACATAAATTATTACTCTGAAAGGAGATTGAATGGAATCTTTTTCCAATCATGTTCATTTCAGTGTTAAAATGCACATTACGGAACTAGGGCCATTTTGTGCTGTTTTTAGGTTGCTAGTGAAGAATGCTGGTTCTATTGGGTGAATGGCGTCAACTCGCCATAGAGCCAAACCCAAAATAATTCTCATACCAGCATTACAAACTGTTTTTCACCCTGTCAATCAATGTGATTCTTTGTGAAAATTATCATTGCTTGTTCTTGTTCCTGGTAAACCAACCCTAGCAGCTGAAACTGGGTCATCTCCTGACAAATGCAGTTGCACCCTTCAGATGAACATCAGTAAATAATGTGCATGTAGAAACAACAGGGAAGCAGGAAGAACAGACAACATTGAAGATTTGTTTATGGTTAGTGCTAAACTAAATGCTTCAGTTATGTTTTAGTCCAAGTGTGTTAGAAAGAATGTCCAGATCTGTTATTGTTGGACAGCTTTCTGAGAGCATGCTGTAATATTGGCAAGAACATCCGTATCTCGAATATCACAGTTCAAATCCGCCCGTGGACATTCCCCTAAATTCAATGGAGGAGCAAAGACACTGTTAATGGTGGGCGTGTAGCTGCGTGAGGGCACTGCTAATGGTGGGCAAAGGTTTTCTTTATCTTATCTAAATGTAGTTGTGTTCACTGCTCTGTAATCACTGAAGTTCAGTAGATTGGTTGAGGGGCAATGCCCATGCAGAATGGAAAGTGTGAGAATGAAGCTGAATAGGCTCCAGTTTGCCCAAAGGCATCATACGTGTGTGGTTTGCCACCCTGACATGTGATGCCCAAACGGCTCAAACTATATGTACTGTTGCCAAGGGCAGCAGAAAGGCTACAGCTGTCCTTGCCCAAACCACATAAGCACAATAACATAAAGAACAGATCAGAAGTACGCTTGGACACAGGAAAATATATGTGATGTCACTGCCTTGTATTCCGACACAACCTTCTCACACTAAACCATATGAGGGACACCCATCACATTCCAATGTCCCATGATGACCTTCACATGACACAGTGACCTCTGTTTGAAAGAAAGGACATGACATATTCACAGTGGGTGACCTCTGCCAAACAAATTCCCCACCAAACAATAGTCCCTTGTTTCAACAGTTCATAGGGTGATGCAGGGCGATGTATGAACCAATCAGGTGGCTGAATAAGTAGTGCCTTTGCTCCTCCATTGAATTTAGGGGAATGTCCATGGGCGGATTTGAACGGCGATATTCGAGATACGGATGTTCTTGCCAATATTACAGCATGCTCTCAGAAAGCTGTCCAACAATAACAGATCTGGGCATCTTTCTAACACGTCCTGTCAAACCATAGAAAGCCTGTTTGCTAAATGAAGGGAGGGGCAGAAACTAGTTCCAGGATCACATGTCTGTGTAAACAAAGCAGGCCATAGTAACTAAGGGACCAAATAAACAGACACCTAGAAATCAAGGCAGAAAAAACAATCACCAAGACCATGAAACCCATCTTCGATATAGTAATTTATGTGGTTTGGCTAAAGGTACCAATCCCATATTTTGTGAATATAGAAAATAAAACGTGGGTTTTGTGTTTTTATGTACTTAAAGAATATGTCTGGATTTAATTTTAATCATCTTTAATGTCTCAAAGCTTAAAATGTTGATTCATACCACACATCTACTGATTTGTGAAGAATGTACAATAACTTGTGTGTAATGCACAGGAACACTAAAGATCTGATGGCATTCATCGACAAGTAGTAGACAAATAGTAGTCTGAAATAAATAGAATTAGAATTTTCTTGCCATTTTCAGCAAAGCATTACTTGGCAGATGTGCAACTGTGAGATGTGAGACAGTAATCTGGGAATTTATAGATGTCTACTAGAATAGACTAGTTCCTGAAAGTTTCAGAAATGTAGCATGAAAACTCCTACGACATTTCTTCAAAGCCCCATTTTATTCAGACATGACCCCCTTTTTTAACTAAACAACAGAGGATACAATGGTATATATTTTGCATTATAAGTCCTGTCTATAGTAACATTATTCACATAAAGTATGAAGCAAATCCATGATGGTCAGGGAAGCAGGAAAAACATACAACATTGATAAGATTTGTTTATGGTTAGTGCTAAACTAAATGCTTCAGTTATGTTTTAGTCCAACTGAATGGCAAAGGAATGCAGAAGTAGAAGTCTGGGTTTCCACCTTGAGATGCTTCAGATCATGAAAACATGCAGAAATGAGTTAGCCAAATAAACAAATAAACATGAAAACATGCAGAAATGAGTTAGCCAAATAAACAAATAAACATGAAAACATGCAGAAATGAGTTAGCCAAATAAACAAAAACAAAATGATACCTGACCATCATGGATTTGCTTCATACTTTATGTGAATAATGTTACTATAGCCAGGACTTATAATGAGTCTCTGCCTTCTCCGCACCCACTGTGAATCGATATAGAATAGATGACGAATAGATTCTTTGTCATTGACTCTCCTGACTCCCCTGTTCTCCTAGGACACCCCTGGCTAATCAAACACAATCCCCATATAGACTGGCGGGAGAGTAAAATTATTGCATGGTCTCCCACCTGTCAGGCTAACTGTCTTCCTGCTCCTAGTGTTTCTGTGAGGTCTGTCCCTGTCCATCCCGAGGAGTTTCCTGATCTGTCTGCTGTACCTCCAGACTACATGGACCTCAAGTCAGTTTTTAGCAAGTCCCGCGCCTCGTCCTTGCCCCCTCACCGATCCTATGATTGTGCCATCGACCTCCTCCCTGGCGCCTCACCACCTAAGGGGCGACTCTACTCTCTTTCCCGCACCGAGACGGAGGCCATGGACAAGTACATAAGGGAGTCCCTTGCTGCTGGCATAATCCGCCCGTCCTCGTCCCCTGCCGGAGCCGGTTTTTTCTTCGTCTCAAAAAAAGATGGTTCGCTCCGGCCATGTATTGATTATCGTGGTCTGAATAATGTAACCATTAAGAATCGTTACCCTCTCCCCCTCATGTCATCCGCCTTTGAGCTCCTGCAAGGGGCCAAAGTTTTTTCAAAATTAGACCTGCGGAACGCTTACCACCTGGTCCGCATACGTGAGGGGGATGAGTGGAAGACGGCGTTTAATACCACTTCAGGACACTATGAATACCTCGTCATGCCTTTTGGACTTACTAACGCCCCCGCCGTTTTTCAGACGATGGTCAACGACATTCTTAGAGATTTATTAAATCATTTTGTTTTTGTTTTCCTGGATGATATCTTGATTTTTTCAAAGTCCCTGTCGGAACACATTGTCCATGTCCGAACGGTCCTGAAACGTCTCCTTGATAATGAACTCTATGTCAAGGCGGAGAAATGCGAGTTCCATCAGGAGTCAGTCTCTTTCCTCGGCCACGTCATCTCCCCGGGGTCCATCCATATGGACCAGCAGAAAGTGAGGGCGGTTTTGGAGTGGCCTACTCCCACCACTCGTTGAGGTCTGCAGAGTTTTTTAGGTTTCGCCAATTTTTACTGGCGATTTATCCGAAACTTCAGTACCATCGCCACTCCCCTCACTGCCCTGACGTCCTCCAAGGTCAGGTTTGCCTGGTCATCAGAGGCTGAGAGAGCCTTCGGAGAGTTGAAGAGACGTTTTACGTCGGCCCCTGTCCTGACCCAACCCGATCCTGATCGTCAATTTATCGTTGAGGTCGATGCCTCCGAGGTGGGCGTTGGGGCAGTCCTATCTCAACGTTCCTCCCAAGACAACCGTATCCACCCGTGTGCCTTCTTCTCCCACCGTCTTTCACCTGCAGAGCAGAACTACGATGTGGGAAACCGGGAGCTCTTGGCCGTTAAATTAGCCTTGGAGGAATGGAGACACTGGCTGGAGGGCGCCCCGGTCCCATTTCTCGTATGGACAGACCATAAGAATCTTCAATATATTAGTCAAGCCAAGAGATTAAACCCCCGACAGGCACGCTGGTCCCTATTTTTCTCTCGGTTCAACTTCACACTCTCTTACCGCCCTGGCCATAAAAACACTAAACCCGATGCTTTATCCCGACAGTTCACTTCAGGCAGAGAGAATCCAGATCCAGAACCCATCATTCCCCCTAGCCGTGTTGTTGGAGCGGCCGTTTTGGCGGCTCAAGCAGACGAGGCGGGTCCGAGTCAGTGTCCTGTTAACCGTCTGTATGTTCCCAGCTCTGTTTGCCCACAGGTTCTGCAGTGGGGGCACTCTTCCCGACTCTCCTGTCATCCCGGTGCCAGCCGAACTCAGGCTTTCATCGAGAGACGTTTCTGGTGGCCGTCCATCAGGAGTGATGTCGTCCAGTTCGTCCAGTCCTGTCCCACGTGTGCACAGAATAAATCGTCCAACCAACCACCTGCCGGACTCCTTCAACCCCTAGCGATTCCCCGAAGACCCTGGTCCCACATCGCATTAGATTTCGTGACTGGTTTGCCCCCTTCTGACGGTAACACCACCATTCTCACAATTGTTGACCGTTTCTCCAAAGCAGTTCATTTTGTTCCCCTGCCTGGTCTCCCCTCAGCCAAAGACACTGCCCAACTCATGATACAACATGTCTTCCGTATCCATGGTCTCCCCGTAGAAGCGGTGTCTGATAGAGGGCCCCAGTTCACCTCATCTTTTTGGAAAGCCTTCTGTAAATTACTTGGTGCCTCTGTTTGTCTTTCTTCCGGTTTTCACCCACAGACCAACGGACAATCCGAGAGGGCGAACCAGTCATTAGAGACCGTGCTGCGCTGTATGGTTTCCCAGAACCCTTCCGCCTGGAGCCGTCAGTTACCTTGGGTCGAGTACGCCATCAATTCCCATGTTTCATCCGCCACGGGCAAATCCCCCTTCGAGTGCTCCTTGGGCTACCAACCCCCGCTGTTTCCGGACCAGGAGGAGGAGGTTGGGGTACCTTCCGCGGAGGGATTCATCCGGCGCTGTCGGCGGACCTGGAAGCGTACTCGCACCACTCTTCTTCGATCGGCTGCCCGGATGAACCCAAGGCCGACAAACGTCGGTCCCAAGCTCCCTCCTACCGTCAAGGCCAACGGGTGTGGTTATCCACACGGGACCTGCCTCTGAGGGTCGAATCCCGCAAACTCTTCCCACGATTCATCGGTCCATTCCCCATCACCAAAGTCATCAGTCCCACAGCCGTCCGTTTAAAACTTCCCTGTCCTTTACGTCGCATCCATCCCACCTTCCATGTTTCCCGCATCAAGCCCTTTATCTGCAGCCCCATGCATCCACCTCCTGGCCCCCCAGTTCAGTTGACACAAACATTGTGTGTGAATAAGCACTAAACCTGTTCCTAACAATGCACCATGAATGCATCCAATAAAAGCACATAAAGATTGTATGATATCAATGCATTCAGTGAGTGCCCTAGTTTCTTTCTGTACACTTGTCCATTACAGTGGCTGAGATACCAGCCTTCTGATCCTGCACTAGACTTCTGATCTATGGTGGCTGTGATCTGGCTGTGATCTGTCAGTACCCATGATCCCTAGCACCTGATGAGACATTTTAAGATTTTACTTTCTATCGGTCAATCATATGCTATTATTTTAATGTTTTAACCAAGACCTTCTATGGTGTAAAACAATAGTAAAAGTGTATAGGCCTATATCTAAAAGCTCATCTCAGCTGGAACAGAACTCAATTCAATTAAATTCAATTCAGTTTTATTTATACAGCGCCTTTTACAATAGTATTGTCTCGTGGCGCTTCACAGAAGGAGCACCCAAGAGCAACAGGGGCAAGGGAAAACTCCCTTATGTTCAGTTAATCTAGAAAGAAACCTTGAATGACTCAAGGGGCTAACCCAACCAGTCCATGACTCAAGGGGCTAACCCAACTGCCAGGGGTCATGGAGAAAAATTACAATCAGTAGTTACCATGACAGACTATAAGTTGCCTATGGTTTTAGCTAAGGTTCATAATAGTTCATAATAGAGTATTATCCCACTTTTACATTACATGGTAGTCAGTCTATAGGTGGTTATCAGGAATTAATGGCTGGACAATGTAGCAGCGGCCAGGCATAGTGAATACTCAAAGGAATGAGATGGGTCATGGGGGTAGTAAGGGTCCATTTGACAGCCCCATTGTGAGGGGGGGTCAATCACAAAGCCTCAGGAAGGGGAGTCGGGCCCAGCATCGGCGTCCAGGAAGGTTCTCTGTGATGGGGAGTCAGTCCTGACATGGGCCTCCCGTAGTGTTGGTTGTAGTACACTCAGGAGGGGAGGGTGAGAGGAGTCCGCCGGAATGAGGCAGGGATAACACTCAGCAAAGACAATTGTGGACAGAGGAAAATAGTGAATTAGGCCAGGCTCACACATCAGAAAGCAAATGTTTAATTTGTTTATATATATATATATATATATATATATATAAATATTGAGAGAGAGCTGAAAGAGAGAGAGAGAGAGTTGTACGGCATGACACATGAAAGTTTTGTGGCGGCACTAGACTATACAGTGTGGGTATGCTATAGTTATATATATGTTGATTACAAGTTCAAAGACTTCTATCTGTTTGTGCTCACAGCAGCGTGCTTTGGCAAAGGTAAACACATAACCCACAGCAGCGTGCTTTGGCAAAGGTAAACACATAACCCACAGCAGCGTGCTTTGGCAAAGGTAAACACATAACTTGAGGCTACAGGTTCACATCTATTAAATGAAAGTTAAGTAAAATGGAGTTTAATGAAATTTTCAACAACCCATTAACTACTATGCATGTGACAAACTTTCCTTGTATCCTTGATGTAGATATTAATGGCTGAATGGTGTGTGTAGTACAGATTAATGGAAGACAGTTCTGTGGGCAGGCAATGACACTGATACACTCTAGGTGTGGGAAGATTTATCTCTGTCTGTGTGTATTGATGGAGGTCTTCTGTTGTAGATGTTGATGTGTGTGTCTGTGTGAAGATAGAGACGTAGTCTGAAATGTCTCAGTGCAGATGATACAATGTGTGTTTTCTGAGAGATCTACATGCTGCACTGCTTGAGCATGTGCAATGGTGGCACCTAGTGGAAGGGCGTGGTACTTGCAGGTTCCTGCTCGCCTTTGTCTGCAGTGTCTTCACTTCTGCCAATTTATCCCCATAGAACCTCACCACTCCCCTCTCACAGCTGCTCTCCCAGTTGTTATTCCCAACTGTAAATATGTTGGCTGATTCTTTCACTTTTACATTTGGAACAAAAGATGCAAACTCACTGCACATCTTCTGAGAGAAGTCATATTTTTATTAGTTGCTGCCCTGAACACAAATATCATAGAGAGCAAATAGAGGAGTGATTTCTGCTTTAGCAGGTTTGTGTGTCAGTGGTACTTGAGAAGCCCAGAGAGATGAACAGAGAGACATGAGAGCTAGAAAACACTTTGCTATCTAAGAGAGGATAACCACACATGACTGCCACCATGGCTGTTGAGCCCAAAAACAGGTTTAAGAGTGAAGGTTCTTATATGGTGTATGATGTAGGTGACGTCCAGGTACACACGTCTCTGAAGAGTTGAATATTGCTTGATTCTGTTCTCACAAGTCTTTATTGTACTAGACCTGGATGGGGAACAAAACAACATAAGAGTAACTGATGTCATGAATCCATTGTGGAGAAATTCTGATTAACCACGTAGTTCAGCATATAAACTTAGTTTTAGTAGTGTGCTAACCCTTCTACAATGTAATCATTTATGCTTAACATCTGTGTCTTTACACTGTGTTTAATCCTCTAGTATACATTTCCTGAAACAACCTATTATAATGTAAGAAGTCTCAGTCTTTCTAATGCCAGAACATGCTTCCACCGGGACAGGACCCAGTGAGAAAAGCCATGGGACCTCCTTAGTGGTATATCCTGGGTCCAGAAATCCCATTGGTTAGCTTCTAATGCTAAGATTGCTAAGAATGCTTAGATTAACTTCTAATCTAAGGATGTATGTCTAATTATCAGGTGGTATCTGAAGACTCAGACATGGAATGACATCATATATAATTCTATTGTGCCTATATGCTCATTTGTCAAGAAAATGACCATGTAAATATATCTGCAAGCAGCAATGTGGGGGTCAAGCAGCAATGGTAGTGTCCCCAATGGTCCCCAGATTTGGATTTGTCCTCAGACTTGGCTCATAAGTCCATGTACCAAATTTGTTTTTTAAATGTGCAGCCATTGTTGAGATATAAACCATTTTCAGAAATTATAGCTCCCCCCAGAGGTCAAAGGTCACCATATTTATTGAGCCACACTAGGATGTGGACCCAAGTCCATGTATCAAGTTTGAAGTTCGTATGAAGTTAGTTGGGCTGAACCCAACTAAAGTTACATACCAAATACTAACTAAAGACAATTAAGGCAATTAACAATGCTCTCTGGCCTTGTTTTTCCGCCTATGATAGTGAGCTGTGCTCTGATTTGCTGTAAGCGTTGCATGTCACAATGAGTGAATATTGATATTCGTTTGTTAATGTGCAAATTGCAAGAACAAAAACATATGGAATATTAAGTGACAGAGGATGACATCGCCTCTGAAACACACATCCACCAGTTTCTGAGATAAAGATCATTTCTTAGATATTGGAAGCCAGCACTTTGCAACAGTAAGCTTGTAATGTGCAGCCAACACCAGCCAACATAACCAGATAATTGCTTCACTACATTACTTTGTTCCAACCTGGTACGGACTATGGTGAAGCCTGTGACATAAATTGGACCACACCAGGGGTACGGCACAAATGAGACTAACAAAGACTACTGGCATGCTTTCTCCTCCCAAACCAGGAAAGACTGACAATATTTATATATCATCTTGGAAATAAATTATTATTAAATACCAAACCCTGCAGTGTGCTCACACTGGTTGGGAATCACTGATCTAAAGGATCATGTTGTACTGAACAGATTTGGTTTGGGTAACACATCCTTACTAATGTGTGTACGTACTGTGTTGAGAACCAGACTAGGAGTGTTAAAAGTGCCTAAAAACCTTTTTTGTTGTGTCAGCAGTTGTTACCTCCAACCAAACCCGTGCAGCCAAAAAGCTGATGTTTCACAGTGTGGGAAACAGTACTGTAGACTGTAGATTAGAGTGTGATCATAGCAAAAATGTTTGGGAGTAAAATTGGCCACAGTACCTTATAATTTGGGATACAGGTGTAGGAGATGCCCAGGTATTTATAGGTGCCATAACACGGATCAGTGAAGATCAGGTGGGACGCCTGCACCGGGCATTTATGTTTTCCTTGACACCTGAAACAGAAAATGAAAATACTTACTGGGATTTTTGACAGAACTTCAAGTTTAAAGGCAAAGATTTGAAAAGATTAGTTTTTAAAAGTAATGGCTGGAGAAATAGCCATTTAGCCTTTTAGCAGACACGGTCACCTGTCTTATATAATGTAAATGTTATTTACTTTTGAATGATTATTGGGAGGGTATTTGAAGCATAGCACTCGGTGTTGCTGAGCTGATTTGCAGGTCGTCCAGCAGAACAGGTAGTTTTATCCGTGCGGCCATAATTGGCTTCAAGGATGTGGATTGCCTGTAAACCTGATTTAGAAGGACATTACTACATTTCAGGTATCCTAGAATTAAGCAAGTGTATTTTGTCCTATAATGTTTCCCTTGAAATACATGCTCGTAAATGCAACACTAAGGTGTTTTGATGTACTTTCAGCATTTCATGGCCCTGCATTAAATCATTAGCACTTGTCATATGCCACTTAGCCCACCTTGAAAAAGAAAATAAGTCACTGATTGGCCACTGAATGGCTCATTGAAAATAACTTTCAGCATTCTATGATTTTAAATCATTGACCACTGCTTACAGTGGTATATTACATATACTACAAACTATGACATGACTTTTAAAAATGATCAGCAGCAAACACAGACATGAAAATATGCATGCTATCATCTTAGTAAACTTGGAAACATTGGTTTGTCAGTACGTCACAAAATACGTTACAGTACCCACCACATTCCAGTGTGCCACTTTGGGCTTCGCATGAGACGCTGATCTCTGATTGAAAGACAGGACAAGATATGGTCAACTACAGGATATGGTAAACCAGTCCCGCAAGGATTTTGGGATTGTTACAATCAAAAATGCGTGATTTTGCATCAGGGCTCAGGGCAATAAACAGGGTTTCCAGGGTTTCTCACAATCCCTAAAAAATATGCCTTAGAATGCTTAGAAGTTGTGGGTTCAAATCCCAGCAATCCACCAGTCTGTAGAAATCTTAAAACTGGTAAAGCTAACTTAACTCTTTTACAGTCTCTTGGGGTCATGTCCAAAGGTAGCAAAAATGAAACAGGCCCCTAACTTTGGGCCCTGAAATGGTCATGTAGGGTTGTGATGTTTTGTTTATGTAGCCATGTGTTTCACCTCTATTTGTTTACATACACCATGTGATGTTTTGTTTATGTAGCCATGTGTTTCACCTCCATTAGCCTATGTTCCCGCCCTTCACCAAAACCAGAGTACTCTTTTGTGACCAGTAACCTACTTTTCCTATGCTTTGAATGTTAGAGATCTGGCACTTTTACATTTACAAGGCGCTGTTGCATTTAGCCTTAATATATCATGAAACCTTTATAAAGCTACTTTTGATTGTTGTCTTGTTGTAATCTGTGTTGATTAAATCTACAAAAAGACTTTTTGTCTTAGTAAAATATATAGCCTACCATACAAGAAAAAATCTCTACTTGGGCCAAAAGTGCCAGGAGTATGCTGCTGCCACCGAGTAGGTTTACCCAGAGCCTTGAGTCTGCCCATGTCTCAGAGCAGTCAGTAGAGGCGGGGAGGTCTGACATAGTGGTGTTCTTTTGGGGCATGTTGTCGTCCCCATTTGTCATCAAACGTAGTTGTGCAGCTATTTTACACATGTAAAACAGCCCAAAATGCCTGGTATTTGTGTGTTTCACAATATAAAAGTTATTTCATTCAGTCAGCAGCTCAAAAAACATATTTTGGGGTGCAGTTACACTTTAACCTGTATTGTAATGGTCCTTTTGGCTAAATGGCGCCCTCTTTGGCAACCACAGTTGAACTACAACTGCTTTGCGCTATCTGACATCATATGTAGTCTTTGTTCTAACACCATGTTTTAGCAGCTATTTCTAAGTTCAAGATGTTCATATGAAGGAGAGCACAACCATCGGTTCATGATAGGTCTCTGGCCATACACAACCTCTCCTAATTCATCAAAGTCAAGGCAAAAATGGTTTTGCATTGCATGCACCCTTTAAAGTGATAGTCTGGAGTGTTTCCATCCAGCTAAAGCCTTAGGAAGAATGAGACAATTTGGCACAACATAGACTGAATAACAAACTAGTTAAATGAGAGGTTTTTGACCCAAAATTCATGTGTGTGTGTGTGTGTGTGTGTGTGTGTGTGTGTGCATGAAATGAAATGAAATGAAACTTACTTGCTGTTGCTGCAGCACAGTAAGCAGAGATCAACACTACAGGGAAGGAAAGGCAGATGCACAGATTTAACATCATCAAACACACCTAGACACACACACACAATCATACTCTCACACTAACACACACACAATCATACTCTCACACACACAAGCTTACAGGAGATGAAGGTCAGATTCACATTATACAAGTAAACATATACGCAATCACACACACAGACACACATTTACAGGAGATAAGGGTGAGCTTCACACAGACACACACACAATTACATGAGATGAGGGTGAGCTTCATTTACACACACACAGCAGAAGAGGTTGAGCTTTACACACACACACACACACACACTTACAGTAGATGAGGGTTTCATACACACACACATGCACGCACGCATGCACGCACACATACACTTGAGGGTGAGTTTCACACACACATAGAGACAAACACACAATTTTACAGTAGATGAGGATGAACTACACACACACACACACTTGCAGTAGATGAGGGTGAGCTTCACACACACACACACACACACACACACTTACAGTAGATGAGGGTGAAAGTGAGCTTCATGTTTGTCTCCACTGTTCCAGTGCAGATCTGCAGAGAAGCACCAAATACATATAGCTCCAGAGGGGGGAGGGAGGAATGTCTGGACCAATCAGGAGGCTCAATGAGGAATGTTTGGACCAATCAGGTGGCTTGGTTCTTGAAGAATGTCTGACTTCTCAGACAATTCCAGTGCCATGCACCTTGAGATGCTTTGGACCATGAAAACATGCTGAACTTGTGTCTGTCTAGGAACAATCACCCCATACTTTGAAAGCTAAAACAGACTATTTTATTGATGTAGTTTGATTTTGGGTACCGATTTTGAATTCAAAATTGAAATTTCTGCATGGAGAAATGAAAAACATTTCTTAGTGGCTGTAACACACTTCAATTTTGGATTATTTTTTTTCTTCTATCAATTTTATATAAATATTTATTTTCTTTCTGAAACATTCCTCCATTTCAAGAATGTGCTATACACTAACTGAAGAGTAATATATTGAATTATAATTCAATTCAGTTTCATTTATACAGCGCCTTTTACAATAGTCTTGCCTAATGGCGCTTTACATCAAGGAGCACCCTAGAGCAACAGGGGCAAGGGAAAACTCCCTTATGTTCAGTTAATCTAGAAAGAAACCTTGAATGACTCAAGGGGCTAACTTAACCAGTCCATGACTCAAGGGGCTAACCCAACTGCCAGGGGTCATGGAGAAAAATTACAATCAGTAGTAACCATGACAGACTATAAGTTGCCTATGGTTTTAGCTAAGGTTCATAATAGTTCATAATAGAGTATTATCCCACTTTTACATTACATGGTAGTCAGTCTATAGGTGGTTATCAGGAATTATGGCTGGACAATGTAGCAGTGGCCAGGCATAGTGACAAACTCAAAGGAATGAGATGGGTCATGGGGGTAACAGTAAGGGTCCATTTGACAGCGCCATTGTGAGGGGGGGTCAATCACAAAGCCATCTCAGGAAGGGGAGTCGGGCCCAGCATCGGCGTCCAGGAAGGTCCTCTGTGATGGGGAGTCGGTCCTGACATGGGCCTCCCGTAGTGTTGGTTGTAGTCTACTCAGGAGGGAGGGTGAGAGGAGTCCACCGGAAATGAGGCAGGGATGACACGCAGCAAATATAATTGTGGACAGAGGAAAATAGTGAATTAGGCCAGGCTCACACATCAGAAAGCAAATGTGTAATTTGGGCATACCTATATGTGTATATATATATTGACAGAGAGCTGAGAGAGAGAGAGAGAGAGAGAGAGAGAGAGAGAGAGAGAGTTGTACGGCATGACACGTGAAGGTTGTGTGGCGGCACTAGGCTATAGTGGTGGCGATAAGGAGGTCATTGAAGACTTTAACTAGGGTTGATTCTGTGCTATGATTAGTTCTAAAGCCTGACTGGAAGGTTTCCTGGATATTATTGTTATTTAAGAAGCTACGGATTTGCTTAGACACTATTTTCTCAAGTATTTTTGAAACAAATGGGAGGTTAGATATGGGTCTGTAATTAGCAAGGACATCAGGATCAAAGGTTTGGTTTTTCAATTGATGGTTTAATAACAGATGTCTTGAAAGATTTTGGGACATGCCCAGCTATGAGTGAGTCATTTATAATTTTAAGAATCGTCTCAGCCCAATAGAGGAGAGCTGCCTTAAGAAAATCAGTTGGGATAGGGTCCAAATAAGCATGTTGAGGCTTTAGCTGAAGAGATCAAAGACGTAATTTCTGATATATTGGTGGGTGTGAATGAATTAAAGTATGCTACAGGTTGACTAGAGCTAGCTGTAACCATTACATGTGGTCCCAACTGGATTTGAGGTTACAAGGAGTTGTTTATTTTAAGTCTAATAGATTCAATTTTGTCATTAAAATAGTCCATGAAAGTCCTTGCTGCTTAGACTTATTGGAATGGAATGGGACACCTCAATCCTGCTTTTTGTTAAACGGGATATAGTGTTAAAAGGAATTTTGGATTATCTTTATTATTGTGTATAAGTGAGGAATAATATGCTGATTTGGCATTGTTAAGTGCTGTCTTGTACTCTTTAAGCTATCTTTCCAAGCAAGGCAGAACACTTTCAAGTTTATTGGCATACCATTTCCTTTCAAGTCTACGAGCCTTCCAAATCCCTATCTGAGCATGTGTCTCACGTCCGCACCATCCTGAAGCGCCTACTTGACAACCATCTCTATATGTAAAAGCCGAGAAGTGTGAATTTCATCAAGAAACAGTATCCTTCCTTGGGCCCTGGCCATTTCCCGGGTCCATTCACACATGGACCAACAGAAGGTGAAGGCTGTCCTGGAGTGGCCCCCACACCTTCCAATCGCAGAGGGCTACAAAGCTTCCTCGGTTTTTCCAATTTTATCGGCGCTTTGTGCGCAACTACAGCACCATCGCCGCCCGCCACCGCCTCTGACCTCTCCGAAGACCGCCTGGTCTGGAAGTTCGCCTGGTCACCTGCTGCAGAGGAGGCCTTCCTGGAGTTAGTTGAAGAGAGATGGTTCACCTCAGCCCTGATCCTGACCCAACCTGATCCGACCGCCAGTTCATCGTGGAAGTCGACGCTTCTGAGGTGGGGCGTTGAGCGTGCTTTCAGCGCCCCAGTGATAATCGCATCCACCCCTGTGCCTTCTTTTCCCACCGCCTCTCCCCGGCGGAGCAAAACTATGACGTGGGGAATCGGGAACTGCTAGCGGTCAAGTTGGCCCTGGAGGAATGGAGGGCGCCCCAGTACCATTCCCTAGTCTGGACTGACCATAAAGAACTTACAGCATATCAGCCAGGCTAAGAGACTAAACCCTCGACAAGCACGTTGGTCATTATTTTTCTCACGATTCAATTTCACCCTGTCCTACCGCCTGGCCACAAAAAACACTAAACCCGATGCCTTATCCCCGACAGTTCACCCCTTGTAAAACACCTCTGACCCAGACCCGATCCTTCCATCTCACCGTATTGTAGGGCAGCCCACCTCGACATCGAGACCATAGTAGCTGCGGCCCAAGCAGACGAAGCTGGTCCTAGTCAATGCCCTTCTAACCGCTCTCTATGTTCCTAGCTCTGTCCCGCCCACAGCTTCTGCAGTGGGGTCATTCGCCTCAACTCAACTCTCCTGCCACCCCGGATCCAGTCGGACTCAGGCCTTAATAGAGAGAGAGTTCTGGTGGCCCTCCATGAAAGACGACATCATCCGCTTTGTCCAGTCTTGCCCAACCTGCGCCCAGAATAAAACTTTCAATAAACCTCCAGCCGGACTCCTACAATCCCCTATCCCGTGCCTCAAGACCGCGGTCCCCCATATTTTTTGGATTTTGTGACTGGTTTGCCTCCCTCTGCTGGTAACACCACAATCCTCACTGTCGTAGATCGTTTCTCCAAATCTGTTCATTTTTATTCCCTTGCCTGGTCTTCCCTCAGCCAAAGAAAACAGCCCAACTCATGATCCAGCACGTGTTCCGACTCCATGGAGCCTACCCCATGGAGGTGGTCAGTTCACTTCATCTTTTGGAAAGCCTTCTGTAAACTCCTTGGTGCATCTGTTTGTCTATCCTCAGGATTCCACCCGCAGAGTAATGGCCAGACAGAGCGAGCCAACCAGCTGCTGGAGACTGTGCTACACTGCATGGTCTCTCGAAATCCATCCCGCCTGAGCCCAACAGCTGCCATGGGGTGGAATACGCCCATTAATTCCCACGTCTCTTCCGCCACGGGCCAGTCACCTTCGAGTGCTCCTTGGGTTATCAACCTCCGCTGTTCCCTGGACCAGGAGGAGGAGGTCGTGTACCTTCTGCAGAGGCGTTCATCTGACGCTGCCTCCGGACCTGAGAGCGCCATCAACAACATCCTGCCTCAGCCAATGGGACGCCAGGAGGCGTCCGTTAGAGGGGGTACTGTCATCATGATCCTGTTTCCTGAGACTCTGGCCACCCACTGGACTAACTCGGTACTGCAACCTCTGTGTTTTTGTTTACATCCCCATGTGCTTCTGTTCTGTGCCTGCCCTGCCCCTCCCTCCTCCTTTGCTCTACACCTGTGTTCCATGATCCCTGTTTCCCGTAATGATTATCAGCTGCTCCTGTTTGTCCTAATGCTCCTGTTCCCCTATTTAAACCCCAGTCTTTCCTCTGTTCCTTGTCTTATTGTCTGACCATGTTCCTCGTGCTTGTAAGTTTTGACTACCTGCCAAGTCTGTTTCTTGTACCCCCGCTCCCGCTGATCAAGTCTGTTTCTTGTACCCGCTCCGCTGATCAAGTCTGTTTCTTTGTATTTTGCCTGAACTTGTGGATATTTTTGGATTTTGAAATGCCTTCTTCTCATCTGGATATTTGGTTTTCCTGTGATCTTCGTCTTGCCTGCCTGATCCCTGACGGACTTTGAGCCCTGCCAATCTTTTGTGTGTTTATTCCCTGAACTTTTTTGGAAACCCTTTTTGTTGGATTACTTACGCTTTTGTTCCCACAAATCTTTCTGAGCTTTGTCCCCTTTTGATACTGCCCTATTCATTGTAAATAAACAATCTCTGCATCGATCTGCAATTGTTAAGGGTTTAGCACCATTCCCATCAGGATGAATCAAGTTAAGGACAAAGAACTAAAAATATAATCAAGCTTAGGGCCATAATGAGATTTGAATAGTGAATTGTGGCTACTCCACCACCACGCCAACGACGTGGTATGTGATAATTTAGATGACTAGGGGTAGCTTCATTTAGTGTCAATTTGATTATCAGAGGTATAAAGTCATCAGGTTAATAAGCAAATTTCAGGTTTCTGGTTTTATTTTGTGAGGTTGGTATAATTTATACCTCTACCGGGTTGTTTTTGAAAACGCTTTTGACGCAGACACTCTCACTGTCTGTTAGGGTGGGCGGGCGGCAGAGAACTGTGTAGGACAGTAATTCTGCTACCTGGACCAAACTCTGGTTCGTCAGCAACAAGCCGAGTTCAAGTGACGGGTCGATGTTCCTAGAAAGGAGCTCAGCACCCATCCGAGACGGATGGATCCCATCTCGATTCAGAAGTCCCAGGCTTTCCCAGAAGGAGCTAAAGTTATCGATGAAGCCCACATTGTTATCGGCACACCATCCTGACAACCATCGGTTCAGTGAAAAAACTCTGCTGAGCATTTCTTTACCGTGTTTAATAGGTATGGGACCAGAGAAAGTTACAGAGTCTGACATGGTTTGTGCCAACCTGCACAAAGAAATAAAACTCGCTTTTGGTGATCTCCGACTGCCTTAATCGGATGTCGTTAGTGCCAGTATGGATAACTATCCGGGTACTTCATTACTTGTTTAGCCGCCAGCACTTTTAAATAGGCTTCGATGTCGCTTGCTCTAGCCCCAGGGATTGAAGTGACTACAGCCGACGGAGTCGCTAGATTCACATTTCGTACCGTAGACGCACCCAAAACCCGAGCGTTGTCTTGGTTGGAGGAGTTACATAGGGGAGAATCGACTAGAAACATGAAGTGGTTGGTGGTGTGCAGGGGTTTCGTTCTGCGACTAGTGCCCTCACCGTAACCCCTGAAAGTTCCATGCTGCGAGAGAGATGCCGCCGTTTCACTGGCTAGCTTGCTAGGGATGATCTCTCTGGTACATCCACACTTGCTAAGGGGGCAGCAGTGCTATCTGGCACTGAGTAAGTCTTCTCTAATGTGTGGAGCGGCTTTTACGCAGTGATCCTCGCCTCCAGACTAGCCAGCTGTCTACAAGTGTTACACGATCATAACCGCTAAAGGAGGCTGGGGAGTAGCTAAACATCTGACAAGCCGGGCAACGGATAGAGAGAGAGCGAGGAGGAGAAGTCATACCGTAGTGTGTGAAGGAATTTAACAATTGTGTTGAGGTATAGTTTAAGAAACAAAATGGATAAGTGGGTAGAGAGTATGCTAATTTACGAATAATATCTGCAATTTGGACTAGCGTTGCACACAGCTACAAACACAGTGTAGAGAGGAAATGACGAGCACGCTTACCGCAATGACGCGATGAATTATAAGAGATCCCATATGCTTCAGTGTGGAAACATCATCAAAAGTTGCCACCATTTTGTCTTTCTACCATTTTCAGTAATCCATTACTTGGCAATTATTATACTCTGAGCCAAAATAATATACAGTTCAGAACATCTCTATGTCTGCAACATTGCCTGAAATTTACAAGTGTCTAGCATGAAGTGTGTGTAAGTAATGGACAACCACACTTAATAAAGTTAAAAATTGTGCACCTAAAGCAGTGATACTCTTGTGCACTAAAACACAATTACAACTACCTCTAAATACACAAAGCTGAAACACTCAGTCAAAGTCACCTCATGCCTTGTCTGTCATGCCCTGCTACATTAGTAGTGTACTTAGGGTGCTCTATGTCTTGTCTTGTCATACCTGTTATGTTAGGTAGTAGTACTAGGCAAAAGTAGCCTTAAGCTACTTGCACTTATTTATTTACACAAGCTAGGACTAGAATTGTCCTGTCTTGTTGTGCATCTTGACTTTATTGTTGTCCACGTACGCATGGGACAGAGGGAAACGTAATTTCGATTCCTTTGCATGTCAAGTACACGTGAAGAAATTGACAATAAAAGCAACTTTGAACTTTGAACCTTTAGCCAAACCACATAAATTATTACTCTGAAAGGAGATTGAATGGAATCTTTTTCCAATCATGTTCATTTCAGTGTTAAAATGCACATTACGGAACTAGGGCCATTTTGTGCTGTTTTTAGGTTGCTAGTGAAGAATGCTGGTTCTATTGGGTGAAGAATGGCGTCAACTCGCCATAGAGCCAAACCCAAAATAATTCTCATACCAGCATTACAAACTGTTTTTCACCCTGTCAATCAATGTGATTCTTTGTGAAAATTATCATTGCTTGTTCTTGTTCCTGGTAAACCAACCCTAGCAGCTGAAACTGGGTCATCTCCTGACAAATGCAGTTGCACCCTTCAGATGAACATCAGTAAATAATGTGCATGTAGAAACAACAGGGAAGCAGGAAGAACAGACAACATTGAAGATTTGTTTATGGTTAGTGCTAAACTAAATGCTTCAGTTATGTTTTAGTCCAAGTGTGTTAGAAAGAATGTCCAGATCTGTTATTGTTGGACAGCTTTCTGAGAGCATGCTGTAATATTGGCAAGAACATCCGTATCTCGAATATCACAGTTCAAATCCGCCCGTGGACATTCCCCTAAATTCAATGGAGGAGCAAAGACACTGTTAATGGTGGGCGTGTAGCTGCGTGAGGGCACTGCTAATGGTGGGCAAAGGTTTTCTTTATCTTATCTAAATGTAGTTGTGTTCACTGCTCTGTAATCACTGAAGTTCAGTAGATTGGTTGAGGGGCAATGCCCATGCAGAATGGAAAGTGTGAGAATGAAGCTGAATAGGCTCCAGTTTGCCCAAAGGCATCATACGTGTGTGGTTTGCCACCCTGACATGTGATGCCCAAACGGCTCAAACTATATGTACTGTTGCCAAGGGCAGCAGAAAGGCTACAGCTGTCCTTGCCCAAACCACATAAGCACAATAACATAAAGAACAGATCAGAAGTACGCTTGGACACAGGAAAATATATGTGATGTCACTGCCTTGTATTCCGACACAACCTTCTCACACTAAACCATATGAGGGACACCCATCACATTCCAATGTCCCATGATGACCTTCACATGACACAGTGACCTCTGTTTGAAAGAAAGGACATGACATATTCACAGTGGGTGACCTCTGCCAAACAAATTCCCCACCAAACAATAGTCCCTTGTTTCAACAGTTCATAGGGTGATGCAGGGCGATGTATGAACCAATCAGGTGGCTGAATAAGTAGTGCCTTTGCTCCTCCATTGAATTTAGGGGAATGTCCATGGGCGGATTTGAACGGCGATATTCGAGATACGGATGTTCTTGCCAATATTACAGCATGCTCTCAGAAAGCTGTCCAACAATAACAGATCTGGGCATCTTTCTAACACGTCCTGTCAAACCATAGAAAGCCTGTTTGCTAAATGAAGGGAGGGGCAGAAACTAGTTCCAGGATCACATGTCTGTGTAAACAAAGCAGGCCATAGTAACTAAGGGACCAAATAAACAGACACCTAGAAATCAAGGCAGAAAAAACAATCACCAAGACCATGAAACCCATCTTCGATATAGTAATTTATGTGGTTTGGCTAAAGGTACCAATCCCATATTTTGTGAATATAGAAAATAAAACGTGGGTTTTGTGTTTTTATGTACTTAAAGAATATGTCTGGATTTAATTTTAATCATCTTTAATGTCTCAAAGCTTAAAATGTTGATTCATACCACACATCTACTGATTTGTGAAGAATGTACAATAACTTGTGTGTAATGCACAGGAACACTAAAGATCTGATGGCATTCATCGACAAGTAGTAGACAAATAGTAGTCTGAAATAAATAGAATTAGAATTTTCTTGCCATTTTCAGCAAAGCATTACTTGGCAGATGTGCAACTGTGAGATGTGAGACAGTAATCTGGGAATTTATAGATGACTAGACTAGTTCCTGAAAGTTTCAGAAATGTAGCATGAAAACTCCTACGACATTTCTTCAAAGCCCCATTTTATTCAGACATGACCCCCTTTTTTAACTAAACAACAGAGGATACAATGGTATATATTTTGCATTATAAGTCCTGTCTATAGTAACATTATTCACATAAAGTATGAAGCAAATCCATGATGGTCAGGGAAGCAGGAAAAACATACAACATTGATAAGATTTGTTTATGGTTAGTGCTAAACTAAATGCTTCAGTTATGTTTTAGTCCAACTGAATGGCAAAGGAATGCAGAAGTAGAAGTCTGGGTTTCCACCTTGAGATGCTTCAGATCATGAAAACATGCAGAAATGAGTTAGCCAAATAAACAAATAAACATGAAAACATGCAGAAATGAGTTAGCCAAATAAACAAATAAACATGAAAACATGCAGAAATGAGTTAGCCAAATAAACAAAAACAAAATGATACCTGACCATCATGGATTTGCTTCATACTTTATGTGAATAATGTTACTATAGCCAGGACTTATAATGAGTCTCTGCCTTCTCCGCACCCACTGTGAATCGATATAGAATAGATGACGAATAGATTCTTTGTCATTGACTCTCCTGACTCCCCTGTTCTCCTAGGACACCCCTGGCTAATCAAACACAATCCCCATATAGACTGGCAGGAGAGTAAAATTATTGCATGGTCTCCCACCTGTCAGGCTAACTGTCTTCCTGCTCCTAGTGTTTCTGTGAGGTCTGTCCCTGTCCATCCCGAGGAGTTTCCTGATCTGTCTGCTGTACCTCCAGACTACATGGACCTCAAGTCAGTTTTTAGCAAGTCCCGCGCCTCGTCCTTGCCCCCTCACCGATCCTATGATTGTGCCATCGACCTCCTCCCTGGCGCCTCACCACCTAAGGGGCGACTCTACTCTCTTTCCCGCACCGAGACGGAGGCCATGGACAAGTACATAAGGGAGTCCCTTGCTGCTGGCATAATCCGCCCGTCCTCGTCCCCTGCCGGAGCCGGTTTTTTCTTCGTCTCAAAAAAAGATGGTTCGCTCCGGCCATGTATTGATTATCGTGGTCTGAATAATGTAACCATTAAGAATCGTTACCCTCTCCCCTCATGTCATCCGGCCATGAATTGATGTATCCTGCAAGGGCCAAAGTTTTTCAAAATTAGACCTGCGGGCGCTTACCACCTGGTCCGCATACGTGAGGGGGATGAGTGGAAGACGGCGTTTAATACCACTTCAGGACACTATGAATACCTCGTCATGCCTTTTGGACTTACTAACGCCCCCGCCGTTTTTCAGACGATGGTCAACGACATTCTTAGAGATTTATTAAATCATTTTGTTTTTGTTTTCCTGGATGATATCTTGATTTTTTCAAAGTCCCTGTCGGAACACATTGTCCATGTCCGAACGGTCCTGAAACGTCTCCTTGATAATGAACTCTATGTCAAGGCGGAGAAATGCGAGTTCCATCAGGAGTCAGTCTCTTTCCTCGGCCACGTCATCTCCCCGGGGTCCATCCATATGGACCAGCAGAAAGTGAGGGCGGTTTTGGAGTGGCCTACTCCCACCACTCGCCGAGGTCTGCAGAGTTTTTTAGGTTTCGCCAATTTTTACTGGCGATTTATCCGAAACTTCAGTACCATCGCCACTCCCCTCACTGCCCTGACGTCCTCCAAGGTCAGGTTTGCCTGGTCATCAGAGGCTGAGAGAGCCTTCGGAGAGTTGAAGAGACGTTTACGCCGGCCCTGTCCTGACCCAACCCGATCCTGATCGTCAATTTATCGTTGAGGTCGATGCCTCCGAGGTGGGCGTTGGGGCAGTCCTATCTCAACGTTCCTCCCAAGACAACCGTATCCACCCGTGTGCCTTCTTCTCCCATCGTCTTTCACCTGCAGAGCAGAACTACGATGTGGGAAACCGGGAGCTCTTGGCCGTTAAATTAGCCTTGGAGGAATGGAGACACTGGCTGGAGGGCGCCCCGGTCCCATTTCTCGTATGGACAGACCATAAGAATCTTCAATATATTAGTCAAGCCAAGAGATTAAACCCCCGACAGGCACGCTGGTCCCTATTTTTCTCTCGGTTCAACTTCACACTGTCTTACCGCCCTGGCCATAAAAACACTAAACCTGATGCTTTATCCCGACAGTTCACTTCAGGCAGAGAGAATCCAGATCCAGAACCCATCATTCCCCCTAGCCGTGTTGTTGGAGCGGCCGTTTTGGCGGCTCAAGCAGACGAGGCGGGTCCGAGTCAGTGTCCTGTTAACCGTCTGTATGTTCCCAGCTCTGTTTGCCCACAGGTTCTGCAGTGGGGCACTCTTCCCGACTCTCCTGTCATCCCGGTGCCAGCCGAACTCAGGCTTTCATCGAGAGACGTTTCTGGTGGCCGTCCATCAGGAGTGATGTCGTCCAGTTCGTCCAGTCCTGTCCCACGTGTGCACAGAATAAATCATCCAACCAACCACCTGCCGGACTCCTTCAACCCCTAGCGATTCCCCGAAGACCCTGGTCCCACATCGCATTAGATTTCGTGACTGGTTTGCCCCCTTCTGACGGTAACACCACCATTCTCACAATTGTTGACCGTTTCTCCAAAGCAGTTCATTTTGTTCCCCTGCCTGGTCTCCCCTCAGCCAAAGACACTGCCCAACTCATGATACAACATGTCTTCCGTATCCATGGTCTCCCCGTAGAAGCGGTGTCTGATAGAGGGCCCCAGTTCACCTCATCTTTTTGGAAAGCCTTCTGTAAATTACTTGGTGCCTCTGTTTGTCTTTCTTCCGGTTTTCACCCACAGACCAACGGACAATCCGAGAGGGCGAACCAGTCATTAGAGACCGTGCTGCGCTGTATGGTTTCCCAGAACCCTTCCGCCTGGAGCCGTCAGTTACCTTGGGTCGAGTACGCCATCAATTCCCATGTTTCATCCGCCACGGGCAAATCCCCCTTCGAGTGCTCCTTGGGCTACCAACCCCCGCTGTTTCCGGACCAGGAGGAGGAGGTTGGGGTACCTTCCGCGGAGGGATTCATCCGGCGCTGTCGGCGGACCTGGAAGCGTACTCGCACCACTCTTCTTCGATCGGCTGCCCGGATGAACCCAAGGCCGACAAACGTCGGTCCCAAGCTCCCTCCTACCGTCAAGGCCAACGGGTGTGGTTATCCACACGGGACCTGCCTCTGAGGGTCGAATCCCGCAAACTCTTCCCACGATTCATCGGTCCATTCCCCATCACCAAAGTCATCAGTCCCACAGCCGTCCGTTTAAAACTTCCCTGTCCTTTACGTCGCATCCATCCCACCTTCCATGTTTCCCGCATCAAGCCCTTTATCTGCAGCCCCATGCATCCACCTCCTAGCCCCCCAGTTCAGTTGACACAAACATTGTGTGTGAATAAGCACTAAACCTGTTCCTAACAATGCACCATGAATGCATCCAATAAAAGCACATAAAGAATTATCCCTGTTGCAATAGCATTGTATGATATCAATGCATTCAGTGAGTGCCCTAGTTTCTTTCTGCTGAGATACCAGCCTTCTGATCCTGCACTAGACTTCTGATCTATGGTGGCTGTGATCTGGCTGTGATCTGTCAGTACCCATGATCCCTAGCACCTGATGAGACATTTTAAGATTTTACTTTCTATCGATCAATCATATGCTATTATTTTAATGTTTTAACCAAGACCTTCTATGGTGTAAAACAATAGTAAAAGTGTATAGGCCTATATCTAAAAGCTCATCTCAGCTGGAACAGAACTCAATTCAATTAAATTCAATTCAGTTTTATTTATACAGCGCCTTTTACAATAGTATTGTCTCGTGGCACTTCACAGAAGGAGCACCCAAGAGCAACAGGGGCAAGGGAAAACTCCCTTATGTTCAGTTAATCTAGAAAGAAACCTTGAATGACTCAAGGGGCTAACCCAACCAGTCCATGACTCAAGGGGCTAACCCAACTGCCAGGGGTCATGGAGAAAAATTACAATCAGTAGTTACCATGACAGACTATAAGTTGCCTATGGTTTTAGCTAAGGTTCATAATAGTTCATAATAGAGTATTATCCCACTTTTACATTACATGGTAGTCAGTCTATAGGTGGTTATCAGGAATTAATGGCTGGACAATGTAGCAGCGGCCAGGCATAGTGAATACTTAAAGGAGTGAGATGGGTCATGGGTAAGGGTCCATTTGACAGCCCCATTGTGAGGGGGGGTCAATCACAAAGCCTCAGGAAGGGGAGTCGGGCCCAGCATCGGCGTCCAGGAAGGTTCTCTGTGATGGGGAGTCAGTCCTGACATGGGCCTCCCGTAGTGTTGGTTGTAGTACACTCAGGAGGGGAGGGTGAGAGGAGTCCGCCGGAATGAGGCAGGGATAACACTCAGCAAAGACAATTGTGGACAGAGGAAAATAGTGAATTAGGCCAGGCTCACACATCAGAAAGCAAATGTGAAATTTGGGCATACATATATATATATATATAAATATTGAGAGAGAGCTGAAAGAGAGAGAGAGAGAGTTGTACGGCATGACACATGAAAGTTTTGTGGCGGCACTAGACTATACAGTGTGGGTATGCTATAGTTATATATATGTTGAATACAAGTTCAAAGACTTCTATCTGTTTGTGCTCACAGCAGCGTGCTTTGGCAAAGGTAAACACATAACCCACAGCAGCGTGCTTTGGCAAAGGTAAACACATAACCCACAGCAGCGTGCTTTGGCAAAGGTAAACACATAACTTGAGGCTACAGGTTCACATCTATTAAATGAAAGTTAAGTAAAATGGAGTTTAATGAAATTTTCAACAACCCATTAACTACTATGCATGTGACAAACTTTCCTTGTATCCTTGATGTAGATATTAATGGCTGAATGGTGTGTGTAGTACAGATTAATGGAAGACAGTTCTGTGGGCAGGCAATGACACTGATACACTCTAGGTGTGGGAAGATTTATCTCTGTCTGTGTGTATTGATGGAGGTCTTCTGTTGTAGATGTTGATGTGTGTGTCTGTGTGAAGATAGAGACGTAGTCTGAAATGTCTCAGTGCAGATGATACAATGTGTGTTTTCTGAGAGATCTACATGCTGCACTGCTTGAGCATGTGCAATGGTGGCACCTAGTGGAAGGGCGTGGTACTTGCAGGTTCCTGCTCGCCTTTGTCTGCAGTGTCTTCACTTCTGCCAATTTATCCCCATAGAACCTCACCACTCCCCTCTCACAGCTGCTCTCCCAGTTGTTATTCCCAACTGTAAATATGTTGGCTGATTCTTTCACTTTTACATTTGGAACAAAAGATGCAAACTCACTGCACATCTTCTGAGAGAAGTCATATTTTTATTAGTTGCTGCCCTGAACACAAATATCATAGAGAGCAAATAGAGGAGTGATTTCTGCTTTAGCAGGTTTGTGTGTCAGTGGTACTTGAGAAGCCCAGAGAGATGAACAGAGAGACATGAGAGCTAGAAAACACTTTGCTATCTAAGAGAGGATAACCACACATGACTGCCACCATGGCTGTTGAGCCCAAAAACAGGTTTAAGAGTGAAGGTTCTTATATGGTGTATGATGTAGGTGACGTCCAGGTACACACGTCTCTGAAGAGTTGAATATTGCTTGATTCTGTTCTCACAAGTCTTTATTGTACTAGACCTGGATGGGGAACAAAACAACATAAGAGTAACTGATGTCATGAATCCATTGTGGAGAAATTCTGATTAACCACGTAGTTCAGCATATAAACTTAGTTTTAGTAGTGTGCTAACCCTTCTACTATGTAATAATTTATGCTTAACCTCTGTGTCTTTACACTGTGTTTAATCCTCTAGTATACATTTCCTGAAACAACCTATTATAATGTAAGAAGTCTCAGTCTTTCTAATGCCAGAACATGCTTCCACCGGGACAGGACCCAGTGAGAAAAGCCATGGAACCTCCTTAGTGGTATATCCTGGGTCCAGAAATCCCATTGGTTAGCTTCTAATGCTAAGATTGCTAAGAATGCTTAGATTAACTTCTAATCTAAGGATGTATGTCTAATTATCAGGTGGTATCTGAATCTGGAATGACATCATGTATAATTCTGTTGTGCCTATATGCTCATTTGTCAAGAAAATGACCATGTAAATATATCTGCAAGCAGCAATGTGGGGGTCAAGCAGCAATGGTAGTGTCCCCAATGGTCCCCAGATTTGGATTTGTCCTCAGACTTGGCTCATGTACCAAATTTGGTTTTTAAACATGCAGCCATTGTTGAGATATAAACCATTTTCAGAAATTATAGCTCCCCCCAGAGGTCAAAGGTCACCATATTTATTGAGCCACACTAGGATGTGGACCCAAGTCCATGTATCAAGTTTGAAGTTCGTATGAAGTTAGTTGGGCTGAACCCAACTAAAGTTACATACCAAATACTAACTAAAGACAATTAAGGCAATTAACAATGCTCTCTGGCCTTGTTTTTCCGCCTATGATAGTGAGCTGTGCTCTGATTTGCTGTAAGCGTTGCATGTCACAATGAGTGAATATTTATATTCGTTTGTTAATGTGCAAATTGCAAGAACAAAAACATATGGAATATTAAGTGACAGAGGATGACATCGCCTCTGAAACACACATCCACCAGTTTCTGAGATAAAGATCATTTCTTAGATATTGGAAGCCAGCACTTTGCAACAGTAAGCTTGTAATGTGCAGCCAACACCAGCCAACATAACCAGATAATTGCTTCACTACATTACTTTGTTCCAACCTGGTACGGACTATAAGGTAAAGCCTGTGACATAAATTGGACCACACCAGGGGTACACATCTTTACTAATGTGTGTACGTACTGTGTTGAGAACCAGACTAGGAGTGTTAAAAGTGCCTAAAAACCTTTTTTGTTGTGTCAGCAGTTGTTACCTCCAACCAAACCCGTGCAGCCAAAAAGCTGATGTTTCACAGTGTGGGAAACAGTACTGTAGACTGTAGATTAGAGTGTGATCATAGCAAAAATGTTTGGGAGTAAAATTGGCCACAGTACCTTATAATTTGGGATACAGGTGTAGGAGATGCCCAGGTATTTATAGGTGCCATAACACGGATCAGTGAAGATCAGGTGGGACGCCTCCACCGGGCATTTATGTTTTCCCTCACACCTGAAACAGAAAATGAAAATACTTACTGGGATTTTTGACAGAACTTCAAGTTTAAAGGCAAAGATTTGAAAAGATTAGTTTTTAAAAGTAATGGCTGGAGAAATAGCCATTTAGCCAGACACGGTCACCTGTCTTATATAATGTAAATGTTATTTACTTTTGAATGATTATTGGGAGGGTATTTGAAGCATAGCACTCGGTGTTGCTGAGCTGATTTGCAGGTCGTCCAGCAGAACAGGTAGTTTTATCCGTGCGGCCATAATTGGCTTCAAGGATGTGGATTGCCTGTAAACCTGATTTAGAAGGACATTACTACATTTCAGGTATCCTAGAATTAAGCAAGTGTATTTTGTCCTATAATGTTTCCCTTGAAATACATGCTCGTAAATGCAACACTAAGGTGTTTTGATGTAAAAAAAGTGCATATTCATTAGGCCCTCCTTGTTATTTTAGTTCTTCATTGCACTTGTCATATGGTTAGCCCACCTCTTTAGTCCACTGATTGGCCACTGAATGGCTCATTGAAAAAGGAAATAACTTTCAGCATTCTATGATTTTAAATCATTGACCACTGCTTACAGTGGTATATTACATATACTACAAACTATGACATGACTTTTAAAAATGATCAGCAGCAAACACAGACATGAAAATATGCATGCTATCATCTTAGTAAACTTGGAAACATTGGTTTGTCAGTATGTCACAAAATACGTCACAGTACCCACCACATTCCAGTGTGCCACTTTGGGCTTCGCATGAGACGCTGATCTCTGATTGAAAGACAGGACAAGATATGGTCAACTACAGGATATGGTAAACCAGTCCCCCAAGGATTTTGGGATTGTTACAATCAAAAATGCGTGATTTTGCATCAGGGCTCAGGGCAATAAACAGGGTTTCCATGGTTTCTCACAATCCCTAAAAAATATGCCTTAGAATGCTTAGAAGTTGTGGGTTCAAATCCCAGCAATCCACCAGTCTGTAGAAATCTTAAAACTGGTAAAGCTAACTTAACTCTTTTACAGTCTCTTGGGGTCATGTCCAAAGGTAGCAAAAATGAAACAGGCCCCTAACTTTGGGCCCTGAAATTGTCATGTAGGGATGTGATGTTTTGTTTATGTAGCCATGTGTTTCACCTCCATTTGTTTACATACACCATGTGATGTTTTGTTTATGTAGCCATGTGTTTCACCTCCATTTGTTTACATACACCATGTGATGTTTTGTTTATGTAGCCATGTGTTTCACCTCTATTTGTTTACATACACCATGTGATGTTTTGTTTATGTAGCCATGTGTTTCACCTCCATTAGCCTATGTTCCCGCCCTTCACCAAAACCAGAGTACTCTTTTGTGACCAGTAACCTACTTTTCCTATGCTTTGAATGTTAGAGATCTGGCACTTTTACATTTACAAGGCGCTGTTGCATTTAGCCTTAATATATCATGAAACCTTTATAAAGCTACTTTTGATTGTTGTCTTGTTGTAATCTGTGTTGATTAAATCTACAAATAGACTTTTTGTCTTAGTAAAATATATAGCCTACCATACAAGAAAAAATCTCTACTTGGGCCAAAAGTGCCAGGAGTATGCTGCTGCCACCGAGTAGGTTTACCCAGAGTCTTGAGTCTGCCCATGTCTCAGAGCAGTCAGTAGAGGCGGGGAGGTCTGACATAGTGGTGTTCTTTTGGGGCATGTTGTCGTCCCCATTTGTCATCAAACGTAGTTGTGCAGCTATTTTACACATGTAAAACAGCCCAAAATGCCTGGTATTTGTGTGTTTCACAATATAAAAGTTATTTCATTCAGTCAGCAGCTCAAAAAACATATTTTGGGGTGCAGCAGTTACACTTAACCTGTTTTGTAATGGTCCTTTTTGCTAAATGGCGCCCTCTTTGGCAACCACAGTTGAACTACAACTGCTTTGCGCTATCTGACATCATATGTAGTCTTTGTTCTAACACCATGTTTTAGCAGCTATTTCTAAGTTCAAGATGTTCATATGAAGGAGAGCACAACCATGTCTTCGGTTCATGATAGGTCTCTGGCCATACACAACCTCTCCTAATTCATCAAAGTCAAGGCAAAAATGGTTTTGCATTGCATGCACCCTTTAAAGTGATAGTCTGGAGTGTTTCCATCCAGCTAAAGCCTTAGGAAGAATGAGACAATTTGGCACAACATAGACTGAATAACAAACTAGTTAAATGAGAGGTTTTTGACCCAAAATTCATGTGTGTGTGTGTGTGTGTGTGCATGAATGAAATGAAACTTACTTGCTGTTGCTGCAGCACAGTAAGCAGAGATCAACACTACAGGGAAGGAGGCAGATGCACAGATTTAACACCATCAAACACACCTAGACACACACACACAATCATACTCTCGCACTCACACACACACACAATCATACTCTCACACACACAAGCTTACAGGAGATGAAGGTCAGATTCACATTATACAAGTAAACATATACGCAATCACACACACAGACACACATTTACAGGAGATAAGGGTGAGCTTCACACACACACACTTAAAGTAGATGAGGGTGAGTTTCACACACACATTCACACACACATACAGACAAACACACACAATTTTACAGTAGATGAGGATGAACTATACACACACACACACTTACAGTAGATGAGGATGAACTATACACACACACACACACTTACAGTATATGAGGATGAACTATACACACACACACACTTACAGTAGATGAGGGTGAGTTTCACATATGCATTCACACACACATACAGACAAACACGCACAATTTTACAGATGAGGATGAACTATACACACACACACACACACACACACAGACACTTACAGTAGATGAGGGTGAAAGTGAGCTTCATGTTTGTCTCCACTGTTCCAGTGCAGATCTGCAGAGAAGCACCAAATACATATAGCTCCAGAGGGGGGAGGGAGGAATGTCTGGACCAATCAGGAGGCTCAATGAGGAATGTCTGGACCAATCAGGATGCTTGGTTCTTGAAAAATGTCTGCCTTCTCAGAACAAGTCCAGTCTTATGCTCAGGTGTTGAGCTACTCTGGCCCAAGAAATAGAAACAGAAAATCCGGGAACAAGTCAAGTGCACACTCAGGTGTCATGCGTAAACAAACACAAACAAGTAAAGTGCACACTCAGGTGTCATGTGTAAACAAACACAAACAAGTAAAGTGCACTCTCAGGTGTCATGTGTAAACAAACACAAACAAGTAAAGTGCACACTCAGGTGTCATGCGTAAACAAACACAAACAAGTCAAGTGCACACTCAGGTGTCATGCGTAAACAAACACAAATGCAGATGGGTGCGTGAGAAGAAGAAGCAGTGGCCTCCATGATCAGGGCTGGAGTGCTTTTAAATCAACACACAATACAGTACACTTGTGCTTTTAAATCAACACACAATGCAGTACAATTGTGCTTTTAAATCATACAAAATTCAATTCAATTCAGTTTTATTTATACAGCGCCTTTTTACAATAGTATTGTCTCGTGGCGCTTCACAGAAGGAGCACCCAAGAGCAACAGGGGCAAGGAAAAACTCCCTTATGTTCAGTTAATCTAGGAAGAAACCTTGGGCAGATCCATGACTCAAGGGGCTAACCCAACTGCCAGGGGTCATGGAGAAAAATTACAATCAGTAGTAACCATGACAGACTATAAGTTGCCTATGGTTTTAGCTAAGGTTCGTAATAGTTCATAATAGAGTATGAACACACAATGCAGTACGCTTGTGCTTTTAAATCAACACACAAGGCAGTACGCTTGTGCTTTTAAATCAACACACAATACAGTACACTTGTGCTTTTAAATCAACACACAATGCAGTACACTTGTACTCAGCTCACTGGTTGGGGAGATGCAGAGGGAGAAAGAAATGCAGCAAGGAGGGGTCAGACAAGGCTGTGAGTCGTCTACCACATGTACCAGCAGTGGGTTCAGTCATATTGGACCTCCTGTCTCATCTACCACATGTACCAGCAGTGGGTTCAGTCATAATGGACCTCCTGTCTCATCTACCCACATACATATATATATATATGTATGCCCAAATGACACATTTGCTCTCTGAGGTGTATGCCTGGCCTAATTCACTTGCTTCCTCTGTCCACAATCATCTCTGCTGAGTGTCATCCCTGCCTCCTTCCAGCAGACTCCTCTCACCCCTTGTAGTCATGGTTACTACTGATTGTTATTTTCCTGCATGACCCCTGGCAGTTGGGTTAGCCCCTTGAGTCGTGGATCTGCCCAAGGTTTCTTCCTAGACTAACTAAACATAAGGGAGTTTTTCCTGCCCCTGTTGCTCTTGGTTGCTCCTTCTGTAAAGCACCATCAGACAATAAAAGGCGCTGTATAAATAAAACTGAATTGAATGGTATATTTCTGAAACTTTCAGAACTATTCTATTGTAACTATTCTATTGTCTTTAAAGTACAAGATTCTTGTTTACTACTAAAGAAGGTTACTGGTTAACCCAGGTAGCTTTGGGAGTTACCACTGATCTCTAAAAACATCCTCCATTGAGCATTAGTTGTTTCCGAAGTGGCATTTGATTTTTAGATCAGTGGTTTGTCCAGAAATTACCCATTTAGCCCATAACCTGGCTTCGTAGTACAGCCCCCAGGTCTATTATTGTCTATTATTATTGTAAGCTTCTTGAGAGTATGCTGTAATATTGGCAAGGACGTCCATAGGGCATTTCGCTATTCTTCCCGTCCATATCCCAGTGATTTTCCTGTCACACTCCTCTGTGTCTAACACACTTACATTTGGAATCCAATTTTATCTTTCTCAATTTTAAAGTGCCATAAATCAAAAGATTTGTTTTCTTTCTGAAACATTCCTCCATTTCAAGAATGCGCTATAACTGAAACGTATTATATTGAATTCTAACAGACCCCATATGCTTCAGTGTGGAAACATTGTCATCAAAAGTTGCCACCATTTTGTCTTTATACCATTTTCAATAACCCATTATTTGACAATTATTATATTCTGAGCCAAAATAATTTACAGTTCAGAACATGTCCATGTGTGCAACATCGTCTGAAACGTTCTAGTGTCTAGCATGAAATATGTGGAAGTAATGCACAACCACATTTAATAAAGATAAAAAACATTTTTTCCATGATCATGACCCTGTTTTTTAGGACCCAATATCTCAGATACTAAAGTAGATAGAAGGTTAAAATTTTGCACAATTGCTGATGGGTACAATGGCATTGGGCACCTAAAGTGTGAAGCAAACCCAAGAGGATCAGGCGTCAAGCATTTGTTGATTTCACACAAAATGACCCCCCTGTCTTCTCTAATGATCTGCTCAAATTTGAGTTCCATTCAGCAGGTGAGTTACTGAGATTAGTGGAAATGGCACAACCTTGACTCTTGTGTCATCTATGCATATTCCATCCTGTAGTTACTCTCTTCCAATCATGCTATGGGTCCATGAGCAGGTGAAGTCTCTGTGAAGCTGATATACTCACGTGGGACGATCACCTCCTGCACGCTGACCTGCCCTTGGATGGAGACGCTGCAGAAGAAGATGTTGCCATCATTCTCCTCCTTGGTGGCTTTGCGGCTGACGGTGAATCCATCTTCAGTCACTTTGTGACCCAATGTGACCTTTGGGGTCTCCTGGAAGAATCCTCCCTCTGCTACAACACTTCCTCATCCATCCACTGCACTGTTGAGTTTGAGGGAACAGGGCAGGACCAGATCTTCACCCACCACAGAACCACCAACTACCTCAAAGCCTGCAGAGACAGGAAGATAAAAGACAAATATTCACAGAGGCACAATATTAACTATACTGAACAATCACTAGGACTAAAAAATATGAACATGTATTTCCTATACATGTTCATATGTATTTCTATTAAAAGTCGTATAGATTTTAAAATACACCTCCTAACCTATAGAGCTCTCAACGGCTATTCTCCAACATATACTAAAGATTTACTTGTCCCTTACCACCCTCCTAGAACCCTACGATTCCAGAATGCTGGTCTTCTTGTAATCCCAAGAAAATCAAAATCTAGGAGGAAGAATCTTTTGCTACCGTGCACCTCTCTTGTGGAACCCCCCCCCCCCCCCCCCCCCATCCAAGAAGCGGACACTCTCAATACCTTTAAGTCTAGACTTAAGACCTTCCACATGGGTCTTTTGTAAGGGACTGCCTCTGCTGTTGCCCCCAGTTGTGAGGCACGGCGGCCACTGACTCTCTCTCCCTCCCTCTCTTTACTTATATATATGTGCACATATGAGTCATATGATCAGTGTATGAGAGTGGCCTATTTGCTTCCTCTCATTTGCCTCATTTGCTTCCTCTGTCCACCTACACCACAATCATCTCTCAGGACCGACTCTCCATCCAAGAGGCCCTTTCTGTCAGTCCTGGCCCATGCCAGGACCAACTCTTTCCCTGAGGCTTCGTGACTGACCCCCTTCACAATGACACTGTCAAACGGACCCTTATTGTTACCCCCCTATGTCTGACTACTACTACTACACTTATTAGCCACAATTCTTCATAAACACCTATGGATTGATTACCATGTAATGTTATGGGACAATATTTTGGTAGTATTATGATGCTTAGGTAAAATCATGGACAACTTGTAGTCTATCATGGTTACTACTGATTGTTCTTTTCCTGCATGACCCCTTGCATGGAAGGTTTCTTTCTAGACTAACTAAACATAAGGCAGTTTTTCTAGACTAACTAAACAAAAGGCAGTTTTTCTAGACTAACTAAACATAAGGGAGTCTTCCTAGACTAACTAAACATAAGGCAGTTTTTCTAGACTAACTAAACATAAGGGAGTCTTCCTAGACTAACTAAACATAAGGCAGTTTTTCTAGACTAACTAAACATAAGGCAGTTTTTCTAGACTAACTAAACAAAAGGCAGTTTTTCTAGACTAACTAAACAAAAGGCAGTTTTTCTAGACTAACTAAACAAAAGGCAGTTTTTCTAGACTAACTAAACATAAGGGAGTCTTCAACAATGTCATTGATATTGATCAAATCCCATCAACTCCCATCCCTAATAATTAGGCATAATTCAACTCTACCTGCTGAGGATGAAGAGTTGATGAAGCACAGTAGAAGAGTGCCCAAGACAGCTGCACTCATCCTGAGTAGAGGCCAGACTCTGGAGAAAGGGAGAGAGAGAGGGAAAGAGAGAGAGAGAGATTATTTCTTTATGCTGGATGCTGTGCCAATATCAGTAACATTGCAGACTCAAAGTTAAGAGCCAAACTACAGATGTTTTGTAGTCTATGTGCAATCACACCTTTTTTAATGTCACAAAGTGGAGATTTAATTTATGAACTCCATTGCAGGGAAATTATGGGCGGCCGCCCTGTTCGCCCGTGCTTAACCGCTACTGCCGCCCATTCAAGAGAACATGAACTGCAAGCTTCAACAATCTAAATATTAGGCTAATTCGACGTAACGTAGCGTAACGTAGGCGCAGCCAGTTTATTTCCTCTTATCCCATAACGTTATAGAATAACAGGAAACAAACTGGCTGCGGCCACAGCAACGCTATCCGCTTTTGGACGGCTGATCCTTTCTGATCACCCGATTCTTTTTGAGAGACCTGGCGGCATTTTACTTTCTTATGTTTGTTTACTGATTATGAATGCAGCTTTTTCGTTTGATTTAATTACAGAATGTCGACGTTTTACCCTGTTTAATCGGTCCAAAGGGATCTGGCTTCCTGTTAAAACTTTTCGCATTTTCCACATTTCAGCTCGGTTAAGAAAACGCATGCGGGAGAGCGCGGACGTGGTCTAGAATGGCGGCACATAGTCTTTTAGTAAAACGTAGGGATAAAAATAGAAATACGTACCTTGACATCGACTCCGGTTACACATCCATGAACATTTTGAATGATCTACATCAATTAAAACCGCCCCGTCGCCCTAAGAAATTCCAGTTTCACTTTCGGAAGAGGCGTTGGTTGGAGGCCTAATATTTCACCAGAACCGCCGGCGGGGCTCACAGTCGCGATATCCATAATATGAATAAACTGGAAATTGCCTGTAGGTGTGAACTTGGTACTGCGCAAAAACAAAACAGAAAACAAAATGAATCATATGATGGGATTTAGATAGAGGGAGCCACTCCTCTCTGTCTGTGAAAGAGGTATTGTACAGAGAGACAGCCAATTGAGATATGATTTTTGTGGTTGTATTGCACTGTATGCCTAAGTGGGTCATTCATGTCCAGTGATGGAGAGAAAGTTTGAAAACCAAGCTTGTGAAACCGAGCTTGTGAGTTTCAAAAGAACCATATCCTGACTATGCTTCCAGGCTGAACCCTTCCCACTCAAGTCTATAATGTGTGCATAAGCCTATTAGTATACCAGTACCTTACACACACACACACACACACACACACACACACACACTGTCCCCCACTCAAGTCTATAATGTATGTATAAGCCTGTTAGTATACCAGTACCTTACACACACACACACACACACACACATACTGTCCCCCACTCAAGTCTATAATGTATGTATAAGCCTATTAGTATACCAGTACCTTACACACACACACACACACACACACACACACACACACACACACACACACACATACTGTCCCCCACTCAAGTCTATAATGTATGTATAAGCCTATTAGTATACCAGTACCTTACACACACACACATACATACTGTCCCCTACTCAAGTCTATAATGTGTGCATAAGCCTATTAGTATACCAGTACCTTACACACACACACACACACACACATACTGTCCCCCACTCAAGTCTATAATGTATGTATAAGCCTGTTAGTATACCAGTACCTTACACACACACACACACACACACACACACACACACACACACACATACTGTCCCCCACTCAAGTCTATAATGTATGTATAAGCCTATTAGTATACCAGTACCTTACACACACACACACACACATACTGTCCCCCACTCAAGTCTATAATGTATGTATAAGCCTGTTAGTATACCAGTACCTTACACACACACACATACACACACACACACATACATACTGTCCCCTACTCAAGTCTATAATGTGTGCATAAGCCTATTAGTATACCAGTACCTTACACACACACACACACACACATACTGTCCCCCACTCAAGTCTATAATGTATGTATAAGCCTGTTAGTATACCAGTACCTTACACACAGACACACACACACACACACATACTGTCCCCCACTCAAATCTATAATGTATGTATAAGCCTATTAGTATACCAGTACCTTACAGAACTATGCTGCCAGAAGAGAGAGACCTGCAACAGGATGGACCGACTCTGGGAGCCAACCTATGGACACGAGGGATGGGGTCACATGTGTGGGAGCCAACCTATGGACACGAGGGATAGGGTCACATGTGTGTGAGCCAACCTATGGACACGAGAGAAGGGGTCACATGTGTGGGAGCCAACCTATGGACACGAGGGATGAGGTCACATGTGTGGGAGCCAACCTATGGACACGAGGGATGAGGTCACATGTGTGGGAGCCAACCTATGGACACGAGGGATGGGGTCACATGTGTGGGAGCCAACCTATGGACACGAGGGATGGGGTCACATGTGTGGGAGCCAACCTATGGACACGAGGGATGGGGTCACACGTGTGCTTGGAGCCTCATTATGACATCCTGGCAGAAAGAGGCAGGGCAGGTTTCAGGCTGCTCTTAGACAGACAGGTCATTCATAACATATCTTCAGACTAGAATATCATCAAAAGTATTTGAGATCCAAGCACAGGCTTTTGTAAGCATACAGTCCAGACACTAAACTCTTCCTGATTTGTCTACAGGATAAACTGTATGGGTCATTCCATGTTAAATGGACCAATGCCTCCCACTCGATCCCTTCAGAATTGGCTGATTCTCTAATATTATATATATATATATATATATATATATTATGTACCCACACATCTGAAAGGAAAGTGTGCAAAATTATACCCAAGTATTTCTATGAAAAATGTGCTTTAGAATTCACCCACCTTCAAAAAAGTGCCTGTGCACATGACCCCAAGAGACTGTAAGAGAGTTAAGTTAGCTTTACCAGTTCTAAGCTGTCTACAGACTGGTGGACTATCTAACCCTGTTGCACAAAATAGTAAAGATGTGTCTACAGCCAAGTGTCTTTTCCCAGGGGGATCATAAATGTCAGTACAATGCTAGTGCAAATTCTAGTACAATACATTAACTACACAATATAAACCAATACAACCCTTATTATACAAAAACAAAAAGAATTAAAAAATACTGTATGTTTAAATAGGCTTACAGATAAACACTTTTAAACAATAAAACCATTGAGAGGAAAGGCAGACATCTTCATCTTTAAGCTATGTGAAAGCATCAGAAAGTTCTAACTGCTGTACAATACACATTCCAGCATTGCCATCAGTATGAAATGCCATGAGGAGTCTGATAACAATCCAATTTTGTCTTTTAATAGAACTCTTGATTTAAAATAAGATTAATAACACAACTAGAAAGCAAATGTGAGCATGTTGTCAACAACACAACAGAATTACAGGTGGGAACTATAAAAAACAGAAACTAGAAATCTGTAAAAAAAAAAAAAAAAAGTGCTGTAAAATTTCAGTTAACATCCATTAACAGTCACAATGGCAACAGTAGCAACCTGGAGTTCCTTAGTATATTTGTGTCCTTCAGTAGTGATCTTCACTAGTCTAGGAGCTCCTCAGTGTATTTGTGTCCTTCAGTAGTGATCTTCACTGGTCTAGGAGCTTCTCAGTGTATTTGTGTCCTGCAGTAGTGATCTTCACTGGTCTAAGAGCTTCTCAGTGTATTTGTGTCCTTCAGTAGTGATCTTCACTGGTCTAAGAGCTTCTCAGTGTATTTGTGTCCTTCAATAGTGATCTTCACTGGTCTAGGAACTCCTCAGTATATTTGTGTCCTTTAATAGTGATCATCACTGGTCTAGGAACTCCTCAGTATATGTGTGTCCTTCAGTAGTGATCTTCACTGGTCTAGGAGCTCCTCAGTGTATTTGTGTCCTTCAGTAGTGATCTTCACTGGTCTAGGAGCTCCTCAGTATATTTGTGTCCTTCAGTAGTGATCTTCACTGGTCTAGGAGCTCCTCAGTATATTTGTGTCCTTCAGTAGTGATCTTCACTGGTCTAGGAGCTCCTCAGTGTATTTGTGTCCTTCAGTAGTGATCTTCACTGGTCTAGGAGCTTCTCAGTGTATTTGTGTCCTGCAGTAGTGATCTTCACTGGTCTAAGAGCTTCTCAGTGTATTTGTGTCCTTCAGTAGTGATCTTCACTGGTCTAAGAGCTTCTCAGTGTATTTGTGTCCTTCAATAGTGATCTTCACTGGTCTAGGAACTCCTCAGTATATTTGTGTCCTTTAATAGTGATCATCACTGGTCTAGGAACTCCTCAGTATATGTGTGTCCTTCAGTAGTGATCTTCACTGGTCTAGGAGCTCCTCAGTATATTTGTGTCCTTCAGTAGTGATCTTCACTGGTCTAGGAGCTCCTCAGTATATTTGTGTCCTTTAATGGTGATCTTCACTGGTCTAGGAACTCCTCAGTATATTTGTGTCCTTTAATAGTGATCTTCACTGGTCTGTTGTGCTGCAGTCTCCCCTCTCTAAAGTGACTGGACACTACGGTCCTCCTTTTGATCCTTAGATAACAAATAAAGATAAGAAGTGTTAACCACCTTATGAGAGTGATGGTGTGTGTGTGTGTGTGTGTGTACACATGTGAGTCTGTGTGTGTGAGATACCCACCTTATGTGAGTGATGGTGTATATGTGTGTGTGTGTGTGTGTGTGTGTGTGTGTGAGATACGCACCCTATGTGAGTGATGGTGTGTGTAAGTGTGTGTGTGCGTGCGTGCGTGTGTTGACTATTGCAATGCCCTCCTATCAGGTCTCCCAGCCTGTGCTGTGAGACCGTTACAGATGATCCAGAATGCAGCCACACGTCTGGTTTTCACTGAACTCCACTGGCTACCCAGCACTGGGTGATTGATGGTTCTGCTCCCATTTACCTGAATTCTCTCTTAAAGCCCTATGTCACCCGCCGACCACTTTGCTCCTCTAAAGAACGTTATCTAGCACGGCCAACACCTCACACAGGTCAATCCAGACTCTTCTCATGTGTTGTTCCTCGCTGGTGGAATGACCTTCCAAGTGTTTGAAGACTCCAGGAAAGCACTTAACCTCTCTTAATCTCTCTATACTGAACTTTCATTACACTCTTGCACTTTCATCTGAAAATACTGCAGATTTCATGTCAGTAATATGCACTCTTAGTTAGTTTTCATTGTTGTAGCTTGAATGTTATCTGTTCTCCTCTTTTATAAGTCGCTTTGGATAAAAGCGTCTGCTGAATGCATACATGAAATAAATTAAATGATGTGTGTGTGTGTGTGTGTGATATCCACCCTATGAGAGTGATGGTGTGTGTATGTGTGTGTGTGTGATATTCACCCCTATGAAAGTGATGGTTTGTGTATGTGTGTGATATCCACCCTATGAGAGTGATGGTGTGTGTATGTGTGTGTGTGTGTGTGTGTGATATCCACCCCTATGAAAATGAGGGTGTGTATGTGTGTGATATCCACCCTATGAGAGTGATGTGTGTGTGATATCCACCCTACGAGAGTGATGGTGTGTATATGTGTGTGTGTGTGTGTGTGATATCCACCCAATGGGGATACCACCCTATGAGAGTGATGGTGTGTGTGTGTGTGAGAGAGAGAGTGTTTTTGTCAGATACCCATCCTATGAGAGTGATAGTGTGTATATGTGTGTGTGTGTGTGTGTGTGATACCACCCTATGAGAGTGATGGTGTGTATATATATATATGTGTGTGTGATACCACTATATGAGAGTGATGGTGTGTGTGTGTGTGTGTGTGTGTGTGTGTGTGTGCGTGATACCACCCTATGAGAGTGATGGTGTGTGTGTACGTGTGTGTGTGTGTGTGTGTGATACCACCCTATGAGAGTGATGGTGTGTGTGTGTGTGTGTGTGTGAGAGAGAGATTGTTTTTGTCAGATACCCATCCAATGAGAGTGATGATGTGTGAGTGTGTGTGTGTGTGTGAGGTACCAACCCTATGAGAGTGATGGTGTGCATGTGTGTGTGTGTGTATGCGATACCCATCCTATGAGAGTGTGTGTGTGTGTGTGTGTGAGAGTGAGAGAGTGTGTTTTTGTGAGATACCCATCCAATGAGAGTGATGTGTGTGTGTGTGTGTGTGAGGTACCAACCCTATGAGAGTGATGGTGTGCATGTGAGTGTGTGTGTGCGAAACCCATCCTATGAGCGTGTTGGTGTGCGCGAGTGTGTGTATGTGTATGTGAGGTACCAACTCTATGAGAGTGTGTGTGTGCAATACCCATCCTATGACAGTGATTGTGTGTGTGAGAGATACATACCCTATGTGTGTGTGAGATACGTACCCTATGAGAGTTATGGTGTGTGTGTGTGTGTGTGTGTGTGTGTGTGATACTCACCCTATGAGAGTGACGGTGCAGTGTGTGTCTTTTAGACTCTCCTTGAGATGGTTAATGTTGTCCAGCAGTAAGGGACCATACTCAGTGCAGACAGACAGACCCTCACTCACTACAGCACGACCTGCAGACAGCCTGCAGAGAGGATACACATTTTCACCATCAATTACAGACACAAACAAACATATTATCAATTACAGACGCATACAAACATATTATCAATTACAGACACATACAAACATATTATCAATTACAGACACATACAAACATATTATCAATTACAGATACATACAAACATATTATCAATTACAGATACATACAAACATGTTATCAATTACAGACACAAACATATTATCAATTACAGACACATACAAGCATATCAATTACAGACACAAACAAACATATTATCAATTACAGACACATACAAACATATTTTGTGTGTAGTAGACTAATTCATATCTACAATAGGCTATAAAAGAGTCTAATTTCTCCAAGGAAGTCTGATGGAATATAAGCCTACCTCTGATTTTTCTGAGACATTCTCTGTACACTGTAATACACACCCTGTGTACACTGTAATACACACAGACAGTGCAGACAGCTTTTCACTTTTATTTAAGAACGTTTAGAAATTTCAAATATGCAAACATCTTCTTAGGGGTCATTCCAAGTCAATTCAACCACGGCCCATGCACTTGGGTCTTAAAATAATCTGAAAAGAATTGCAAGGTGTACCTACGTTACCAAGGAGACCCTCTGTAAAATCATTTTTATGCAACAATACTTTACAGGCTACAGCCAGTTATACAGGGCAAGAAAAGTGCCATTTTTCTTCACAAGCCCATTGCTCAAAAGCTAAACCACCAGTGTTCTTTCAATTAATTAATTCATGAATTTCTGATTGCTTGGGCACAATTCTGGTAACCTCATTGCAAACCTCTACACAAATCACAAAACCTTCCACCAAACCAGCAAAACATTGTAAATTGCTTTCAAAAGCACTCAGTTTTTGCTAAACTGCTCACACTCTTCTTATGGTATTTTTGTACACAACAGTACACACAACGAATAGTATTAAGAAGCATCAACTGCACACTGATATTGAAAATACAGTGGGCTATAATGTTAGCATCATCCCCTCTTAATTTTGTGAATGTTTAAACACTTAATACTTAGCACTATCCACTCCACTATCCACTGCTCTATACCGGTCCTACATTCAATTTTACTACATTTCTTACACCCAGTAACAATATGCATGTGACAATTGTTTGTGTTTTTTTACAGGCTATCCATATAGGCTATTCTTGCCATTCCTATATTCTCAACAGTACCACAGATTTGGGGTACAGAGCCCCCCTATCAAAGTTAAAGGCACTGCTTAGTTAAGACAATGGTAAGTCTCATTCCCCCTATCAAAGTTAAATTTATACAGAGTGGCAACTAGTGGGCAGCGGTGGCATAGCGGTTAAGGGACCTGACTAGCATTGCTTGTGGGTTCAAGCCCTTGAGCAAGGCATTTAACTCTAAGTTGATCTAGGGGAGCCTGGGCTGGAAGTAATTGATAGTTGACAATAGTCGCTTTGAATCAAAGCATCTGCTAAATACACAAATGTAAATGTAACTCAATCTGCTTTGCAGAAAAAGTGAAAGCAAATGAAAAAAAACAAGCAAACATGTAAAATCACAGAATATAAGGACAAAGACAAACCGAGAATATTACAAAAGTTAAAAACATAGACATAACATTGAATATGAGATGTCCTTAAGAAGCTAAGGAAATAAATAAATAAAAACAAGTAAAACAAATTTAAAGGGGTCAGCAGAGAGCATCTGAGAACAATTTGTTTTTAGCTGGGATTTAAAGATCATTTTAGGGGCACTTTTGATGTTCTCAGGGAGTTGTAGAGGTTCAATTGGAGGTGATGTTCTTTCATCCATGCAGATATGCGAGAAACACCGTCAGAGATCCATGTTGACACACTGTGGAGTCACCAAGAGGAAAGGACAGATAGAGATGGGTATCATCTGCAAAGCAGTGATAGGAGAAGCCATGGGAGTGGATGATTAGACCCAGTGAGGTGGCAAAGAGAAGGGGCCCCAGAACTGAGCCTTGGGGCACCTCTGTGGTGAGGTAGCGTAGCACAGATGTTTGCCCTCACCATGACACATTGAACAACCACCCAGTGAGATAGGATTCAAACCTTGAGTGCGCTTTGCCATTGATGCCTATGTTTGTCAGTTTGTCCAGTAGGAAAAGGTGGTTGACCGTATCAAATGCTGCGGATAGGTCAAGCAAGATGAGTACTGAGGAGTATTGAGGAGGAAATGTACCCATAGTTAGTGAAGCATTGACCACATGTGTAGTTGCTGTCACAATGGTAGGGGCTATGGCCCGTACAAGGGTGGTTGGAATAGGGTTCAGTGGACAAGAAGTAGGACGCCTGCTTGTAAGAAGCTTAGACACCTCATCCTCAGAGAGAGAAGTGAATAAAGAAAAAGAAGCAGCAGGTTTAGAGAAGCTCAGACGAGGGTCTGGGTGAGACAGAGTCACGAGTAGATGGTCAGAGAACTGGCTACTAATTGCTCCAACTTTATCTCCTGGTCTTTCCATTAGCAGGCCAGAACTGAAAGGTGAAACATCTTAAAGCTCCAAAAAGAAGTTCAGTTGCATATAACTGAACATTCTGATTTCATGTTGTGATGTAACATGACACTCCAATATATGTAATATGCAGAACTATTCATGTTTGCTCTCAGAGTAACGTATTACAGTACCACTTCTGATGAAATTTAAGACAAACCTTGCACCTATTATAGCATGCATATGAATGAAATAAATATGAATGAAATCAATAACATTTACACAAGTGGGAGTGGGGTTGTGGACTATACCCACGACTGTGGTTTGGCTGCAGACACAAAGCCATGGGTGTGCCTGCATCACACAAAGAACAGAACCATACAGCCATAAAAAAAGAAATCATGTGTAAATCAGTCCATAACCTTGTTGTTCAAGGTCACTGAGTGCTGTCTGTAGGCAAAAGAACCAGCAAATTTTATGCCACGCTGTTATTTGATATTGTTTTACCCAGTTTACTGTCACAATGGCAGCCTCTCAACAAGGTATGTACTGCCCAACTCATCCAATGTCAAAGGTCTAGATATGGGTTCACTTAGGCTTCCATTTAGTGAAATACTCATACTGTACATCCCTCCTGTGTGGTATCCCAATACTAGATTTTCATCTGAATTTATATTCCATGAAACCATGGCTTTATATTTTCTGACCACATACCCATCATAAATAAATAGGCCATCATCATACTTGGATTATCACATTTGCTCTAGCTACTTACCTATAGGCCTTGTCTAATTGCCACACTACCTGGGTATAACAAATTAAATTCTATTTCCTGTTGACGTTGTCCCCAACCAGCAGACCACGGCTGAAGTACCCTTGAGCAAAGTACCTGACCCCTCTCTGCTCCCTGGCTGAAGTACCCATGAGCAAAGTACCTGACCCCTCTCTGCTCCCTGGCTGAAGTACCCTTGAGCAAAGTACCTGACCCCTCTCTGCTGTCTGGCTGAATTCCCCTGAGCAAAGTACCTGACCCCTCTCTGCTCCCTGGCTGAAGTACCCTTGAACAAAGTACCTGACCCTTCTCTGCTCCCTGGCTAAAGTACCCTTGAGCAAAGTACCTGACCCCTCTCTGCTCCCAGGCTGAAGTACCCTTGAGCAAAGTACCTGACCCCTCTCTGCTCCCTAGCTGAAGTACCCTTGAGCAAAGTACCTGACCCCTCTCTGCTCCCTAGCTGAAGTACCCTTGAGCAAAGTACCTGACCCCTCTCTGCTCCCTGGCTGAAGTGCCCTTGAGCAAAGTACCTGACCCCTCTCTGCTCCCCGAGTGCATACTTATACTTCAGTTAGAGAATGTTTTACCCCTATGATTCTGTTGAGATGCAAGTGAGTCATTACTAATGGACCTCATAACATGCTTGGGGTCACTGTCCAATAGCCTACACCCACACTGTCCAATAGTCAACACCCAGACTGTCCAAGAGCCTACACCCAGACTATCCAAGAGCCTACACCCAGACTGTCCAATAGTCTACACCCAGACTGTACAATAGCCTACACCCAGACTGTCCAAGAACCTACACCCAGACTGTCCAATAGTCTACACCCAGACTGCATAATATTCTACACCCAGACTGTACAATAGTCTACACCCAGACTATCCAATAGTCTACACCCAGACTGCATGAAAACAAGGACAGGGTCAGCTCTTACCTCATTTCCTGTAGGCCAGTGCAGTCCTGGAGGAGTGACAGCATAAGCCCAGCCCAGACCTCATTCAGACAGCTGACCCTCAACTCCACCTCCCTCAGAGCAGACAGAGAGCGAAGGAGGGACAGGAGAGGTTCTGCATACTCGTGCACATACACACTGCAACATCACACAGTGAACAGCATTTCAAAAACAGGGTAGAGAATTGGCCTGAATATAACCGTTTTTTCCCTTTTAATACTTATGAAATATTCACAACAATATAAGACAAACAGACAGACAAAAATAGGAGGAGAATAGAGGATGCCAAAACGATTAAATGTTAAATGAACCAGTAGCTTCTCATAGGCCTACAACACGCGATGGAGAGGTCACAAGTACCTTTCTAATTCACGTTTCAGAGTGTGGAACTTCTTAATGTATTTAATCCAGTCCATTCGTTTGTCTTGTGAGTCTGTGACAACAGAGATGTATGAGAGAGCAGGAGTACTGTTCCCCTGGCTCAGGTGCTCAACTGCCAACCTGAAACATACACACACACACACACACACACACACACACACACACACACACACACACACACACACACACACAAACATATGCACAAACACACACGCACACACAGTGTTTTATTTTGGGGGTAAGGAGGGTGGGGGTGTAGATGTGTGGATTTGACTTCAAACCTTCCTCTATACTGCCCCCCATAGTTATGGATGGTGCATGGAAAATTATCACTCCTCATGGGTCTTTGGGAAGGACTGCCTCTGCTGTTGCCCCCAGCTGATTCCCACTAACCATCCCTGCAGTAGTGACACATGAGAGGTCTGGGGCAGCACTAGGCTATAGCAGCAGAACTAAGGTATAGTATCCTAGTGCCACCTCATGTGTCATGCCATACAACTCCCTCTCCCTTTTTACACACACACACACACACACACACACACACACACACATACATACATACACACAACATATGATCAATGAAGTGAAGTCACCTAGCCTGGCCTAATTTATTTGCCTCCTCTGTCCAACTCCACCACAATCATCTCTGCTGAGTGTCATCTCTGCCTCCGACTGGCTGACTTCCTGTCACCAACCCCTCCTGAGTGGACTGTGACCAACTTCATGGGTGACCCATGCCAGGACCAACTCTCTGTCCTAGAAGCCTTGTAACTGGACCCCTTCACATCATGGCACTGTGGCAAATGGACCCTCCCAATATTACCCCATGACCCATCTCACTGCTTCACTTTAACATTATGTCTGTCTGCTACTACACTGTCCAGCCAGAACTTTTGACAACCATCTATAGCTTGACTAGCATTTAATGCTGTGGGACAATAGTTTTGAATTATTCTGATGCTCAGCTAAAATGTAGTCTATCACGGTAACTATGGGCTGTACTTTCTCTGCATGACCCCTGGTAGTTGGGTTAGCCCCTTGAGATCCCCAAGGTTTCTTTCTAGACTAACAAGCACAAGAGGGTTTTTCCTTGGCCCAGATGCTCCTTGCGGTAAAAGCGTCATGAGACAACACAATACTATTGTTAAAATAAATATAATTGAATTAAATTGAATAAACCCACCTGAAGTCGTTGTTTTTATTTGTCACATAGAGAGACGAGCAGAGACTCTCCTCCTGATTCCCCCACTCCTTCAACACATTAACACTGAACACAGACACATACACAAGCACACACACATATAGCACATAATTTGCCATTGTTCAGTATGAAGGCTGTCACAACAGAAAACCTCTACTAAGTATTTCAATAAGTATTCAATAAGTAAAGTACTAACTATTTCTCTAACTGTCATACCTAATCTCCTTGTCCCTGGGCCTGTCCCTGATGAGACTGATGATGTGTTGAGTCCATGTGTGTGTAAGATTGCCAACTCTCAGCTCCACCTCCCTCAGACCAGACACAGAGAGCAGGAAGGAGAACAGGCGTTCTATATCCTGTTGTATATCCTCCATATGATCAGTCCTATTCCTGGAGAACCAAAAATAAACATAATGCATCAATGCAAAACACCTTCATTCTCATCCCAAAACACCTTCATGTGGCCTTTACAAAGGTCCACTTGGAAAAACCGTCAACCTCTTAAGGAAAGGCACTGATTTGGGTGGCGAAAGGCACACTGTACCACTGCCTCTTAAGGAAAGGCACTGATTTGGGTGGCGAAAGGCACATTGTTCTACAACTGTAGCATCCATCCTACCTGCTCAAGATGTCAAAGTTCTTCAGAAAATCCACCCATTTCTTTGAGGGAACCTCTGAGTCCAGGAAGGTGACAGAAATGAGAGACAGAGGACTGGAGGTACACAACACACACACACACACATTGAAGTTAGACGCTGACACTCCAAAAAAGAGTATTCTTTTAAGAGAAGAGAACACCTCACCTGTTCCCATGAGGTGTGAGAGAGGGCCTCAGGATGTGCTGTCCAACAGTCAGCCTGTAAACACACACAACACACACACACACAACACACACACACACACAAATAGTTTGGTGATTAGGCAAAGTCTAAATCTGGGATGTTTTAATTACGAAGCTTCCCTTGCAGTTACTAGTTTTTAAAGTAAGCAATAACCCACTAGAGGCTGTGGGTTATGCTGGTTTTACCACGGTTTTACCACGGCTAATTGGAGTTGTGAGGCATATACCGTAATTTCTCGAATATAAGCAGGTCAGTGTTTTATTTTAACTAAAAAAACAAAACCAAGTGTTAACCTCACACATATCATTTGGTTTGATATCAACTGATATCATTTGATCATATCAGTGATATCAACTGATTCAGCAGATCATAATTTCATGACAAAATATAACGATGAAAAGAAGTACATTCCCATGTGCAGCCCTCACCCATGTATTAACCTCACAGATAATTTTGGAAAATCAATGTTTTAACCTTGGTGAATACTTGGGGAAATACGGTACAGGTTTCATCTAGCTGAATGGTTGTCAAGGAACGCACAAGTGCTAATGCTAACATTACTTATGACGTACAAGCGCTAACGTTACTTATGACGCACAAGCACTAACGTTACTTATGACTTACAAGCGCTAACGTTACTTATGACTCACAAGCACAGGCACCATTCAGGGGTGGAAGTAGCATAGCGGTCTTGCACTCTGGGCACACTGGAACAATCAGCATGAAGTCTTTCATTGTAAGAGATTTCTTACAACAACTGTGTTGACTGCTACTGGTTTAGTTGAATAATTAATTGAAGGCTATGGCTTTGAATGGTAAACAACATGATGCAGGACAAGACAGGCTTCTATCAATGTTTACTTGTGGATTAAACAGGATAAACCCCTAAAAGTTTCAGGTGAGTGCTTGCATTCATTTTCTGGTAGTACTAGACATTTTGTCTAATGTTTAATGTCAGTAACAACGTCCTGAGGGATGTGAGGACGAAGTATTAGCTGCTAGGCTAAATTTAGCCTAACAAACAAACTTTCAAGATTGATCATTTATGCTGTAAAACATTAATGCAGCTGTCACGTGCACCAGTTACAAAAAAAGTCTGGTGCACAACCTTGCAACATGCCCTTAAAATCTGTTGCAGAACAGTAGGTTTCACGTAATTTTGATGTATGTGTCGCACGTCGCATGTCGTGCGAAGGCAGAATTAAACTGAATTGAATTAAATTGCCCTTTACACCTCCCAGTCTGTTGGTTATGCGTAATTGACATTTTGAGTCACCACAGAGAAGTGTAGTTCTACACATATGGCAGGACTCATTGACATTTTGAGTCACCACAGAGAAGTGTAGTTCTACACATATGGCAGGACTCATTGACATTTTGAGTCACCACAGAGAAGTGTAGTTCTACACATATGGCAGGACTCATTGACATTTTGAGTCACCACAGAGAAGTGTAGTTCTACACATATGGCAGGACTCATTGACATTTTGAGTCACCACAGAGAAGTGTAGTTCTACACATATGGCAGGACTCATTGACATTTTGAGTCACCACAGAGAAGTGTAGTTCTACACATATGGCAGGACTCATTGACATTTTGAGTCACCACAGAGAAGTGTAGTTCTACACATATGGCAGGACTCATTGACATTTTGAGTCACCACAGAGAAGTGTAGTTCTACACATATGGCAGGACTCATTGACATTTTGAGTCACCACAGAGAAGTGTAGTTCTACACATATGGCGGGACTCATTGACATTTTGAGTCACCACAGAGAAGTGTAGTTCTACACATATGGCAGGACTCATTGACATTTTGAGTCACCACAGAGAAGTGTAGTTCTACACATATGGCAGGACTCATTATTAAAAGAGGTGATTTATTTGATTGTTAGAATAGATAGATAGAACTTTGTCTTTGTGTTAAATTGGTGCTGAGTTGGGACCTGTTTTCCAGAGTACACACATACACACACAGGTTTATTTGTGTACAAAAGCTAAGTACAACTTTTTTTCAAACAAACTGATAAGTTTACACTTTACATTTTTTTCTTGCTTTTTGATGACAATTAAATTAAAACATCCTTATGTACTAGTCCAGCACCCCTAAGAAGACCCTTCCCTAAAAATAGGTTTAGCTGGACACAATTATAAAGAGGTTGTCAAATGATGTGATGTCTTTTAATGGGACAATATGACAAGAAACGTCCAAGAAAAGTCAAATATATATTTTTACAATGAGAAGATATGGTACACTCCTTTTACTCAGTTTGAAGGAAAACACACATTTCTACCCCCATAGCCCAAGTGCTGTCAGTAGGAAAAAGAACAAGAATATTTAGACAGTACAGACCAAATGAGGGTATTGTGCTGGTCTCTTCTGATTATTGTCTCTTACCTGACGGTGCTGTCCTGGTCCTTCCTCACAGACAGAAACGAGTGGGCTGGCTCTCCATGTTCTTCTTCTAGTTCCCTCACCATCACACTAAGAAAATACAAGTGGATGTGTAACTCATTCTTTCATTCTTTAAAAATACTGCATTGTTCTGCAGTATCAAAAGAGTAGTCTCTACTAAGAGTAGATTTCTTCTACAGTATTACTGCTGTGCATGAAAAAATAATCATAGAAAATACCGCAAAGCTGCTACTGCTTAATGTAATATTTTGGACACAACAACAGTGCAGTACTATCGTACTTCAGAAAAACAGCAGTTTTCCTGTTCACGCCTGAAGGGCTTCTTTCATAAGGGTGGTGGTGTACAAATATTGCCTCTTTCAAACACACTGCAATGAGAAGGGGCCCAGCACAGAGCCTTAGGGCATAGGGCATAGGGCATAGGGCGTTTTGGTGAGTTGGTGTAACACAGATGTTTGCCATGACACACTGAACAACCGCCCAGTGAGACAGAATTCAAACCAGGAGTGCACTTTGCCATTCTCCATGTTTATCTTAATGTAATATTTTGGACACATTTTGGACAATATTTGTTAACATACTAGGCCTAGATTTGACAAAACAAATCAATCCTTTTAAAACTGCTCCTGCACTGAACTGTTGTGGTACTAGCAAAATATGTTCAAAAGCATCTGAAAGAGCAAATGGATATAATCTTATAAGGTTACATGTTGGTTACAGATATGATATGATGGGTCTGTGACAAAGATTCTGTTCTTCTCCATTCTCTTATTATCTGCATTTGGGTCTCAGTCTGTACTTTACAAGCGTATTACTGACAAAAGATTCATCTATCAGTCTGGAGGAGACAGAAGATCTATATATGCTTGGTTCCAAAACCCTATATCCACCATTTTAATGAATTTTCTGAAATAATTTTCAGATACATCAGTGAATCTAGAATTGTTTTTATTGGATTTATGTTTACATAATAAAATCAACATAATTGAGGTTTGGTCAATAGTTATTGAAATAAAAAAAAGACTTTTCAAAAATGGATTTGTAGCGTTTTGGAACTAAACTCTTCATATGTACATGCATGAATGTGAACACACACACACACACACCATACACACACACACACACACACACACACCATACACACACACACACACACACACATACATACACACACACACACACCATACACACACACACACCATACACACACACACACACCATACACACACACACACACACACACACACACACACACACACACACACACACACACACACACACACACACACACACACACACACACCACACACACACACCATACACACACACACACACCATACACATACACACACACAACATACACATACACACACACACACACACACACACACACACCATACACACACACCCACACACACACAATACACATACATACACACACACACACACACACAGAACCACACACACACACACACACACAGACACACACCATACGCAGACACACACCACACACACACACATACACACACATACACACACACACACACACCATACACACACACACACACACACACACACACACACACACACACACACACACACACACACACACACACACACACACACACACAATCAATAAATAAATAGCTCACTCTATTTCCTGTAGGGTGGCACATTTGTGGATGAGGGAGTAGACCTCAAAGGCCCACTGTATGGTCTGGATATTGGCCTTCAGATGCACCTTCTGCAGGCCAGGCAGAGAGTGGAGGAGGGACACAAGGTTCTCTACGCGCCTATCCAGAGCATTGTAATCCACCTCTGACCTGGAGGAACACAGACAGTACGATCACAAACATGTAATACCACCCATTGCCAACAGAACACAGTAAAAAAAATAATAAAATAATAATAAAAAAAAAATAATAATAATAATAGCAATAATATTATCAAAAATGATAACTTGGTTTTATATAGTGGCTTTCAAAATACTCAAGGTCGATTAACAATGGAGGAAAGGCTTTTGAGACAACAGGTGAAGTAGCTTGTTCCACCAGACAGCATAGAAAGCTCTGCCCCCAAAGGACCAGAGTCAGCACAGAAAGCTCTGTCCCCAAAGGACCGGAGTCTGATCTTTGTCAGAGAATTGAAGGGATCACTGGGGAGTGTACAGGTAGAAGAGGCCAGTAATGTATCAGGGTGCAAGTAAATTGAGTGATGTGTAGGAGATGTGGGACGTCACTGGCAGCCAGTGGGGCTGCTTGAGAATGGGACTTGGAATGGGAGTGATGGGACTTGGAATGGGAGTGATGGGACTTGGAATGGGAGTGATGGGACTTGGAATGACACTGATGTACAGGGAGATCCTACCACAGTGATCCTTAATCATGCATGTCACCTAACAGAACACTGAATGCACTGTTGTACAGGGAGATCCTACTTGTTCTTCAGCTCTCTCAGCTCCTGGAAGAGTTGCAGGAGTTCTGTCCAGTGTCTCATGTCCCAACTGCTGGGTAAGGTGATTGACAGCTCAGATAAAGCAGGCTGGAGGATGCCATCATGTCCAAGGCTCACACTGATTAATACAGATACACAGAACCAGATGTTACTTTCACACTGATTAATACGGATACACAGAACCAGATGTTACTTTCACACTGATTAATACAGATACACAGAACCAGATGTTACTTTCACACTGATTAATACGGATACACAGAACCAGATGTTACTTTCACACTGATTAATACAGATACACAGAACCAGATGTTACTTTCACACTGATTAATACAGATACACAGAACCAGATGTTACTTTCACACTGATTAATACAGATACACAGAACCAGATGTTACTTTCACACTGATTAATACGGATACACAGAACCAGATGTTACTTTCACTTTTGCATTGAAGTATCCTGAATGTGATTGGGATATCAAGCAGCCCAGCTTTGTGTTTGCACATGTAAACACCTTTTCCAAAATTTAATATCCCGAATAAGCCCTTATACTTCCTTATATTTCTGAGAAATCAGGATATGCTGAGGTGGAGATATGGATAGGTGGAGTATTCCTAAAGAAATCGGGATGTAAAAACACATCCTCATTTCAGTTGTGATTGTAGTGTGTGACGTGTGAGATGGAATGTTGATAAGCGCCAAGACAATCAAGCGCAGCCCTTTAGAATTCTCGGTGAGAACACAAAGAGTGACCGGAATATATTTATCATGTAAACAGCGATATTAATAATTAAATAATTTCTTTTCAAATCCTGAACATTATCAAAACTGGGATAAGTAGTAGTAGTAGTAGTACAACTACGGATAGTAGTAATTTTGGCACTATGGTCACAGGAACAGTCGGTGTAACAGCCAGCAGATAAGTACTGGAAGCAGTGCAATTACTGTGGGGCCAGGCAAGGCTAGGTAGGTGGGGCCCAAACTGGTTTTGTCTGAGACTTGTCAGGTCAATAGCCCCACTGTCTTGTCCTCATCCTTGCCCACAAAGCTGCCTGAAGCACACTCACCAGAACCATTGGGGCATGTCCAGTTGTACTCCATGAAAGAATAGTCATAGTTAATCTGTAAAAGCTGTGACAGCATAGGCTGTGAAACAAGCATCTCAGAATTGAAATATGTCTGCTACAAGAGAATAGTTCCTTAAAGTTTCAGAAATGTAGCATGAAAAGTCCAAGAGTAATAGTTTATGGAACATGGACATTTTTTCAGAGCTCCATTTTATTCAGACATGAGCCCCTTTTAAGACCCCATTTCTCAAAAACTACAGAGGATACAATGGTAATATTTTGCATTATAGGTCCTGGGTATAGTAAAATTATTCACATTAAGTATGAAACAAACCCATGATGGTTAGGCATATTCTAGTTGTTCTAGTTGTTTTTCTGCTGCAAACTGAGAGATCTGTTGTGGCTTGTATTGCTGAAACATATCAGAGCATTAAATAGGCCCTGTCTCATTTAGAGTGTTAAATAGGCCCTGTCTCATTTAGAGCGTTAAATAGTCCCTGTCTCATTTAGAGCGTTAAATAGTCCCTGTCTCATTTAGAGCGTTAAATAGTCCCTGTCTCATTTAGAGCGTTAAATAGGCCCTGTCTCATTTAGAGCGTTAAATAGGCCCTGTCTCATTTAGAGCGTTAAATAGGCCCTGTCTCATTTAGAGCGTTAAATAGGCCCTGTCTCATTTAGACCCTTAAATAGTCCCTGTCTCATTTAGAGCGTAAAAATAGGCACTGTCTCATTTAGACCCTTAAATAGTCCCTGTCTCATTTAGAGCGTTAAATAGGCACTGTCTCATTTAGACCCTTAAATAGGCCCTGTCTCATTTAGAGTGTTAAATAGTCCCTGTCTCATTTAGAGCGTTAAATAGGCCCTGTCTCATTTAGAGCGTTAAATAGGCCCTGTCTCATTTAGAGCGTTAAATAGGCCCTGTCTCATTTAGAGCGTTAAATAGTCCCTGTCTCATTTAGAGTGTTAAATAGTCCCTGTCTCATTTAGAGCGTTAAATAGGCCCTGTCTCATTTAGAGTGTTAAATAGTCCCTGTCTCATTTAGAGACTTGTACACAAGCAGCAGTGCTTTTAAAGTCAGTTCTATAGCCTTTTAAATCAGCTGAAGGTGTTTGTAGTCAAAGATCAATCAGTTCCAAATCAGTTTTTGAAATAAGTCCTCTTAGTTTGTTTTAGGTGATAGAATGCTGATTTAATGATGATAGGGTGGATTCTCTGCATTCTCAGACGCTGTTTCTACTGCTGTGCTCCCTTCATGAGACTTGAGTCTTGTAGTTTGTTCATCTTTGATGGTAAGTCTTTGATTTCTCTGTTCTAGTTCTGTACATTTTCTACAGGATCCAATGGGCCTTTTGCCTTCTGCCATTTTGTTTTAATTCAATGTCAAGATGACTGGCTCTTCGGTTGTTGGGAGTATTGTTCAACCTCTCTTATTCAAGCAAATAACCCCTGAGGTTTCCTATTCAGTGTTCTGTTTACTATCTAAGCAAACTGAAAATAAAATGGTCAAATGGCAAAAGGATGAAAATTCAGAAAAAAAAACAAGCAGGAGCAAAGCAAAAAAGCACACAGACATACACAGAACAGCACGACTCTTACCCTCAGTGATGAATGCACAAAATCAATTGTTGTTAGAATTTAAATTATTACTATAACATTACCAAATCACAAAAAGCTAAATATTGGTGAATGAGGCCCACTGTCAGTAATATTGTTGTCCCGTTAACTCACATTAAGTTGTGCTCATCTTTTCTCACACAGAGAGATGAACAGAGATCGTTTCCATCCCTGTCATAAGGCACCATCCCAGTCAGTGTAATGCTGTTAAATAAGAAGAAAACAATTATTATCCAGTGTTTCAGTGTTTCTTTCTCAAAGGAATAGCTGCAGGCTTATATATGTCCAAAAATATTTCAGCAACATAGCTATGTTGTGTGGATGTTATAGAAACGTAACTGCCTAGTTGTGCAGATGTTCCAGAGAGAGAGCCATGTTTAGAGCTACTACACATTAAAACTCAAGTGGATCTACATGCCCAGTAGTCTCATAATGCTCAGTGTGATGGTTGATCTACATGCCCAGTGAGTCTCATAATGCTCAGTGTGATGGTTGATCTACATGCCCAGTAGTCTCATAATGCTCAGTGTGATGGTTGATCTACATGCCCAGTGAGTCTCATAATGCTCAGTGTGATGGTTGATCTACATGCCCAGTAGTCTCATAATGCTCAGTGTGATGGTTGATCTACATGCCCATTTTTCTCATAATTGTCATTGTGATGGTTTATATACATGCCCAGTGAGTCTCATAATGCTCAGTGTGATGGTTGATCTACATGCCCAGTGAGTCTCATAATGCTCCGTGTGATGGTGGCTCTACATGCCCAGTTGTCTCACAATGCTCAGTGTGATGGTTGATCTACATGCCCAGTGAGTCTCATAATGCTCAGTGTGATGGTTGATCTACATGCCCAGTGAGTCTCATAATGCTCAGTGTGATGGTTGATCTACATGCCCAGTGAGTCTCATAATGCTCAGTGTGATGGTTGATCTACATGCCCAGTAGTCTCATAATGCTCAGTGTGATGGTTGATCTACATGCCCAGTAGTCTCATAATGCTCAGTGTGATGGTTGATCTACATGCCCAGTAGTCTCATAATGCTCAGTGTGATGGTTGATCTACATGCCCAGTAGTCTCACAATGCTCAGTGTGATGGTTGATCTACATGCCCAGTAGTCTCACAATGCTCAGTGTGATGGTTGATCTACATGCCCAGTGAGTCTCATAATGCTCAGTGTGATGGTTGATCTACATGCCCAGTAGTCTCATAATGCTCAGTGTGATGGTTGATCTACATGCCCAGTAGTCTCATAATGCTCAGTGTGATGGTTGATCTACATGCCCAGTGAGTCTCATAATGCTCAGTGTGATGGTTGATCTACATGCCCAGTGAGTCTCATAATGCTCAGTGTGATGGTTGATCTACATGCCCAGTAGTCTCATAATGCTCAGTGTGATGGTTGATCTACATGCCCAGTAGTCTCATAATGCTCAGTGTGATGGTTGATCTACATGCCCAGTAGTCTCATAATGCTCAGTGTGATGGTTGATCTACATGCCCAGTAGTCTCAAAATGCTCAGTGTGATGGTTGATCTACATGCCCATTTAGTCTCATAATGCTCAGTGTGATGGTTGATCTACATGCCCAGTAGTCTCATAATGCTCAGTGTGATGGTTGATACTACATGCCCAGTGAGTCTCATAATGCACTCAGTGTGATGGTTGATCTACATGCCCAGTGAGTCTCATAATGCTCAGTGTGATGGTTGATCTACATGCCCAGTAGTCTCATAATGCTCAGTGTGATGGTTGATCTACATGCCCAGTAGTCTCATAATGCTCAGTGTGATGGTGTCCCAGACAGCGGGCCAAAATGTCAATTTCTTTTGTCAGATTTAGTCTCTGTTTAGTGTCTGTATCACTGTTTAAATTGATGTAGAAGCCAAGGTTTAAAATTGCTGAAACTTATCCAACAGTCAGTTTTCAACATGAGAGAGATAACAGGATGCGCTCATAAAGGTGTGATCACCTCTGTAAGATACAGAATTGCTATAAAAAGGGTGTTTGCTAATTTGCAGTTAAACAAATAACTAAGAAATTCCAGTCAGCTGAAACTACTGCAGACTTGTCTGGAAATGGATAACCCATGTTTATCTTGCCCACACGCATAGTGAGGGTGGTAAAAGAGGCCCAGAAATTAACCCCCCTTATTAGTAGATCTATCCAAAAAGCATCCCCGAAAAATTCATTTCACTAACGACTGGAGTTACTAAATGCTACGAAGCCTTATCGTTTTTTTGAAGGATTATTATTATTATTAGGGCGCGAGCACTGAGGTGCACTGGTTGGTACAAAGCCCTATTATTATTATTATTATTATTATTATTATATTTATAATAATTGATAATAATAATTGATAATTGTTAATAATAATAGTTATAATAATACAGGGCCTCGTGTACCAAATGGTGTGTAAGAATTATTATTATTATTATTATTATTATTAGGGCCCGAGGTGCACCAAGGTGCAAACTTCGCATAGCCAAGATGCTGCTAAATTGCTGTATTTGTTTGGCAGTATATTTTGGCAGTAATGATTTTTTGAACATACACCACATTTGTAAATGTGATGGATATACACACAAGCATACAAACACACTCATATGCACACACACATACACACACACTCATATGCACACACACACACACACATACACACACACTCATATGCACACACACACATACACACACACTCATATGTACATACACACACATACACACACACTCATATGCACACACACACACACACACATACACACACACTCATATGCACACACACACATACACACACACTCATATGTACATACACACACATACAAACACACTCATATGTACACACACACACACATACACACACACTCATATGCACACACACACACACATACACATACAAACACACTCATATGTACACACACACACACATACATACACACTCATATGCACACACACACATACACACACACTCAAATGTACACACACACACAGACACACACACTCATATGCACACACACACACACACATACATACACACTCATATGTACACACACACATACACACACACTCATATGTACACACACACACACACACATACACTCATATGCACACATGCATACACACACACATACACACACGCTCATATGCACACATGCATACACACACACTCATATGCACTCACACACACACATACACACACACTCATATGCACACATGCACACATGCATACACACACACTCATATGCACTCACACACACACATACACACACACTCATATGCACACATGCATACACACACACTCATATGCACTCACACACACACATACACACACACTCATATGCACTCACACACACACATACACACACACACACATACACACACACTCATATGCACACATGCACACATGCATACACACACACTCATATGCACTCACACACACACACACACACACACACACACATACACACACACTCATATGCACACATGCACACATGCATACACACACACTCATATGCACTCACACACACACACACACACACACACACATACACACACACTCATATGCACACATGCACACATGCATACACACACACTCATATGCACACACACACACACACATAAACACACACTCATATGCACGCACACACACACACACATACAAACACACTCATATGCACGCATACACACACACACATACACACACACTCATATGCACACACACACTCATATGCACACACACACACACACACATACACACACATTCATATGCACTCACACACACACATACACACACACTCATATGCACACACACACACACATACACATACACACACACTCATATGCACGCATACACACACACACATACACACACACTCATATGCACACACACACTCATATGCACACACACACACACACACACATACACACACATTCATATGCACTCACACACACACATACACACACACTCATATGCACACACACACACACACATACACACTCATATGCACACATGCACACATGCATACACACACACTCATATGTACACACATGGGCACACATGCATACACACACATTTAATGTTACTTAGCATGTTCAATGAGCTTGTTAATTAGCTACCATTACAGCAAGTGCTAACAAAACAAAATTATTAATTGCCACATTTGTTTGGCAGTAATGACATTTAAAACATACAGGTCACATTACTACCTACAGGAATGGGGTCATTCCGCACCAACTCACCTAGTGTCTCATTTCATGTCATGGATTTTATCTGGATGGATTATCATGCCAAATCTCACAGTTGTACTTCATATGCTGAACTTCATTTGCCTGTCCTGTGAGCCAGGACATTTTCAACATGCCTAGATATCAACCTAATAATGTTTTCTAGTTGACTTTTTGCTTGTTATATGTGCAACTTGGAGAGTTCTGAAATAAATTGTGAATTATGGAATGAATTTTTATTCTCAAGTGTCAAATGTTCACATTTCCAATTTTAATATTTTGGACCATTTTTAATATTCTATCTGCAAAACACTTTTGATCTGTACGAGATGAGGAAAAATTTGAAGAATGTGAATATACAAATCAAGATGCATAATAATGATCTGCAGGCCGAGAACTACTACTTGCACAATCTGCCTTTATCTCAACAGAACATCCTGCAGCACTCCGCAGTGTCTCTTGCCTTGTTGTTTTAGAACACAGTCTCTCAACAGAACATCCTGCAGAACTCTGTCTCTTGCCTTGTTGTTTTAGAACACAGTATTTTACTGAACAGAGTGTGAACATACAGCAATGCTTGCTGCTGTTTCTGAAAAGTAATTTGGTAACAACAACCCTTACTTAGCAAAGCAACTGAGATTATAACTCATATACAACTACCTTACTTACTATGAATAAGCAGTAATTAGGAGTTTATATTGGAGTGCTGTGATTGCCACAGAATCTTAAACGTTTATTCTAGAATTTTTTCCTATGAATGAACGTTAATTCTAAGATTTTTCCTATGAATGGTAGATTGAATTAGTGTTGCCACACATCCTCCTTTTTCCGGGATTGCTCTTTTTTTCACGATCTGTCCTGGGAAATTGGTAATCTTTCCTGGGACGCCAGATGTTCTGATTTTTCGTGAAGTTGCACTTCCATGCACACATTCATTAGTTTTACTTTTAGATAAACATTCACATGCTGTTGCTGTGTTCTTGCCCTTTATCTTGATCCATTATATCAAGCTGGTACACTAGCACAATGAAAGCAGATGCCGTGCTGTCACATGCAGCCATAAGCAAAGCTGAGCGAATATTTAAGTAAGGGCATTAGAACTATTTACAGTCTCTAAAGATGTAGAAGTTGTAGAACTGAGATTTTTTCGGAATGTCAACTAATTGGCTAAATTCTGACATTGCATTGAAATCCCTTTCTTTTTAACTGGTGGTTTCAGATGTGTTTTGTTTCAAATTGAATTGAATTTCACCTTTGAAGAAACATGCAACATTCAAACTCATTGCATTTATTAAGTAAGAGAAACTCAGGTGTCATTTGTGGTGATTTGGGGATTAGTTAACTTCTGAACTGTTGTAAAGAGCACATGGACATTGTTCATATTCTTCTGAACTGTTGTAAAGAGAACATGGACATTGTTCTAATTCCTAGTGATGATGCTGGAGAAGAAAGACTATTGCTTTACCAATTTCATAATTATACATAAAATTTTTTATGGACTTTGATTTGCATTATTTTCTTTCAGTCTTATGCTCTTTGTTCTTTCTTTAGCAATTTAACTTTTGAGGCCACCTCATGTATAAATGTATGTGTAGGTTAATTGACTGAAAGAATGGAATTATAATGACCCTGACTGACAGCTACGAAAAAGACTTTTTGTATGTATTTGTATGTATTTTGGACATTGTATGTGTGTTTCTCTTTATGTATAGGGTACTGTGTGTGAATGTAATATGGTATGCATGTGTGTGTGTTTGTGTGTGTGTGTGTGTTTGTGTGTGTGTGTGTGTGTGTGTGTGTGTATGTGTGTGTGTGTGTGTGTGTGTGTGTGTGTGTGTGTGTGTGTGTGTATGTACGTTTCTTCTCTATCTGGATGTTGAGTCTGTAAATAAGGTTATAAATGTGTGTAAAAGTAAGTGAACATTTGGGATTAATCATTTCTTGAACCTCCTTTGGAAACAATGAACTCAAGCCAGGGGTCCTGATCTGCACCATATTCACAATCCTCTATCTGCTACTCTATTTGCTTGTTCATTAATCATATCTGCTGAATTGTGTTGATGTTCTAGAAGCATCTACACCGTGTCTCTCACCTCATGATACCAGTGACTGTGACACTGCATACATGCTCTTTCAGTCTGTTTGCCATGTTGAAGCTGACTGTCTTCACTGAGAGATGAACTGAACCCACAGACTCCTGCTTTCTTAGAGCACTGAGGATCTGCTGCACACTCTCATCTGACAGCTGGCTGTTTTCCACTCTGGAAGAGAATAAGACCATTCTCTTAGCTTTCACCACACACTCCAACTCACCACACACTCCAAATATATGGTAGATATTGATGATGTGCTCATGATCCATAAACAGGCATAAACAGTGTTTGGTCAGGACATGCAATCACCTCAATCTCCTAAGGTTCCTTCCTGTCTCCAGAGCTAATCTCAGATCATCAACACCAGCATCTGATAGGTCCTCCACATCCATCCTGCAACCACATTGTCATTTGTCAACTATCAATTATATCAGGGCCAGACTTCCCAAGAGCAACTTAGGGTTAAGTGCCTTGCTCAAGAGCACAATGGTGGCAGCTGAGATTCGAACTCTACTACTAGCAAGCTAGTAAGGTTCCTTAACCGCTACACCACCACCATATACGCATACATTATCAAAGCATGTGCTTGAATCTCAAATAGTTTTCATCATATTACACTCTGAAGTTGACAAAAATGCTCTCAAGCACTATTTTGGAAGAGGGGGTGGGTGCATTCTAAGGCATTCATAGAAATACTTGAGAGGCTGAGGTATAATTTTGCACACCTTCCTTTGAGATATGTTGGCCAATTTGACACAGAATGACCCTCTTTACATAGAAAATATGATTTTCCTTCAGTTCAGTTTGAAATTTTTTTTTTCCCGAATTCCATATGGCTTCTATAAAATAGAATTGTTCCTAGCTTTATAGCTATAACACCGTCTAATTCGTCCAGAAAAGCATTTGTGTAATGTTGTATAATAACGCCTTGTACTTTCTGTTCTGCAACATTACTTCTTTGCACTATTATAGTAGAATATATTCTCTTGTCACTCACCACAGTGCCTTGCAACTCAGCCCAGCCACTGCAGGTGCAAGCAGCTTCAACATGTCTGCTCTTAGGTTGCAGTTGCTGATATTCAGGCATGCTATATTAGGTTGGGACTGCAAACAGAAACGCAGTGCCCAACACTCCTCCCACTTTATGGCAAAAGAGGAAAAGTCAATGTTCTTCCATCTCTCCATTGCACACCTTACAGTCTCCTTATCATGGATCTCAAAAAGGCAGTGGAGTATGAACATCCTCACATATTTCAACATGAATTCATCAACCTGTTCCAAAATCTGTGTCTTTAACAGATCTCGGATATACATTACTCTGTTGTTTGTGAGGATTGAACTGCGCTGAGTAAGCAAATTGAGTGAGGTCTGCACTTCTGCATTTGAGAAACCAAATAGGATGTGAATGACTGGAAATAGATGCATGTTTTCAGCTGCAGAAGGCCCCTTCATTGAATCCAACAGCTTCTTCACTTCACTCTCTATATCATCATTTTCTATGATGAAATAAAGAGCTGTAAAGAACTCCTGAACACTCTGGTGAACAAAACTGTACAACACCCGCCGTCTGGTGTTGATTCTCTTAAGGAGAGGGATTTTGTCAAGACCAGACACTTTATCCTTTTCAAACAAGAATTTATTTCTCCATGTTCCCTCTTTTGCCAGCTTTGCCAGCATTTTCAGGACCTCACTGTTAGGCATGCTAATGTCCTTCAGAAGAGTGGATATAAACATAATGTATATAGAGGTCCTAGTTTCAAGGTCCAGAGAAGTCTTCTTCAAGACTGAGCAGATCATCCAACAGCTCACAGGAGTGTAACAGGAGGAGAGCAAGAAGTCATTTTTTTCCACATTCTCATAAACTTGTTCAGCTTCCCCCTGATTCTCAAAGAATTTGTTAAAGTATTCCTTCACCATATTCTGAGAGAAGCCCAGGATCTCAGTAAAGCGCTCCTCAGTAAAGCGTTTCTCAAGTACCTCTCTCAGCCTCTCTTCAGCAGTGTGTCTGGTGGTGACCAGCAGAAAGGACTCAGGCAGGATGCATCCACCCAGCAGTGCCTGGATAGTGTCTGCAGGGGGAGCTCTGGTGGAGGGCTGGCTGGGGAGATGGGAGCTGGGAACTGCTGCTGACATCTTCAGCTCATCAAACCCATCAATGATGAACAGCACCCTGTGTGGAGCATCTTTCAGAACAGCCTCCATGACAGATCTGAATCTCTGGGGACAACCCACCAGTTCCAACAAACTCATTTCCCCCTCCATGTTCAACTCTTTACAGCTCAGGAGAACAACCAGGTCAAACATCTTTGCATAACACATCCCTGACGCCCAGTCACAGATGATCTTGCGTGTGGTGATAGACTTGCCATATCCAGAGTCTCCCTTCAGAACAACCACATTGGGAGGAGTCTCATCTTTGTCAGGGCTGAAGAGCTGGCTCAGAGTGATCCCCTTGTAGTCTTTCCTGCTAACTGTCCCACTGAGTCTTTCAGTAATGATTGTGGGTCTGGGCCTCTGGATAATATGGAGTTCTGTGTAGGTTTTGATGTCTTTTCCCAGCAAATGGCCATCAACTTGAGGCCATGTAAACTTGGAGATTACCCACAGTTTATAAAGATGGATGCCTAGGGAGTGAAGTAATAAATTATAGCAAAACTAAAGGAACATGGCTGCACAAACACATGTGTCATTCTGTGTCAAATGGACCAATGACTCCCACTCAACCCCCTCAGAACTGGCTAATTCTCATATATTATGTGCCCACACATCTCACAGGCAGGTGTGCAAAATTATTCCTCAGTATTGCAAATATTTCTATGAAAATTATGCCTTGTAATGCACCCACAGCCTTTCCTTGTCCCATAAACATTTTTGCCAACCAATATACCACCAAAACTACTTAAGGTTTAAGCACAGGCACCCAGTCCAGGTACTAAACTCTGCCTTCAATCTATCATAAGCTTGTCATCTGTCACAGCTGTGAAATGATGCCCTGTTTTGTAAAGGTTTCAGTATTTATGAGTCCCCTGGGAAAAGAGTGGCTGGAAACACATTTTTTTTTATTTTGTGCAATAGTCCACCAGTCTGTAGACAGCTTAGAACTGGTAAAGCCATAAAGTTAACTCTTTTACATTCTCTTGGGGTCATGTCCAACGTTAGAAAAAATTAAATGGGCCCCTAACTTGGGCTTTAAAAGTGCAAAAAACTACTTCTTTAAGGATGAGCTGGTGGTTGTATACCAAAAGGCTTAGACTATTTTCAAACGTTTAGGGAGATTTTATAATGGTGTACTAACATATCTGACAATGTAGTCCCAAATTTGGTTTTGAAATTTACCTCAAAGAAAGGTCACAAGTTGTATGACAACATGCCTAAATCTTTGAAAATGATAATAAAAACAATTAAAACAGGTGAGGCAATAATCAGGCTAATTCACTGGTGTTGGTGAAGGGTGGGAACATAGGCACATGGAGGGGAAACACATGACTACATAAACAAAAGACCATATGTTGTATGTAAACAAAAGACCATATGTTGTATGTAAACAAATGTCCACAGACAGTTTTTGATCATTCACCATCACATTTTGGCTGACAATTGGTGGTGGTTTGAGACAAACCATGATCTCACAAAACAGATGATCTGAATTTTCATGAATTACTCTTGAAAGCCCAATGTAGCAAGGTGTCAAATTTCATTATTCTTGGAAGTGGCGAAAGGTGAAGAATGAAAGGTTACAGTTGCCCCATTGATGGGCAAAATGTCATCTATGGCAAAATGCCAATAAAAAGTGAACATTTTCTCAGAAATAGAGGATTTCGCATTTCTGATTTGATGAATCTGATGTGTTAGGGTAATGACTCATCTCTATCATATTTAATTTGTAGCTTTTTAGCACCTACTCCACATGACCATTTCAGGTCACAAAATTAGGGACCCATTTAATTTTTTCTAACTTTGGACATGACCCTAATAGACTGTAAAAGAGTTAAATTAGCTTTATCAGTTCTAAGCTGTCTACAGACTGGTGGACAATTGCACAAAACTGAAAAAATGGGCTTATAGCCCATGTTTGGGTCATGAGGATTTCACAGGTGTGGCAGATGGCAAGCTTCTGATAGATTGTAGAAAGAGTTTAATATCTGAACTATTTGCATACAAAAGTCTGTGCTTGAATCTCAAAGAGTATTGGTGATATTATAGTGTGAATTTATCAAAAAAGCTCACAGGCACTTTTTTGGAAAGGGGGGTGGGTGCGTTCTAAGAATTCAAAATTTGGTCCATGGACACAAAAGGACTCACATAATACAATATATGTTTACACATGCGGAATGTGTGTGTGTTTGTGTTTGTGTTATGTATGTATGTATTATGTTTACACATGAATCCCCTCAATCACTGCTAACAACAAAGCTATGCAATTGCAACTATTAATGCAAATTCAACCAATCCAGTTTCTTGAGAAACCACCACAGAACAACTAGGGAGATTTGGATCCAACATTGGTCCTGATATGGATAAAATAGCTAGATTGGATAATTCTGCAGCGAACAAAATTAGCTCACATTATGGTTGCTTGTCAGTCATTACATTATGGTCATGACTAACATTACTCACCTGTCATGATAAAAACATCTTACACATCTCTTGCATAATCAAATAGAGATTCTTGTCAAGTTGGCAGGGTTATGAATGTTTATTTTTACTGATTCCAGAGAAACCATCATATGCAACTGTGAGAATAATGTTCTTCTCAGTAACATAAATGACTGCACAGTAAAACCATCATTTTGAATATAAATAAAGGGAAAGGACAATGGAGTGATGGATGTCAATCTACAATCTACATTCATCTAATGTCCTTAAGCAAATGAATCAAAAATGAGCAGTACCTCTAGAGTGGCAATATCCCAAAGCACATGCAGATAAGAACAGCAGAATGGGTCCAACAAGAGTCCAGTGATGTCTGGACCAGGCAAACAGTGGCTCTGCGACACACACACACACACACACACAAACAAACACAAACACAAACACACACACACACACAAACAAACACACACACACACAAACAAACACACACACACACAAACAAACACAAACACACAAACACAAACACACACACACACAAACAAACACACACACACAAACACAAACACAAACACACACACACACACAAACACACACACACAAACACACACACACACACACACACAAACAAACACAAACACAAACACAAACACACACACACACACACACACACACACAAAATCTGGATACAGGAAGCACACAGTACCTCTGATTGGACATGCTAGTTATTGCCTGTTTCAATTTAATTACAGTGTAATAGTGCATCAAATAATGTTGGATCTTGAATTGGATCAGTTTATTGTGATGGAAATATGATAAGACCATAACAAACCAAACATGAATCATGACAGTAGATAATAAAATAGCACTGGGTGCACAGATAAGCTAGTTTGCCCATGCATGACAATTTACTTCAACTCCTAAAAATCCTATTAAACATTAAAAGAACACATACAAGTTGACCTATACTAGGCTATATCATCAGCAAAACACATTTTGTGCACTCCCACAATCAGGTATCAATGATATTATTAAACCAGACACATGTGAAAAATAGTATGAGGTTAGCTTCTGGCTACTTCCTTAATGTGTGTAAGGATACTGAAGTGGGTGTCTAAACAAAAGATCCATCAATATAGTATACTATACTAATGATGATGCATGATGATGAGAAAGTATCTGTGAAAAAGATTACGGTTGTTTAGACTGCTACTGTGACAAATCATCAATTTACACTTTTGTATTTAAAAAAAAAAACAACTAAAGACCATTATTTTTACTTGGGGCTGCTTGTTTATAGATTTGGGGTTTGGGCTTGTGGATTTAAGAAAATTTAGTTGTGCTAATTAGCATTATCTTCATCATCTTGTGAAGTAGATATTTACTTTAACATTAAAGTCAACATAGTATATTTGTGTTTGGCTTATCAAGACCTTATCATGTTTCCATCCCATTAAACAGATCCAACTCAAGATTCAATGTGGTTTTATACACTGTCATGTTTGGAGTAGCTATTACACCATAATAAAATTGAATCAGGCAAAAATGTATTTTACAGCCCTGATTCCTTGTAATTTCTGTAAAAGTACACAGGTAATTACTGGGTAATTACTGGGTAATTACTGGAAATAAATGCTGGATCTTACCATTTCATTACTTCATCATAAGTCTTACCATCAAATCTCATAACAACAAAGTAAATTCTTTTTATTACCATTTTGTTAATTACTTATTACCACATACAGTTATCATATAGTTTGTTTTTAGAAATAGCATAGGCTTGCCTTCTATGTGAGATCCTGGCCTCTACTGATCCTGTACTCAGGGCTATAGCTCTTGTTATGATCAGTGCTTATGATCCTGGCCTCTACTGATGTAGTACTCAGGGCTCTTGTTATGATCAGTGCTTATGCAGTGCCTATGGGATTTCTTCTTTTGGTGTTTTTTGTTAGCTCATTGTAGTCCATATATAGAATTCTACTATGCTTATCTGACCTTTTGAGCGTCTTTAGAAGGCAGCAGCCACAGTGATAGCCGGGATATACTCAATGGCTCAACATTATAGTCTGTTTTTGTCTGGTTTTCCTGCAAGGAAAGGTTTGATCACAGTGTTGCCATGTTGTGTGCGTTAAATAGCCTACATCCCTGAGAACCCTTTAGAAGATGGCTATCGCCCTGTCCCTACTCACCAACTCAGATTGCCCATAGACCATGCAAATAGAGTAATTTTTTGTAAAATACCTGTATTTATATTCCAATGTAGTAATCAAGGAAATTTGCTCCCACATCTAATGTGTCGTCAAGTATTGCAAGTAACTGATGTATTTCCCCAAATGGTGGGGTATCCCTTTAAGGAGAGCTGTCTGACGTCCCTTTAAGGAGAGCTGTCTACCTCCCTACACCCCGTCCTCTGCCTACTCTCTGGTATGGATGGTGCAAGGTGATTCGTTGTATTTCAGAGCAACAGGTTTTTGACACTGGCTGTCTTTTGACCCTTGTTGGTCTTGTTGAGGCAAAGCCACTTCAGTGCTAAAGAAACTCACATCTAACCATCATTTCATAGTTAACGGGCTAGAGGTGCCTGCATATGTTACGGATAAGAAACTCACATCTAGCCATCATTTCATAGTTAATGGGCTAGAGGTGTCTGCATATGTGTGCAGCTCTCTGTGTCACTCTGGTGTTCATGTGATCACACCGGCCCAGTAGCCTCTGTGAGCCTTGCTCTGCAATATCATCGCAGACAATATATATCGCCCACCCCTACACCAGATGCTTAAGAAGTGTGACAATATACAGTTATTACATATTTTTTTAAATTATTACATTATTGGTTCAGAAATTGTATTGTGTTATAGGCACGTAATTACATTACTGGCTTAATTACATAAAAAACAGCCCAAATTATTGCGCTGTTGGCCATTATGACATTATCAGCTACTACATACCTTTATGGAAAAAGGTTAAACAGCAAAAAATATATTTTGTTTTCTAAAAGCTTATGCCCTCTAGATCTGATTTAACATGCATGGAGACATGTCCCAATTCCTCCATCCTATGAACTATGCATAGTTTTGTATTGTATTTCAGTGGAATTCAATTGCTTTGAAACACACTGGTTTTCACTGAACAGTCATTCATGGGGGCTAAAACTGGTAGTGAATCCCAAAATGTTCAGTTTTAACATTCAAATTCACATTCACCATATTCAGGTCTTTCAATAAAAGTTGGTTTCGTTGAGAGGTGTGGAGGTTGCACTATGACCCCCCCCACTGGCCTGGTCCAGTGACTGAATGACCTTACCACACATGATGTTATTTAGAAAATAGGTATTTAGAAAATTTAGAAAATAAGAGATTTAAACAAATAAGAGATTAAACAGCAGTTTTTGCAGTGTAAGTGCTCTACTATAAATATGTGAGTGCTGTATGCTTACAGCATGTGCATGTGTGCATGTCCAAGTGTCTGCACAATAATTGAATGATTTGGTGCTCATTAGACCAGAGATTGTTGGGGGGAGGAGGGGATGACTGCCAAAACAAATGATGGCACTGTAGCGGTCATAACAATCCTGTTGCATCTTAGAGATCCTCACTTCTATGACATTCTATGGTTTATGACAACTGAAAGTCAGAGATACTCACTAGGGACTGTAATCTTCTTGTCTTTAGTGTGTCTTTGGTTTGAGACTCTGCAGAGGAAGCTGCTGCCATCACTCTGTTTCACAGTGACTTTGCATTTGATGGTGAATCCTTTAGTGTCACTGTGTAACACTGTGGGTTCCGCTGAGAGAATTCGATCTTTACCGTCCCTCCACTCCAGCTGGGGCTGAGGGAACCAGCCTGTAGATTCACACTGCAGACTCACACTCCCATTCCCCAGACTCTCGGCAGAGATGACGGGAGTGGAGCCCACAGCTGGAGAGAAGGTGGCAGACAACATTTGTAAATGGACTGCCATACAGCCTGTGCAGTGTATATAAGGTATATACACTTTAACAGTATAACAGTTACAGTATGGAAACTGGGGCATGAAAGGTTGCAGCAACCATACCACAGTTGGGACCAAGAGTTCACAGACAAACTCTGAACCAATGGTGATTTTTAAACCCACCCCACCTCTCTCTCCCTTTAGCTTTCTGTCAGCATTCACTGCCCCATGTGAAAAAGTCAAATTTTTAGGGCTGAAGTTAATGCTTTTCTAGTGCATTACCACAACCTGACTAAGTAATACATGGGTTCAGTCAATATACAGGTGTGGGTCAAATTTTTTCATAAAAAAGGTTTCCATAAAAACTGACCAGAAGTTTATATACAGTATGGTGTGGTTTACAGTAATTAGTGTATATAATTCTTCGCCACTGTATATATAATTTTTTAAGGAGAATAATAAGTCAAACAATTAAAGTGCCACTTCGGATGGAAGATGTGCATTCGCTGTAGAAGAGAGAAATTGTGTATATTATGGCGGGCCACCATAGTCTCATCAATGTATGGAAAACACTGTTATACTGTCAACTAAGTGTGGGGCTACTTTGAGCCTTCTTTCTAGTTTAAAAATAGTGATTTATAGCATGTTATAGCAACATGTTTTATAGCATGTTATAACAACATGATGTCCCTAACACTAACATTATGAGCTTTTTACAAACAGGCCAAAAGCAGTCCAGTATGGGTCATCAGAAATTTGCTCCCTGTTCAGTGCAACAATATACTTTTGGTCCATTTCACACCAGATTTCTCCTTTACTAATTAGGAAATGACACACTGGTATTATACCTTCAACTCTGACGTGCACTGGAGCCTCATCAGTCTGAGTCTGAGCAGCGATGTAACACCTGTATGTGTTTGCGTCTGAGAGTCTGACTGATCTGAGCTTCAGCGAGACATTTCCTCTTGCCAGTTCATCTCTGAACAGACTGGTCCTTCCCCTGTAGTCTGGGAGCTGCTGGACTAGTATATCCTGGTGTCTTTTGTAATGGTGGACTATGTACTCCCCAGTCAACCACACCACATCCATGTCTACTGCACTGGTGTTGGGTTTGAGGAAGCAAGGCAGGACCAGATCTTCTCCCACCACACCATCAACAGGACCATCTGGACCCACCACCCTGAAGCCTGCAGAGGGAGAAACAAAACATCAGGGCATCTGTCAGTTTCTACTCAAAATCAAAGTCCATTTTGCACATAATTCAAGACAGAACTAGTCACTGATAAACAGAGGACAAAAGTAGCCAGTCATGTACAGTGGCGCCTGTGAGATTTACGGCAGGCAAATTATTTGTTTAGATAGATTAGCAAAAGCCATGAAAAGCTTTTGTTTCTGTGCTCTCTTTCAGTACGGTCACACTCAAAAGCAGCTTCCTTCGGGAGTTTGCAATAGCTAATCAGAAGACTCATCTGTTAGCTAAAGCTGATCTAACATCTGCACAGGCTAAAAGGACAAGCCGACAGTTGCAGTAGTCAAGTCTACATAGAGACAAATAAGGATAAATGACCTGTCCTATAAATAGGACACCTGATACCTGATGTGGCTGTGGAGGTGATGACATAGAGAAGAGTCACCAACACAACAGCACTCATCCTGATTAGAGACCAGACTCATACACCTGGAGAGGGAGAGAGAGAGAGAGAGAGAGAGAGAGAGGGGAAGGAGAGAGAAAGAGAGAGAGAGAGAGAGAGAGAGAGAGAGAAAGGACAGAGAGAGGAGATAGAGGAAGGAGAGAGAGAGGGGGAGGGAGAAGCAGTGGGGGACAACAATGGCATGGCAGAAAGACATACATGAGAGAAACATACATGTGGGTCATTCCATGCCAAATCAACAAATTTCAGAAAAAAATGACGCCTGACCATCATGGATTTACTTCATACTTTATGTGAATAATGTTACTACACCCAGGACTTATAATGCAAAATATTGCCATTGCATCCTCTGTATAGAGTCTCAGGGAGTCTTCATGGTACATTTCTTTCAGGAACTATTCTGTTGTAGCAGACATCTTTAAATTACAAGATTTGTGTTTCACAGTTATCGTACTTTCTTAACAAATAGTTGATGTGTGGTGTAAATCTACATTTTTGAGTTGTGAAATATTAAAGATGATATAAATAACTGAAGACCTGTACTTTACGTGGTACACATACATCACAAAACCCATGTTTTCACAAAATATGGGATTGGTACCTTTAGCCAAACCACATAAATTACTATATCAAGGATGGGTTTTGTGGTCTTGGTGATTGTTTCTTCTGCCTTGGTTGCTAGGTATCTTTGTTTATTTGGTCCCTTGGTTACTATGGCCTGCTTTGTTTACACAGACATGTGATCCTGGAACTAGTTTCTGCCCCTCCCTTCATTCAGCCATTAGGCTTTTCATTGGGTACTTTGTGTCCGCCTCTTCCTTGTGTGTTTAGCCAATGAAGTTTTCTGTTTACTATTCATAAACTTAGACAATAGAATGTCACAGAATGTAAATAAGGTAGGCCTATGTTATTGAATAAATCTTTCGGACTGTTAGAGATACAACCATTTGAATCGAAGAGATCACTTCAAACATTTAAATACCACCCTTTGCCACTCACACTGTATAGCGGTATAGCTGTAACTTCGACATGTCCTGAAGAACTGCATGCAATCTTGTCACGGTTGATAACCAAAATGGGGCTACTCAGATTAAATACTGACACGTTGCAAATCATTCATGTGATCTGTGAACTAATTCAATTTGACAGTATTTCTTGACACTGTCATTTCTAGCGGCTATGGCTTCACTCACTTTAAACCTACGTAAAAACTTGTTCCAGCTAAAATAAATCATTGGATGCAAATCTCCATGCTTCAATGTTTTTCTGTCACCTTAGAAACAGATAAAACTGCAATCAAACATAGCACCTCTCAATCAACGGTTCAGAAAAGCAACCAATGCATCAAGACAAATGGAAATAGTACTTTCATAGTGGCCACAGCTGACCATTAGTCGAACACCTGGCTGGACAAGATAATATCTCTCCAAAACTGAACTGCTGGTCCTCCCAAGCCATACATCACAACATCAGTATCAAGATCGACTCCCTGTCTGTTTCTCCCACCAAAGTGGCAAGAAACCTAGGTGTCATGATTGATGACCAACTGACCTTTGCAGATCACGTTGCCTCTGTGGCTCGGTTGTGCCGTTTTTCCCTATTCAACATAAGGAAGATCAGGCCGTACCTAACTCAACATGCAACCCAGCTCCTGGTACAGACCCTGGTTATCTCTCGGCTTGACTACTGCAATGTCCTCCTATCAGGCCTACCAGCCTGTGCGGTGAGACCACTACAGATGATCCAGAATGCAGCTGCACGTCTGGTCTTTAACCAGCCAAAAAGGGCACACGTCACACCTCTGTTTATTGAACTTCACTGGTTACCCTTGGCTGCTCGCATTAAATTCAAGGCACTTATGGTGGCCTACAGGGTGAATGATAGCTCTGCTCCCATCTACCTGAATACTCTCCTGAACCCCTATGTCACCCGACGACCGCTTCGCTCCTCTAAGGAACGTTTTCTAGCACGGCCAACACCTTGTGCAGGTCAATCCAGTCTCTTCTCATATCTGGTTCCGCGCTGGTGGAATGACCTCCCAAGTGCTACCAGATCAACTGATACCCTCTCCACCTTCAAGAAACTCGTGAAGACCCAGCTCTTCCAAGAATATCTCCTGGCGTAAACTTTGAGAATGCACTTAACAATTTATTTCTCTGCACTATTGCACTTTCAACTTAAAATGGTGCAGTTTCTATGTTAGCAATATGCACTCCATGTTCGTCCTTTCATTGTGTTGTAGCTTGAATGTTATCCTCTATTGTAAGTCACTTTGGATAAAAGCGTCTGCTAAATGCCTAAATGTAAATGTAAATATCCTTCTGCTTCATTAGGGTGACTAAGTTGAGTTGAGTTGTGACACATTCTGACTGTACTCACATTGCAGCCACTCAATAATAGGTTTTGGTTAAAACATTAAAATCATAGCATATGAATTAACAGTAGAAAGTAAAATCTCATCAGGTGATAGGGGTCATGGGTTTTTAATTGGGCTGTAGTGGCATGGTTGTGGGCGTGGCCTTGATCACAGCCACCATAGTTCAGAAGGCTAGTACAGTATCAAAAGGCTAGTATCTCAGCCACGATAATAGAGAAGTGTACAGAAAGAAACTAGGCTGCTTGTTTAATACATCAGTATCCTACGACACTGTTGTAACTGCAGTGATGCTTTACATGTTTTTATTGGATACAGACATTGCGTATTGCTGAAAGCAGTTACAGAATCATACAAAATCATCACTGGCGGCTCTGGTATTTTTACCTCTCCCTTTATTATATTCAGCCCACACAACAAATACACTAGTAAAGATATAAGAAAACATTTTGGTTGGCAGTCTTTTTCATTTAAATCACTCATTTATCCTAATCATTATTTCAGACCATCCCAAATGGATAGAACATTTCTTATTTGGCATAATGCAGGCATTAGGCAATTTCGAGACTTATTCTGTGATGGGACATCTTTCAAATTTCTGTGTGATAATTTTAATATTCCCAGATCTCAGTTCTTCTCCAGATTTGTGACTTTGTTAGGAACATCTCAACGGTATTCTCAAGTCAACCGCCCCACAATGTGACTGATGTAAGAGTGATGCAGCTTCACATACACATATGTTCTGGTCCTGCCCTGAGCTGGGCCACTACTGGATTTCTGTCAGGTTTTCTGGGACAGACAATACCACCATGCCCCTTAATTGGGCTATTTGGTGTTGCATCTGACCAGTTAGGTCTTACTAGGGCAGTCTAACAGCAGTGCATTCCTCAGCCTCTTAGCAAGAAGACCACCCACGTTCACACACTGGGTAAAAGATACACTTTACTTCCTTAAACTTGAAAAAATCAGACATTCTGGAAAAGGATCAGACAATAGCTACAACAAAATATGGGGTCCTTTTCTGGATTATGTTAAAACTCACATCACACTCTATAGAGTAAGAGCAAGCCTATATTGCTATCAAGATAGTTTAAAATGATCAAATTTCCATAGCCAATAGATAATTAGTGTTCACCCCCTTTCCTTGGTATGGTGTGTAACCCCCCCCCCCTTTTTTTTATTTTTATTTATATATTTTTTTGTTGTTTTTTTTCTTATTGTATTGCTATTGTGACTGTCTTTTGTTTTGTCCTTTTGCTGTCTTGTCCTTTTACGTTTAGAAAAAAACATGTTTCAAAAGCACTCAATATTTCAAGTATATGTCAAACTGAAATAAATAAAATAGTCAAAAAAACAAACAAAAAAAACACAAGGCTACATATCCAAGGCTGTAGATTGTGAGCATGTTCAGTGGGTATCAAATGGCAGTGACAATCCTGTTTTGTTTACCAGAGCATCAAATAGATTTTCATTATGTCAACACTGTCAACAGGTTGAACTGGTTGAATCACACTGACTCAATGACTCATAGGGGTGTGAGTTAGTGTGAAGACCAATGTTTGGTCTCTACTAGTTTCAATGTTGGTAAAAGGTGCATTCATATAGAAAGAGTAAATTTGTCATGTATGATCAGCACAATGACCTCTGAAAGCATAAGAGGTACCATAAAAGGAGGTACCACGCTGTAACTGTACAAAATATAATTTTGCTTATTATCTATGGAACTCTAAAGTTCTCGACCAATTTTTGTTTTGAAATCCATTGACTCTCACGCATTGAAAAAACTGACTCACGCCAAGTTCAATAAAAAAATCTGAGAAATTTTAACATCGTGAAAGTGAAAGTAAGACATGTACATACATACTATGCCAACATCTATCTCTTTCAGAAATCTCTCCTACATACTACGCAAACACAAAAAATGTCATTCCTTCAATGACATCCATGCCCACTCTCTCCCATTCTCTCCTCTCTCCTCTCCAACACTGACCGACCACAAACTCATCATTCCAACGACTCCCTCATTACAATACACAGCGGCGGTCAGACCATCTAGTTAGCCTTGTTGCTTCCTGGAAAATCGGCTGCTGCGGCATGTGTCCATTGGCTCTTTTATCTGGTTTTATTTGAACAAATTATTTTGTTACTTAATGGACAAAAATGTCCAAAGAAAACATATTTGTTTGTTATGTTTGTTTTCCTGTAATATGGTCTTATTTCTAAGACAAAACAAGAATTCTTTTCCACCCTCTTTCTGAACGAGTGCACGTACATGCCTATGTACTGGCGCTGCCCATAATCAAAGTCTATTAAGGTTTCATATAGGCTACTTACCTCGTTGACTGCAATCTATTAACATTTTGGAAATAGACTGACGACACTGTACACTGCGCCCTGCTCCGTCTCGTTCGCGGTTTTTTTTTTTTTTTTGTTTGTTTGTTTTACTTTCTCTTTTTTAGTTGTCTTACGACTAGTGCTATTTCTCAGAAAGGTTCATGTACGGCCGGTGGTGAACCTTCCGTTCACTGGGATTTCCAACTCTGAAACAAAAATCCTGAATCAGTAATCAATCAATTTATATTTGGTCCTTTGCAGTTGTCATTTTCCCATTTGAGTGCATCAATCGCGGAAGTACCGAGAGGCCAACGACAGTTGCGTTCTTTTAGTATCAATTAGCAACGGTAACTTCAGGAAGTAAAACTAGACTTGAGTGTTTTGTATCGAGGTAATAGTTCTCACAAAAGTACCCGGAATTCTAGCAAATAAAATTACCCTGCGTTTGTGGTAAACGTTCTGGTGACGTTTTTTAATCGAAAGAAAAGGGAATAAACTGATATTCAGTTCCCTAGATTAGGCCATGTCTAGCCAATTTAAATATATTTCTAAATTTTTGAAGACTTTCTCATGATATTTACAATGCAAAATTATGAAGCGATATTTCCCCATCAATTTGAATTTAATTTGAGGGGGGGAAGCGTGCAGCCTTTGAAAGAGATTAGAAATTAAATCTACATTAGCATGCCAAAATTAACATTTTAAATCGTTGTTCAAGGTATGCTTTGAAATGTTGAAATGTTAGTAGACATTTGTGTTTTCATAGTTTACCGGGGATTTTCTATTAACCTACAAGTTCAACCCCCCTACACCACACTCACGTAAGTAAATTATTGGGCTAAATGATTATGTTCATATTATTATCCTCTCCAGCTGCACCACTGTGTGGCGCTAGAACAATCATCGGGGCACCACTCACCTCCCTGCAAAACATACACACCACCTATTTATCATCATATCACCACTACTCAGTACGCTAACCTCTACCACTCTGAATGCTGGTAGCCACTTTGGACTCAAGTATGTTCCTATCTATTTCACTTGTCTCTGTATGTGTTAGTAGGGCTGCAGAAGTAGCTTATTTTGAATACATTATTTATTTATACATTGCGTTGTGTGCAATCTCACTTGAAGAGACTACAGTAGTGGTTAGAGAAAATGTTACTTACTATACCTATGCTACTTGCTACACTTAGGATAGGTAAGAACACCAATACCCTACACTACTCCATTTTGTCTTGTCTGGCACTTTAATGTTTGTGAAAAGGTTAATGTGTAACTCAGTTGTCTTAAATGTTCAGTGTTCAATGTCTGTCTTTGTTTAAGCATTGGATAGTAAGAAATGTAATTTTGATTCCCTGTATGTCTTGTGCATGTGAAGAATTGACAATAAAGCTGACTTTGACTTTTATGGTATAAATGCCATTTCCAGAATGCCGTTCTGTTGTCCTTCCCCTCAGCCTAGGCTGTATTTGCTTGACTCTTGCAGAAGTGTTGAACGTATTGTACTGATGGGACTGACTTACTGATAGTAAGCATTCTGACAAAGATGTAGGTAAAATAATCATTTGTTACATTAGTATCATTGGCAAAGGTTAAAGAACCAATCCAGTTCAGTGTACACAACTCTACCCCTCAAGAAATGTAGGTGTGCTTCCATAATGCTGAAAGGACTGCTGCAATTCACTTTTGTGGGCTACACCATCCTTGGCTTGGTCAGGGTTTACCTTGGGTCACTCCAGGATTTCAGACCATCTCCAGGACGAGAACAGCTGGCAAAACCAGCAGGTCATTAGCAAGAAAGTTGGCTTGAATATTACAACCTGTTACTCTTCCAAATAGTACAAAGCAATTTTACACCTCTGTTTTGACAGCTTGGCCTTTCACTTGGCCAATTTATTTTTCTTGCAGCCTCAACCCCAAAGTTAAATGTAAATGTGTCATGTCCTACACCTTTTGATAAGGAAGAAATTGCAGACGCTGTTTCACTGTAATCGAGACACCGCGTTTTTCAGCCTTTAATTATTTTATGTTCACTTCCTTTAGAATCATTAGGCTTCCCTCCCCCATAGTTTTACAAAGGTACCAAATCCTCCTCTCACTCCACCCTTGTCCTCCTCCCCACCACATCTTCCTCCTACTCCTCACACTTTTTAAAAACATATTTTAAACAGTAGCCTAATGTTGACCGAAAGGCCACTGACGTAAGGTTGCGCTTATGGCTGAAATGGCAAAATCAGCTCAGTTATCCTTTTTGCTGCAGTGGAAACTAGACTTTTGTTGTTTTGTCCACTACATGAAAATCCATTGTACAAAAACGACAAGAAACTCTATTATAATGACAATATTAAATGGAAAACAGCATTTGAGATTGAAGAACAGGCTTTTGTATGCAAACAGTGCAGGTATTAAACTGTGTCTGCAATCAGAAGCTTGCCATCTGTCACACCTGTAAAAGCCTG
>JAIFZK010000034.1:407500-412500 GCA_027481765.1 Tenualosa thibaudeaui
CGTGCTTATTCATGATGCAGGTGAAGAAACCTAGAACCAGCTTACTGTCTCTCTCTCTCTGTGTGTGTGTGTGTGTGTGTGTGTGTGCATGCACACATGTGTATGTGTTTACATACCTTCACCAGGCAAGTCATCTCTGCCTCTGATGAAGAGTTTGTAACCATAGTTACTCTCCAGAACCTCAGGGAGAACCTGAAGAGCAAAGGTCATTGCCATGGAAACGTTGTTTCCACTTGGGTAACTAACATATGCATCATAAAGTTTATCATCTAGAGGAGAGAGAAAGAGAGAGAGAGAGAGAGAGAGAGAGAGAATATATGCTGTAAATATAAATGTTGTTGCCACTGGTAACTTAAGTGGCCTCCAGACCAGACATCAGATAGACTAGCAAGCTGGCTAGTTCGCTATCAAAACAAAACCATCAGCTGGCTGGCTTGTTCACTAACAAAATGAATTAAGATCTAGTTAAGTTCTAGTTGTTACAACTACTACTACTGCTAGTTACATCTCCATAACACTTTTCAAAATACTACTATTACTACTGCTTACATTTCCACAGCACTTTTCAAAATGCCCTAAATCACTGCATCCACAACACAGCACTGCACCGTCCCTGACCTTAATCAGCAATGTAGCACCTCTTGGCTTAATAAAATGGTGGAAATGGCAAAACTGAAAATGGAAAAATTAAAATTTTCCAAAACTGATCTACTCTCCCTGTGTGTGTGTGTGAGTGTGTGTGTGTGTGTGTGTGTGTGTGTGTGTGAGTGTGTGAGTCTGTGTGTGTGAGTGTGTGTGTGTGTGTTACTCACCGCACTGTTTGTGTCGGGGGCAGACTGAGCGGCATAAGAGCACCAGTTCCACCCTGCAGCGCCAGCACAGATACACACACACCACCAGCAGACCACAGGCCAGCGCCATGCCCACCAGGCAGTAAAACACCCTCTGATTGGCTACAGAAACACAGACACATTACCCATCACACAGTAAAACACTTCCTGATTGGCTACAGAAACACAGACACATTACCCATCACACAGTAAAACACCTGATTGGCTAGAGATCACACATTAAGTTACACCACCAGGCAGTTTAACAGGTCCTTACTGGCTAGATGGATAACCTCCTGAAAGTTTTTGAAGGACAAGAAGGGCTTGACCAAAGATTCTAGAGCAGAGCAAGATACAGGTACACCTTGAGAACAGACACCATTCTGATCAGCTGGGTTCTCTTAGCATACATTAACACATGGGTAAATAAATCTTTATGACACCATTATTGATATAGATACTTTAACTAATCATCATGACACCATTAGTATAGATACTTTAACTACCAGCGTGGTACAAAACATAAGAAGAGTCTGGATTGATCTGCACAAGGTGTTGGCCGTGCTAGATAACGTTCCTGAGAGGAATGATGTGGTCGGCGGGTGACATAGCGCTCTAGGAGAGTATTCAGGTAGATGGGAGCAGAGCCAGGGATAACCAGGGTCTGTACCAGGAGCTGGGTTGCATGTTGGGTTAGGTACAGCCTGATCTTCCTTATGTTGAACAGGGAAAAACGACACGACCAAGCCACAGAGGCAACGTGATCTGCAAATGTCAGCTGGTCATCGATCATGACGCCTAGGTTTCTTGCCACCTTTGTGGGAGAAACAGACAGGGAGTTGATCTTGATACTGATGTTGTGATGTATGGCTTGGTTGGCTGGGAGGACCAGCAGTTCAGTTTTTGAGAGATTTAGTTGGAGGTGATGTACTTTCATCCATGCAGATATATCAGAGAGACAGTCTGAGATCCGTGTTGACACCGTTGAGTCGTCAGGAGGAAAGGACAGATAGAGCTGGGTATCATCAGCATAGCAGTGATAAGAGAAGCCATGGGAGTGGATGACTGAGCCCAGCGAGGTGATGTACAGGGCAAAGAGAAGGGGCCCCAGCACAGATCCTTGGGGTACTCCTGTGGTGAGTTGGTGAAGTGCCGATGTCTGTCCTAGCGATGATACGTTGAACGACCATCCAGTAAGACAGTAAGATAGGATTTGAACCAGGAGTGCACTGTGCTTTCAATACCCATGTACCCAGGATGAGTACTGAGGATTGATCTTTTAATGATTCCATCACAGACAGAAGCGCCGTTTCAGTGGATTGGCCACCTCTTGGGTGCCACGAGACAATACTATTGTAAAAGGCGCTGTATAAATAAAATTGAATTGAATTTAATTCAATAAAATTGAATTGAATTGTGACCTGTTTAAACACAATTCGTTCAATAGTTATTATACTTTAACTAATCATCATGACAACATTATTATAGCCTGCTTTCCAAACATCGCAAACATGGAGGCTACTGGCTACTGTATGAAGAATGAAATGCAGCCATGCAAGAGGATGAGAAATTCAAGCAAAGACTGGAACCAGAGGCTCACCTAGAGGCCAGCGTTGCCTGGCTCGACTGTCTGGAATGGGGGTAGTGATGAGTTAGCAAAATGATGGCTGTAGCTTAAGTTAGCTAAGTTAACTGACCTTTGAAGCTAAAATTGTCTGCTGGTATGCACAGCAGCAAGCAGGTCCTAGTAAAGGCACTGTTGTACTTAATTTTCGTTGTTAAATGACATGTATGACACTGCAACTAGTCCACATTTGGTTCTTTGTCACCTCACTGATGACTAAAATCTTCAGCTGCCAAGGATGCTAGTGAGCTTATCTTGTCCCCTCCTCCAGTGTGCAAAATTGTGAGTGTGCCTCCAATACGTTATCTTAGTATACACAAAGTATGAGCAAATAATTTTGGTTATAGACATAAGTTATTTATATTAATGCTATAGACATTAATTATCCACATATAAACATTCTCGTCAGACTGAGACAATGGCTGAATGAGCTGAAGAAAGGTAAAACTTATCAATAACCGATAATCTTGTTTGACTCTAGTGGAGGTGGAAAATGAGTAAATTAGACAAAAAGGTGACACATCCCTTTAACTGGAAAAAGCTAGATTTTACAACTGCGTTAAATTGTTCCTCCATTTTAAAGTCAGAGTCAAAAATGACTTTTTCGCAGTGTCTTTAACATACGGTGCAATAGATCTACATGAGCACCACAGGCAGCACAGACTAGGACCTCAGTTTTATTATGGTTAAAATTTGTAAAAATTAAAGTGTTGATGTCCTCTAGACATTGTTGCAAACGTTTTAAACCACCGTGGGAGTTATTATGTATTAAGAGATGTTATATTTTCCAAGAATGGATCCCAAGGTTAGCATGTACACTGATAAAAGTATAGGCCCAAGAATGGAGCCTTGAGGAACATCACAAGGGAGAGGTGCAGAGGAGTGCACCAATCCATCCAGGCAGACAGGAAAGCTTTTGCTGGAGACCACATATACATTAACACCAAAGAAGATAAAAGCAGAGCAAGAGACACAAATGTTTAGTTCCATGTTCTATTTTCGCAAGGGGGAGGAGCCAGAGTCAAGCTCTCATTCGCTGATACAAAAGATCACTGAAAAGTTTATATTGTTACAGAGTGAAACTATCCACGTTTGCTCCCATTGTAACATATTATGTTGGTCTACCTTGGTCAATATTCAATGATCTCTGTTAACACTCGTGAGTGTGAGTGAGTGAGTGAGTGTGTGTGTGTGTGTGTCAGTAGTACCTCTTTGGAGGATTATCTGTCCTGAGTGTTTGCCCAGGGAGTTTGTAGCCCAGCACTGGAACGGAACATTGAGATGCTCCACACGGACCTCAGAAATAATCAGAGTCCTCACAACCCTGGACTCAAGGGCTCTGGTACACACGTATACACACACAGAAACACACACACACACACACACACACACAAATTGCTGAACTGTAGAAGTGTGTGGGAATGTAATGTTTAGGTTGTCAGGCTAGATTACCACTGCTATCTTAGTGGCACCTACACACACAAATACACAAATACACACAAACTCAGACACAAACTCACTCCACAGTGACACCTAGACACACACAAATACACAAATACACACAAACTCAGACACAAACTCACTCCACAGTGAGGATGAAGACTGTGTTGTTGCTGATCAGAACACCCTTTCCATACCAAGACAGCACAGGTCTTTCCACACCCGTAGCCTCACAACGCAGCTCAAGACGGGACCCTACACACACACACACACACACACAGGCAATGTAGTTTTTTCCCCAACAAAAATATTGGTCCAATCCCGTCTCTGTTTTTGACAAACTGGTTACTTTCTTAGTGGTGAATAGCATTAAATGGTGACACAATGGCACACAATACATTGTACATGTAAGCTGTAGGTATCATAACCTAAACTGATTTAACGGTTAACTCCAATTCACACAACACATTGTACATGTAATCTGTAGGAATCATAACCTAAACTGATTTAACTTTTAACTCTTCCTGGTGTTTTTCGTGTATGTTTGACTGTTGATGACTAGACACTAAAATGCATCCATGCATAAAACTCCAAACTCCAAACTTAATTGGCTGATTTGGACTGTCACTCACCCAGCTCCACCAATTGTGTGTCGTTACGAGGGAGGATCACCTGGGGCTTACTGAGAGGTTTAACATCTGCCACATAAACACAAAAACAAAATATCAATCAATCACATCAACAAGCACACAGGTGAGGTGCAAGGCTATAGTTTGGGTTGAGTATGACACCACCCTGTCCTGTCTATCTCTGTTTCCTCTCGTTTCCTCCTGTCTCCGCCATTAACAAGCTTATTTTACGTCAATCACCTTCTCATTTCCTCATTCCCCGTTAATCACTGGGTTTGGCTTTTAGTAAAATGGCTAAAAGTTTTTTCAGACAGAAATGGGCACCGGAGGTTGTAGGAGGAAAAACGTTTTAAAGTCAGGATGAGAGGGAGGGAGAATGTTTCACCCAGGCTCACAGGTGTGTTTATGATTGGCTTTAGAAAATTGTGTTGTAAACATTTCCAAGTGCTAGATGGCTTTGTATAAGGTTGAATATTT
>JAIFZK010000034.1:420000-425000 GCA_027481765.1 Tenualosa thibaudeaui
GTTACTGGTGTGTGTGTGTCTGCTGGTACTGAAGGTGGTACACACACACACATGCGTGCACACACTCACACACACACACACGCAGAGTGTTACTTTCTGGTGTGTGTGTGCTGGTACTGAAGGTGTTACACACACACACACACACACACACACACACACACACTCAGAAACATGAGCAATTTAATGATCATCTTAAATTTGTCACTTTACTGTAATTGACTTGAAGCTGTAACTCACATGAAATACTGTAAAGTTTTGACTGCTCACACACATCTTCAGAGCTCAGAATGCACCACTGCCTCAACTTCAAACGCAACCCAGTGATTCCCACATACTGACCAATTAATAACTCGTTGGCTAACAATAACATACTGACCACTTAATAACTCATAGGCTAACAATAGCGAACTGACCACTTAATAACACTTAGGCTAACAATAGCTTACTGACCACTAAATAACACGTAGGCTAACAATAGCGTACTGACCACTTAATAACACGTAGGCTAACAATAGCAAACTGACCACTTAATAACATGTAGGCTAACAATAGCGTACTGACCACTTAATAACACGTAGGCTAACAATAGCGTACTGACCACTTAATAACACGTAGGCTAACAATAGCGTACTGACCACTTAATAACACGTATGCTAACAATAGCGTACTGACCACTTAATAACACGTAGGCTAACAATAGCGTACTGGCCACTTAATAACACGTATGCTAACAATAGCGTACTGACCACTTAATAACTCATAGGCTAACAATAGCGTACTGACCACTTAATAACACGTATGCTAACAATAGCGTACTGACCACTTAATAACTCATAGGCTAACAATAGCGTACTGACCACTTAATAACTCGTTGGCTAACAATAGCATACTGACCACTTAATAACTCGTTGGCTAACAATAACGTACTGACCACTTAATAACTCATTGGCCAACAATTGTGTATTGACCACTTAATAACACGTATGCTAACAATAGCATACTGACCACTTAATAACTTATAGGCTAACAATAGCGTACTGACCACTTAATAACACGTAGGCTAACAATAGCGTACTGACCACTTAATAACACGTAGGCTAACAATAACGTACTGACCGCTTAATAACACGTAGGCTAACAATAGCGTACTGACCACTTAATAACACGTAGGCTAACAATAGCGTACTGACCACTTAATAACACGTAGGCTAACAATAGCATACTGACCACTTAATAACATGTAGGCTAACAATAGCGTACTGACCACTTAATAACACGTAGGCTAACAATAGCGTACTGACCACTTAATAACACGTAGGCTAACAATAGCGTACTGACCACTTAATAACTCGTTGGCTAACAATAGCGTACTGACCACTTAATAACACGTATGCTAACAATAGCGTACTGACCACTTAATAACTCATAGGCTAACAATAGCATACTGACCACTTAATAACTTGTTGGCTAACAATAGCATACTGACCACTTAATAACTCGTTGGCTAACAATAACGTACTGACCACTTAATAACTCATTGGCTAACAATAGCATACTGACCACTTAATAACTTATAGGTTAACAATAGCGTACTGACCACTTAACAACACGTAGGCTAACAATAGCGTACTGACCACTTAATAACACGTAGGCTAACAATAGCGTACTGACCACTTAATAACACGTAGACTAACAATAGCGTACTGACCACTTAATAACACGTAGGCTAACAATAGCGAACTGACCACTTAATAACATGTAGGCTAACAATAGCATACTGACCACTTAATAACACGTAGGCTAACAATAGCATACTGACCACTTAATAACACGTAGGCTAACAATAGCGTACTGACCACTTAATAACTCGTTGGCTAACAATAGCATACTGACCACTTAATAACACGTAGGCTAACAATAGCATACTGACCACTTAATAACACATAGGCTAACAATAGCATACTGACCACTTAATAACACGTAGGCTAACAATAGCATACTGACCACTTAATAACACGTAGGCTAACAATAGCGTACTGACCACTTAATAACTCGTTGGCTAACAATAACGTACTGACCACTTAATAACTCATTGGCTAACAATAGTGTATCGACCACTTAATAACACGTATGCTAACAATAGCATACTGACCACTTAATAACTCATAGGCTAACAATAGCATACTGACCACTTAAGAACTCGTTGGCTAACAATAGCGTACTGACCACTTAATAACTTGTTGGCTAACAATAGCGTACTGACCACTTAATAACTTATAGGCTAACAATAGCATACTGACCACTTAATAACTCATAGGCTAACAATAGCGTACTGACCACTTAATAACTCGTAGGCTAACAATAGCGTACTGACCACTTAATAACACGTAGGCTAACAATAACGTACTGACCACTTAATAACACGTAGGCTAACAATAGCGTACTGACCACTTAATAACACGTAGGCTAACAATAGCATACTGACCACTTAATAACACGTAGGCTAACAATAGCATACTGACCACTTAATAACACGTAGGCTAACAATAGCGTACTGACCACTTAATAACACGTAGGCTAACAATAGCGTACTGACCACTTAATAACACGTAGGCTAACAATAGCGTACTGACCACTTAATAACACGTAGGCTAACAATAGCGGTACATAACTTTTTAATTTATCCCCTCACTCATCTGTATGCACATGGACTGGTGTCACTAATAATGCATCACTAATAGCAGCCACTTCCAGTCAGGTGAAGCTGCAACGTGTCCTGTTAGATTAGGCTACTTTACTTTCACTTTCACTGGAGTAAAACGGTGTCCTGTGTTTGGCAAATACTAAAGTGAAGGTCATGTGCAGATTTCTTTATCTTTATTTTGTCAGCTGAGGTAGCCTATTAGTTTCCAAATCTTATGGCGTCTAATTCACTTGATTCATAGTGTTAGTTCTAGCAGGCCACGGAATCATGCCAAAGTGTCAGCTGACAGCCCAACTGACTGCATTATCTGATCAATCAGCTGACTACCTTCAGCTGCGTCATTGGCCGAGAGGTGTCCTGCAATACATTTATAGGGTATTCTAAATTGTTCACTTAGGTCTCCAAAGATGCTATGTAACAACACTTAATACACGTAGGCTAACAATAGCATACTGACCACTTAATAACACGTAGGCTAACAATAGCATACTGACCACTTAATAACACGTAGGCTAACAATAGCGTACTGACCACTTAATAACACGTAGGCTAACAATAGCGTACTGACCACTTAATAACACGTAGGCTAACAATAGCGTACTGACCACTTAATAACACGTAGGCTAACAATAGCGGTACATAACTTTTTAATTTATCCCCTCACTCATCTGTATGCACATGGACTGGTGTCACTAATAATGCATCACTAATAGCAGCCCAGCCAGTCAGGTGAAGCTGCAACGTGTCCAGTTAGTTTAGGCAACTTTACTTTCACTTTCACTGGAGTAAAACGGTGTCCTGTGTTTGGCAAATACTAAAGTGAAGGTCATGTGCAGATTTCTTTATCTTTATTTTGTCAGCTGAGGTAGCCTATTAGTTTCCAAATCTTATGGCGTCTAATTCACTTGATTCATAGTGTTAGTTCTAGCAGGCCACGGAATCATGCCAAAGTGTCAGCTGACAGCCCAACTGACTGCATTATCTGATCAATCAGCTGACTACCTTCAGCTGCGTCATTGGCCGAGAGGTGTCCTGCAATACATTTATAGGGTATTCTAAATTGTTCACTTAGGTCTCCAAAGATGCTATGTAACTTCAGGTGGGCTGAAAATAGTACAAGGAGACCTTAACAAGGTCCTCTGTAAACTATTCAAATAGTCCTCTAGTTAAGCACCTCGTTTTTCCTCCTATGGTAAAGAGCTGTGCTCTGATTCGATGCTATTATAAAGAGCTGTGCTCTGATTCGCTGCTGAAGCTTGTCAGCGTTGCATGGCTCTGCTGCCAGTTAAGTGAATATATTTACATTACATTACATTAGTTCACTAATGTCAGAATTGCAAGGGAAGAAGAACAAAACGTTTTGGAATATTACATTTTAGAGGAAGCTGAGGAAGAAATGGTACACATATCCACTGCTTGGAGATTGGAAACAGACACTTTTCAACAGTAAGCTTGCAAGAGTTTTATCCTGGCCAACATAACCAGATAACTGCTTTGTCATCACAATGTTATTGTTGCACCCAGAGGTGAAAACTTGTGAAGCCTGTTGTACTGGCCAAAGTTGAAATGCGCTGGAAACAGAAAGAATAAAGGCCTTTCCAGCCCTTCTGCAGTCCCTTAGCTCCTGTTATTTAGCTATAAAGACTACAAATGAGACCGCTGCTCCAGTCCCTTAGCTCCTGTTGTTTAGCTATAAAGACTACAAATGCTGTTCTGCATGGTATCTTCATTTCCTGTTTCTTCTGTGATCTGCCATAGTTAAGATTCTGTGGGGTGGGCATTAATTAAAGGCAGGAGAGCATGGATTCAGCGATAGTTCAGTGCCATCTGCCAGTGGCTTAAAGGTAGACAGGATAACACAACACAGACCAACTTTTCCTATTATCCTAATTTCTCTATTTATTTCTCTTCATTGGCTATTTCAGACAGCGAAGATTATTAAGAGTATTAAATTTTCACATGCACCATATAACTCAAACTCATACGGCCATCTTATTTCATATAACTCAAACTCATATACCCCCATCTTATTTCATATAACTCAAACTCATATACCCCCATCTTATTTCATATAACTCAAACTCATATACCCCCATCTTATTTCATATAACTCAAACTCATATACCCCCATCTTATTTCATATAACTCAAACTCATATACCCCCATCTTATTTCATATAACTCAAACTCATATACCCCCATCTTATTTCATATAACTCAAACTCATATACCCCCATCTTATTTCATATAACTCAAACTCATATACCCCCATCTTATTTCATATAACTCAAACTCAT
>JAIFZK010000034.1:430000-437500 GCA_027481765.1 Tenualosa thibaudeaui
CATCTGCACTTTACTGTTGTCCACGTACACGCATGGGATAGTGGGAAACGTAAATGTGAAGAAATTGACAATAAAAGTGAATTTGACTTTGACTATGCGGTACATCTAGTTTATATGGGACCTACAGGGACTGTGAAAAGGCCAAGACATAGTTGCCTCTGGACTGAATTGTAATTTTGATGTGTTTATTTCTTCATTCGTTCCATCATACAAAGCCTATATTTTGCAGGCCTAACTTCCATTAGATGCACACCTATATTTTGCAGGCCTAACTTCCATTAGATGCACACCTATATTTTGCAGGCCTAACTTCCATTAGATGCACACCTATATTTTGCAGGCCTAACTTCCATTAGATGCACACCTATATTTTGCAGGCCTAACTTCCATTAGATGCACACCTATATTTTGCAGGCCTAACTTCCATTAGATGCACACCTAAACTTTGCAGGCCTAACTTCCATTAGATGCACACCTATATTTTGCAGGCCTAACTTCCATTAGATGCACACCTATAAATGATACGTTGACTGAGGATGATCTATTCAGATTCAGTCTATGTTAAGTTCATGTTTATGTTTACATTGTCAGCAGAGTATTTTTCACTGCAAACAAAATCTATATCTTAATGTTCATAAGATCAGAGCTGTGCTGTTTATTAGTGGACTCCCAAAATCCAGGGATCAAAGTCATAGTAGGATTGGACCACTGGGAACTATGTCTTTGAATCAGAACCCATTTACATTTACATCACATTTATGTATTTAGCAGATGCTAAAGACCCAGATCCAACCTGGGTAAATTTATGCTTCATGATCTACAGTGATATTTCATATTGTACTGTGTCTGTTCTACATGGTTGTGCATGCTTATCGTGATCTGCATTAGTATTTTATATTACATATCTGTTTAAATTATTCATTGAAGGTACACATTACACACCAAGCTCAAACCTCCTGATTTCACAGAACAGTAGTGGTTGAAACAGCCAGAGAATTTCTCTGTGGCAACTATACAGGGTTTCTTTGAAGAAAGTTGTGTATAATCCATAGTTTGATGGAATAACACATACATAATGTGCAAGGTTTCACCACCATCATGAACAGCCTGGCTGATCTCATGCAAAGTGACTAACTCAGGCTGACTGCCGTAAAGTGATTTGCTCTGTGTCACATGACTTACAAACTTAAAAATATCCTAAGAAATGTAGCAATCTATAGCACCATAGCACCACATTCATTCTACACATTCTACACTTGCTCGCGGGCGCCATCTCGTTGCAGTACCACCAGGAAGGATTCTGAGAGTGAACGTTCTCGACGTATTCAAATAGTCTGGCTCCGGCATCATTGTGTCAGATGAAAACACTACCTAGTGGTCTCTAGTGGCAAAAACTGAGCACTACATGTCTTTTTGTATTTGGCTTGCTTCGCCCACTGTGTAGCAACTGCACACATGCAAACACTTACACATAAAGTATAATTTTTTTGCCATGTCATTAACACACACACACACACACACACACACACACACACACACACACACACACACACTATGTTTATACGATTATTCAGGCTTTTCACGGATTCACAGTTTCTGCCATTATTTTAAGAAGAATGTTTGTTTGCTTGCACAAACACATTCTTCAGAAGTTAATACTGCGTTTTGAAACTGAAAAAAACATAGCCTACCAAACCATGTACTAATGCCATTAGCAAGTAGCCTTTTGTTTTCACCGGGAAATAGTCTATTGCATCTAGGCTAGAAAGTAATCTGAAACTCGACATAATAATCAACAACGTTGAGAATACAACCTCTGATACTGTGAGTACATTACTTACATAGACGTAGAAGATGTGCGTCCTTCACTTCGCCTTTCTGTTTCCTTTCTGGTCTCGTCTGGGCGTAGTTTTATATAGATTCCATACAGAAAGAGAAAGGAGCCTCAACTTTGTATGTAGCGGTAACCACAGAAACGGGAATAACAAGGCCCACCCAGCGGATTCTCCCTAAAGCACATTGCACAACGCTCGAACTAGACTAAAACCACCAGGTTCAGGAACAGCTTCTTTCCCACAGCCGTCACACTACTGAATTCCCCCATTAACCTCACACTGCACTCTGCTGCTATAGCTCTTGGACTGCACATCTGTATATACTTAATACATCTGTACATAACTATGTCTATAGCAAATCTGTCTATTGCCCTTTATATTGAATCTATATAGCACATTTGTATATTACCCTCATTATCTCTCCACCTTACATGTATATTGCTCTTCTGCCTAATTATTATTCTGCCTATTTATTATTAGTACACTTATCTGAATATAATTTGCTCTTTAACTGTACATACTGCATATACTGTATATACTGCACTTGCTGCTCTTTGCACTTCTGATTAGATGCCAAACCGCATTTCGTTACCTGTATTTATACATGAGTAATGGCAATAAAGTTGAATCTAATCTAATCTAAACGCGAACGAACACGAACTGTTCGGTCAGTGTGGACGGACAGTCTGTGTTTGTTTATCACAGTCCGGTCGAGTCCAGTCCGGTAATGTTTTAGAATGTCCGTGCGGTGTGGACAATTTTCCAACGAACTCAAACAATCTGACCCCTCTTGGCTTGACAACTAGGCTGTGCTCGCGTGCAGAACACCCACGAGCGGACAGTCTGTAAAAAATGATGTGGTCTTTATCACTCACTCCTTAAATCACTCATCCTTTCTGACATCTTTGCGGTATGCTCCAGACCACTTTCCACGTCGGTGTTTGTATTTGACCTAACAGATAGACTATCATGTCCTAAACTATCAAAACTTGACTCACTCACTCAGAACCAATTACCCCAAACTCTGTAGCGCCTCCACTAGTCAAACGTCATATCTTCGCAATACTCGTACCGGAACCTGGGAAATGCGTCATAAAACCACACTGCATTGAATGAATGGTCTGAATTTTCTCAGGTTAATAGATATTAAGATCATGAACATACCCAGACACCATTTGGACTCTGAAGCCTTAGCCCACTACACCAAATGAAATTCGAAATTCAAATTCTGAAGCCCTACCCTAGTTCATCGAATCAAATTTGACGGCGAAGCACAACCAAACATGGTAGGTGGACTCAGGATGTTATTCTGACCAGTCTCAATGATCTATTTAGACGCTCTAGTGCCCCCTCTGGTCAAGTCGTATCTCACCAACAGTTTGACCTATCGCAACCAAACTTGACCTTAGGTGGACTCAAGGCCAAGTTCTGACCACACATGCACTCACGACCCCATCCTTAGTATGCATAAAAACATTTGACCAATAGGGGTGATATAATAACCATCATTTTATCCTATCAAAATTAAACTTGGTACATAGACTGATGACAGACATACACACACAAACAAATACACACACCATACCAATTACCATACCCAGGCAAGACATATTAGACTCACAACACACCACATTGCTGCATTTGTTTGGCAGTAATGACCTTTAAAACATACAGACCACACTTGGACATGTGATGGATATATGACCTTTAAAACATACAGACCACACTTGGACATGTGATGGATATATGACCTTTAAAACATACAGACCACACTTGGACATGTGATGGATATATGACCTTTAAAACATACAGACCACACTTGGACATGTGATGGCTATATGACCTTTAAAACATACAGACCACACTTGGACATGTGATGGATATATGACCTTTAAAACATACAGACCACACTTGGACATGTGATGGATATATGACCTTTAAAACATACAGACCAGACTTGGACATGTGATGGATATATGACCTTTAAAACATACAGACCACACTTGGACATGTGATGGATATATGACCTTTAAAACATACAGACCACACTTAGACATGTGATGGATATATGACCTTTAAAGCATACAGACCACACTTGGACATGTGATGGATATATGACATGTGAATGTGTTGTTGGGTGGCGGAATCACACATGCAAGGGCCCATGACAGCCGATTGCAGCTTTAATTATACTGGATTAGATTATCAGAGGAGTATTTATATTGGATAAGATTAGGCCTACCAGCATATCTGTCAGTCGAGTATTATGCTGGATTAAATTGTCAGTCAGATATTGTTTTCAGTCTCTAAAGACTTTAGATGACATATAATCATTCACATCATACAAGTACCTAAAATTCTGTTGGTGTCATGGATGTGTGTTTAGTAGTCTTCAGCTCATGGCTGCAATACCTCTTGCCAGCCATCAGATGTCACTGTGTTTTCTTTATTTTTGATGCATCGAACCTTCAGCTCTTTTTCAGCAAGATGCACAGACTAATCAAAATAAACATCTTTGTCACAATAAAATCAAATAGAAATAAAAAATATAAATCTTAAAAGTCTTTTTAAAATAAATATAGCCTACTCAATGCACATCATTCTGTCCATATTCAACGGCTTTAAGTAAAATAACAATAACAATGCATTTTGTTCAGAGGCAAAAATGAATACAAATTAGGTTAAGGCAGGTTGAATAAAATGGCCAGTAAGCAATATAAACACCTAACACAGGAACATTGGAAGGTAAACAGCATAGAAAGGTGAGTGTGTGTGCGTGTGTGTGTGTGCCAGAGTGGTGTGTGTGTGTTTTCTGTGGAACTCCATTAAAAATTAATAAATTAATTAGAGGCTTTGTAATGAATTGATTTCAGTGAATCACACATCAATATTTGACACAAGAACGAGACAGGAGACACGAGAACACCTTTCAATTGAAATGGATTTTGGTATATGACTGGATTGTGATGACCTTTAGTTGAACTCCCCAGGCTTCTGCTTCTGCCAGTTTACAGCATAGTGCCTGGTGGTTGTCTTCTGTACGGTTAGGGTAAAAGACTTAAGGTGCCTTTCCCTATCAGTGACGTCAGTAATGTGTGCAATCACACCAGCGTAATTTGTATTGCTTACTGAGATCCAATGATCTCCAGGCACAGCAACAAATTAGTCTCTCTCCAATAATTCAGCTTTCGCTTGTTTTTCAGTGTCATAAAGATGATGAATTTTGTTTAAAATTGTAAAATTTCTGCCCACCGAATCCAACGACTTCTCTTCATCGGTTTCCATGGTTGCTCTCGTGTTATGTCCTGTGTATCAGTATTACAGGTATAGCAGGAACTTGTGCAATGAGAAACGTTCTGCGCTCGTTGGAGTGCAAAAATAAATTGTGATTAAATGTGTGTTTTTTGTCATGTTACTTTTTCTGTAATTAATTCATCATAACGCAACAAAGTCCCAGCCCTAGTGTTTTCATCAACTGTCGTCCGAGGAGCTGGCATGTAGTATCTCAGTTCCCTCCAGAAGCGCCGTTGAGATGACGAGTGTGAGTGTGTGTGTGTGTGTGTGTGTGTGTGTGAGTGTGTGTTCCAGTGGAGCGGATGTCTGCTGCGTGTGAGGAGCTGTAGTGGGGGGGGCAGGGTGGACCTCTCCTCTCCCATCTGGATGATCACAACCTTCAGACCAGAGTTCACCAGAGCCTCATACTCACCCAGGCTTCGCTCAAAACACACCTGGGACACACACCTGTGTGTGTTTACGTCTGTGTGTGTCTTTATGTCTGTGGGTGTGTAAAAGTCCATCACAGCCTCCTGTGGGTCCTGCTGCTGGATTGTGTGTGTGAGAGAGATAGAGTCTGTGTATGTGTGTGTGAGAGCATCACCTCGCTCTCCGTCTGTGTGCATGTTTCGCTGCTGAGAGACAGAGTTTGTGTGTGTGTCTGACTCTACGTAAATATCTGTCAGAGTATGTGGTGTGTGTGCATGTGTGTGAGTGTGTGTCAGTTTAAGTGGTATTCTATCCTGGTGTGGATTTATGCGAGTGTCTAACTGTGTGTGTTTCTGTGTGTGTGTGTTTGTTTGAGTGTCTCTGAGGGTAGGTGAGATTGAGTCTTTACACACAGGTGTGTGTATGTCTGTGTGAGTGTGTGTGTCTGTCTCGGTTCCATCCAGAACAATGATGAGTCTGCGACTCTTTGCTAGAGCCTTGTCGATGACATCAAATACAGCTGCAAAGGATCATGGGAGATACAGGAAATTAATAAAGACACTTCTTCATTCCAAAGCCCACTGGGGGCTGATACAGATTGCAGCTCTGCCATGCACACAGCTCATGCAGATTAGAAATAAGTCAATCAAAAGCTTGGGCCTGCAAAACCAGCCAATATGCAGTGTTCTCCTTTTACACTGGCCAATCAGCAGCATTCCCATTCTACACTGGCCAATCAGTATCTCCCTTTAGCCAAAGCAGCCAGTTAACTCCCCCTATCTGCAATCCCAGCCAATCAGCAGCTCCCTCTGCTCTGGAGCTCTAGCCAATCACCGGAAAGGAAGGAAGCTCACGGCCAATAGAAAAACAGACCATGTGCTTAAAGCCCTCGGGCAGTAGAAAAAAACAGATAATGTGCTTAAAAGAATATTTCACAAACCTTCAAGTGGACTACACCTGAAATAGCATGGCATGATGGGGAGTGTAATATGACATGATGCCCACTAGATGGCACTGTGCTGCTACAAAAGTCAGTACCACTGTCAAGTCACTTACAGTCACACTTACACAAACAGAGCAAACTGCTGCTCTGAGAATATTGGATATCTGGATTGTGAAATTCCAATTTACAAAAAAAGAACAAAAAAATCAAAAGAGGGGAACAGGATGTGTGTTTACATACCTTCACCAGGCAAGTCATCTCTGCCTCTGATGAAGAGTTTGTAACCATAGTTACTCTCCAGAACCTCGGGGAGAACCCGTAGAGCAAAGGTCATTGCCATGGAAACATTGTTTCCACTTGGGTAACTAACATATGCATCATAAATCTTACCATCTAGAGGAGAGAGAGGGATGAGGTGAAAGAGTGAACATTTTTGCTACTTTAGTAACTAACGTAGGGTGACCAGACAACCCTGATTTCTAGAGCCATGTGGTTTGTCCCTTGTAAAATATAGGAAAACCCACTTTGTCGTCAATTTAGCTAAAACATTATTTTTGATATTGACTGTAGAAATAGGAATGTGCCCAGTTCCCAAGGAAAATTCTGTAAAATGTCTCCGATTTTCATCTCAGAGGTCTGGTCACCTTAAACATAATTAGCCGTTACCATTTCAGACACATCGTTGACTGCCACAGTTACCTTTTCCCATACATTTTACAAGCCAAATTCAGAAGGCACATGCAATATTGCAGTAGTCACATTCACAATACATTTTGGGTGATGGTACAAGATGCTTATCACGGAAAATCCAGAGAGCAAGTTTACTCTGACATGCTACCCATTTCAAGTAGGCTAATTAAGAAATGCAGGCAGTGGCCTTGACAGCAACTGCAGACTATATAAGACATTTCATTTGAAGTGAATATTTCTCTATTCACCACCAACAAACTTCAACCAACATTTAACCACAGCTAATTTAGGACAGATAAATTAGACTATTTCATTTTTTACTAATTTAAT
>JAIFZK010000034.1:442500-460000 GCA_027481765.1 Tenualosa thibaudeaui
GAAGCTGATGGGATCTGTTATAATTCAGTATTTTACACTTCAGTTATAGTGAATTCTTGAAATGAACAAACTTTTTGATTTATGGCACTGTAAAATTGAGAAAGATTAAATTGGATCCTAACTTTAAGTGTGTTGTCTCCGGGTATGACAAAGTCTATTGCAAAAACAAAGATACACAACATTTCTAATTGATACCCAAAAGCAAACTACATAAAATAATGTGAAACCATGTGTTGTTTTGTTTATGTATCCATGTGCTTTTGTTCCTTGTGCCACAGCCCCTCCCCTTACTAATCATAATGTGAAAATGTAGCCACGTTCATGTCAGGATCTATCATCTCTTCCACTACCCCTCCACTACAGATAGCTGTATAATTATTTTGGATATACTTCACTTTATGTTGGAGGTCTATGGTTCTGCTGTGCTTTGCTCAAGTCTGGGGAAATGTAGGCTGATCAGTCTCTTTCCTCATCTATTGTCATATTTCTTTATGGTTTATGTTGTTTATTTGTTTTTTCCCCATCAAATTAGACACAGAGGAGTGTGACAGAAAAATACCAGGGAGACAGACGGGGAAGGATAGGGAAATGTCCACAGGCGGATTTGAACGGTGATATTCGAGATACGGATGTTCTTGCCAATATTACAGCATGCTCTCAGAAAGCTGTCCAACAATAACAGATCTGGGCATCTTTCTAACACGTCCTGTCAAACCATAGAAAGCCTGTTTGCTAAATGAAGGGAGGGGCAGAAACTAGTTCCAGGATCACATGTCTGTGTAAACAAAGCAGGCCATAGTAACTAAGGGACCAAATAAACAGACACCTAGAAACGAAGGCAGAAAAAACAATCACCAAGACCATGAAACTCATCTTTGATACAGTAATTTATGTGACCATGAAACTCATCTTTGATATAGTAATTCATGTGGTTTCGCTGAAGGTACCAATCCCATATTGAATGTGAATATAGAAAATAAAACATGGGTTTGTGGTGATGTCATTGTTTTCATGGTTTACTTTGTCATTCCTTGGGAAAATGTACCTAAAGTATTTGTCTACATGTATCTTTAATCATCTTTAATGTCTCACAACTCGAAAGATTTGATTTATACCACACATCTACCGATTTGTAAAAAATGTATAATAACTTGTGTGTAATGCACAGGAATACTAAATATCTGATGTAATTTATCGACAAGATATAGTAGTCTGAAATAGATAGAAAAAATTGATCATATAATTTTCTTGCCATTTTCAGCAGAGCATTACTTGGCAGATGTGCAACTGTGAGACAAGAATCTCAGAATTTAAAGTTTCAAAAATCATGAGTAATAGCTTATGGAACATGGACATTTCTTCAAAGTTAGATTTGTATGAAGCAAATCCATGATGGCCAGGCATTTTTCTGAAATTTGTTAATTTGCCACACAAAACCCATCACCCACAAGAAAAAGCACCTATGGATCCTCGATGAAGGTCTGGGTGGTGCGGTATGTTTGGGGTAGCCTAGAAATCTAGATGTACCGTACCAGGAGCAAATAGTTTTGCTCAGCAGGTACATCTAGCCGCGTACCATAGGACCTCAGTGCTCTACCAAGGCTTGGTGTGACCAGTCACAGCGCTCTATCATTGTAGAGTCGTTGGGTGGGCTTAGCACGATGACAACAAGGCCGCCAAGCTGTGGCCGAGGAACAGTGGCTGTTTGACTTAGTTAGATTTGGACTTTGAAAGTTGAGCAGAAAAAGGTAGCGTTGCTCTGATTGGTCGTAACACTATCCTATTGTGTGCAGAGGGAGTTTGAAAGACAACGGCTGACTCCGCCCCCAGGGACTGACTGCGTTCTATCGGTCTTGGACAGACTATACATTTTGATGGTATAGTCTGGTTTGTCAGGCTATGTCTGGGGTGTAGTTTAAATGGTGTTAGTTAGTTTATATATGATAAAGGCCCGGGTGGTGCTGTATGTTTGGGGTGTAGTTTAGATGGTGTGGGTTTACCTGAGATGAGGGTCTGGATGGTGCTGTATGTTTGGGGTGTAGTTTAGATGGTGTGGGTTTACCTGAGATGAGGGTCTGGGTGGTGCTGTATGTTTGGGGTGTAGTTTAGATGGTGTCTTAGTTTATCTATGATAAAAGCCTGGGTGGTGCTGTATGTTTGGGGTGTAGTTTAGATGGTGTGGGTTTACCTGAGATGAGGGTCTGGATGGTGCTGTATGTTTGGGGTGTAGTTTAGATGGTGTGGGTTTACCTGAGATGAGGGTCTGGGTGGTGCTGTATGTTTGGGGTGTAGTTTAGATGGTGTGGGTTTACCTGAGATGAGGGCCTGGGTGGTGCTGTATGTCTGGGGTGTAGTTTAGGTGGTGTGGGTTTACCTGAGATGAGGGCCTGGGTGGTGCTGTATGTTTGGGGTGTAGTTTAAGTGGTGTGGGTTTACCTGAGATGAGGGCCTGGGTGGTGCTGTATGTTTGGGGTGTAGTTTAGATGGTGTGGGTTTACCTGAGATGAGGGTCTGGTGGTGTTGTATGTTTGGGGTGTAGTTTAGGTGGTGTGGGTTTACCTGAGATGAGGGTCTGGGTGGTGCTGTATGTTTGGGGTGTAGTTTAGGTGGTGTGGGTTTACCTGAGATGAGGGCCTGGGTGGTGCTGTATGTTTGGGGTGTAGTTTAGATGGTGTGGGTTTACCTGAGCTGAGGGTCTGGGTGGTGCTGTATGTTTGGGGTGTAGTTTAGATGGTGTGGGTTTACCTGAGATGAGGGTCTGGGTGGTGCTGTATGTTTGGGGTGTAGTTTAGATGGTGTGGGTTTACCTGAGATGAGGGTCTGGGTGGTGCTGTATGTTTGGGGTGCAGTTTAGATGGTGTGGGTTTACCTGAGATGAGGGTCTGGGTGGTGCTGGCTGCGGTGTAGCTGCGTCCGTCCAGAGTGAAGTGGAGCAGACAGGTGTAGTTCCCTCTGTCATGAATGGACACTTTCTGGAACTCCAAGGTCCTCTCAGATCTGTTCAAAGCCTTGCAGTCCTACATCACACACATAGAAACTGGAGTACTGACACCAGCTTAATACCAAAATAGAGCAGAACATACACTAGCTTATCATTATTAATACAATTAGTTCAGGTTAAATTAATGATGCATGTCATATTGTTAATACAATTAGTTCAGGTTGAATTAATGATGCATGTCATATTGTTAATACAATTAGTTCAGGTTGAACTAATGACGCATGTCATATTGTTAATACAATTAGTTCAGGTTGAATTAATGATGCATGTCATATTGTTAATACAATTAGTTCAGGTTGAACTAATGATGCATGTCATATTGTTAATACAATTAGTTCAGGTTGAATTAATGATGCATGTCATACTGTTAATACAGGTTAATCAGGTTGAATTAATTACGCATGTCATATTGTTAATACAATTAGTTCAGGTTGAATTAATGATGCATGTCATATTGTTAATACAGGTTAATCAGGTTGAACTAATGATGCATGTCATATTGGTAAATACAATTAGTTCAGGTTGAATTAATGATGCATGCCGTTTCTGTATTCAATGCCCAGCTTATTTAGCTATGGTTGAATAGGTTAAATTAGCTTTAGTCAAAGTTGTATTTTGCTTCAGCATAGTTAGCAAGGTGCATTTAGCTTTAAGTTCATTGCAAAGGTTGGATTTACCTTAAACTGAACTGGTGTGAATCAACCTATAGCCCTGTTGTTTGAGGTCACATATCAGTAGGAAAAAGAACAAGAACATTTGATAACGTGTATTGGCAGCACTAACCCAGCTAATGGAGCAGAGAAACGTACTGCTGCTTACGCTCAATGTACACCGCAGTGATCATGATCAAGTGATGTACCCTACACAGCAACAGAGCTCAGTGGCTGAACCTCAACCTTAACTAGCATGTTAGTTTCATTCGTTTTGTTAGTTAACGACCATAATAAGTACACACACTAAACCTCAACCTTAACTAGCATGCTAGTTTCATTAGTTTTGTTAGTTAACGACCATAATAAGCACACACACTAACCAGAAATTCTTGGGACACATCCAGGTTTCCTCCACAAATTGGAATTAGTGAATTAGTGAGTTTTCCCTGTTAACTCTGTGTGTGCAGTCACAAAATCACCCTGAGTGTGGCCTACCTTTAACCAGGTGATGTGCACATCAGCAACAGAGGCAAAGATGGCGTCTTGATCACAGCACTCCACACGACCAAAACCTTTCAAGTCCAGAAATCTTTCGCATTTTCTCTGAGGACACACACCACTTTCCACATGCAAGCTCACACTCCATGGTTCAGCCTCACTGCACATGCACACACACACACACACACACACACACACACACAGTGAGTGTGTGAGAGAGTGAGTGAGTGAGTGAGTGAGTGAGTGAGTGAGTGAGTGTGTGTGTGTGTGTGTGTGTGAGTGAGTGTGTGAGTGAGTGTGTGTGTGTGTGTGTGTGTGTGTGTGAGTGTGTGAGTGAGTGAGTGAGTGAGTGTGTGAGTGAGTGAGTGAGTGAGTGTGTGTGAGTGTGTGTGTGAGTGAGTGAGTGAGTGCGTGTGTGTGTGTGTGAGTGTGTGTGTGTGAGTGAGTGAGTGAGTGAGTGTGTGTGTGTGTGTGTGAGTGAGTGAGTGTGTGAGTGATTGAGTGAGTGTGTGTGTGTGTGTGAGTGAGTGTGTGAGTGAGTGAGTGTGTGTGTGTGTGTGAGTGTGTGTGAGTGAGTGAGTGAGTGTGAGAGTGTGTGTATGAGTGTGTGTGTGAGTGAATGTGAGTGTGTGAGTGAGTGTGTGTGAGAGAGAGAGAGTGTGTGAGTGAGTGTGTGAGTGTGTGAGAGAGTGAGTGAGAGAGTGAGTGACTGAGTGAGTGAGTGAGTGTGTGAGAGAGTGAGTGAGTGTGTGTGTGAGTGAGTGAGTGAGTGTGTGTGTGTGTGAGAGAGAGTGAGTGAGTGTGTGTGTGTGTGTGTGTGTGTGTGAGTGATTGAGTGAGTGTGTGAGAGAGTGAGTGAGTGAGTGTGTGTGTGTGAGAGAGAGTGAGTGAGTGAGTGTGTGTGTGTGTGTGAGTGAGTGAGTGAGTGAGTGAGAGAGTGAGTGAGTGAGTGAGTGAGTGAGTGTGTGAGAGAGTGAGTGAGTGAGTGCGTGTGTGTGTGTATGTGAGTGAGTGAGTGTGTGAGTGATTGAGTGAGTGTGTGTGAGAGTGTGTGAGTGAGTGTGTGAGTGAGTGAGGGAGTGAGTGAGTGTGTGAGAGTGTGTGTGAGTGAGTGAGTGTGTGTGTGAGTGAGTGTGTGTGAGTGTGTGAGTCAGTGTGTGTGTGTGTGTGTGTGTGTGTGTGTCTGTGTGTGTCCATACCTTCTCTCACACACATAGATGCCACTGTGGGAGGAGTCAGCAGGTAGGAACCACAGATCTGTACCCCTCACCTCCGCCCTGGCAACCGCTGTATCCAAGGGTGGAGCCCCCTCCCGTCTCCAGGTGACATTCTGGCTTTCATCAGCATCACCACAAGGTAGAGCGATCACATGACCAACCGAGGTGTGGTATTCATCATCAGCTACACACACACACACACACACACATACACACACACACACACACGCACACACACATACACACATGCACACACACACACACACATACACACGCACACAAAGGTAGAGCGATCACATGACCAACCAAGGTGTGATATTCATCATTAGCTATACACACACACACACACACTTGCCCAGACATACAAATGCATGACCAACAGAGGTGTAGACAGACTTGGTCCATTAAACACAGACATACACACACACACACATGCGCACACATGTGCATGTACACACACACACACACACACACACACACTCACACACACCCAAGCACAGGGGCCCCTCAAGGCTGTGTGATCAGTCACACTGGGCACAGTGGCCCCTCAAGGCTGTGTGATCAGTCACACTGGGCACAGTGGCCCCTCAAGGCTGTGTGATCAGTCACACTGGGCACAGTGGCCCCTCAAGGCTGTGTGCCCAGTCCCCTGCTCTTCACCCTGCTGACACACGACTGCACACCAACCTACAGCACCAATCACAAGTTTGTGGACACGCTGGTGGGTCTCATCGTCAAGAACTACAGCTACAGGACACAACTACAGGAAGGAAGTCGACCCTCTGACCACATGGTGCAGACACAACGCTAGTGGTCTCATCGTTCTACAGGAAGGAAGTCGACCTTCTGACCACATGGTGCAGACACAACGCTAGTGGTCTCATCGTTCAACATGAAGGAAGTCGACCTTCTGACCACATGGTGCAGAGACAAAAACCTCCTGCTGAATGTCAGCAAGACCAAGGAAATTGTTGAGAGAGGTCACATTCAACACCCACTACTGAGCATCAATGGTATTGAGTGGAGAGAGTGAGAAGCATTAAATTCCTGGGGGTGTACATCAGTGAAGACCTAAAGCCCTATGTCACCTGCTGACCACTTCGCTCCTCAAAGGAACGTTATCTAAAAAGGCCAACACCTTGTGCAGGTCAATCCAGACTCTTCTCATGTGTTCCTCCACGCTGGTGGAATGACCTTCCAAGTGCTACCAGATCAACAGATACCCTCTCCACCTTCCAGATAAACTCCCAGCTCTTCCAAGAATATCTCCTGGCTTGAATTTTGAGAATGGACTTATCATTTTATACTTTGTTAGTTTCTTTCATTGTGTTGTAGCTTGAATGTTATCCTCTTTTGTAAGTCGCTTTGGATAAAAGCGTCTGCTAAATGCATAAATGCAAATGTAAATGTACGAATCTCCTGGACCACCAACACTGCATCACTGGCAAAGAAAGCACAGCAGCGAGAAAGAGCCTCCTCACCCATCACGGGCACTTTCTACAGGGGCACCACTGAGAGCCTCCTCACCCATCATGGGCACTTTCTACAGGGGCACCACTGAGAGCCTCCTCACCCATCATGGGCACTTTCTACAGGGGCACCACTGAGAGCCTCCTCACCCATCATGGGCACTTTCTACAGGGGCACCACTGAGAGCCTCCTCACCAGCTACTGTGTGGGGTGAGATTTGCAGTACCAGCACACACACACCAGCGAGTGAGTAACAGCCTCTGTGTGTGTGTGTGTGTGTGTGTGTGCTGGTACTGAGGGTGTTACACACACACACATGCACACACACACACACACAGGCTGTTACTCACTCTCTGGTGTGTGTGTGTTGGTACTGAGGGTGTCACACACACACACACACACACACACACACACACACACAGGCTGTTACTCACTCTCTGGTGTGTGTGTGTGTGCTGGTACTGAGGGTGTTACACACACACACACACATACACACACACACACACACACACACACACACAGGCTGTTACTCACTCTCTGGTGTGTGTGTGTTGGTACTGATGGTGGTTGGCTGGAGGGTGGGAGCAGCTTCTCCTGATGAAGACAAACAAATCAGAAATGAAGCATTGTGGGTAATGTTGAAAGGAGTTGTGCGTAGTCATGCTGGATGAGGATTAAGCCCATGTTTACCAGAATGCAAAACATTAAAGAAAGACTGTTTACTGTCTCACCCTGGCCTGGACAAACAAATGCCAAAATGTCAGTTCCTTACCATTGACATGGTTAATTATAAGTATGCTTTGCACCAAACTGGGCAGTGGTAGTGTAGTGGTTAAGGAACCTGGCTAGTACAAGTTGCCTGAAAACTTGTGGGTTTTATATCCCAGCTGCCACCTTTGTGCCTCCACAGGTGCTCTAGGGGAGACTGGCCCTGATGTAAGGCACTTAACCCTAAGGTGCTCTAGGGGAGACTGGCCCTGATGTAAGGCATTTAACCCTAAGTTGCTCTAGGGGAGACTGGCCCTGATGTAAGGCACTTAACCCTAAGTTGCTCTAGGGGAGACTGGCCCTGATGTAAGGCACTTAACCCTAAGGTGCTCTAGGGGAGACTGGCCCTGATGTAAGGCATTTAACCCTAAGTTGCTCTAGGGGAGACTGGCCCTGATGTAAGGCACTTAACCCTAAGTTGCTCTAGGGGAGACTGGCCCTGATGTAAGGCACTTAACCCTAAGTTGCTCTAGGGGAGACTGGCCCTGATGTAAGACACTAAACCCTAAGGTGCTCTAGGGGAGACTGGCCCTGATGTAAGGCACTTAACCCTAAGTTGCTCTAGGGGAGACTGGCCCTGATGTAAGACACTAAACCCTAAGGTGCTCTAGGGGAGACTGGCCCTGATGTAAGGCACTTAACCCTAAGTTGCTCTAGGGGAGACTGGCCCTGATGTAAGGCACTTAACCCTAAGTTGCTCTAGGGGAGACTGGCCCTGATGTAAGACACTAAACCCTAAGGTGCTCTAGGGGAGACTGGCCCTGATGTAAGGCACTTAACCCTAAGTTGCTCTAGGGGAGACTGGCCCTGATGTAAGACACTAAACCCTAAGGTGCTCTAGGGGAGACTGGCCCTGATGTAAGGCACTTAACCCTAAGTTGCTCTAGGGGAGACTGGCCCTGATATAAGGCACTTAACCCTAAGTTACTCTAGGTGAGACTGGTCCTGATGTAAGGCACTTAACCCTAAGTTGCTCTAGGGGAGGCTGGCCCTGATGTAAGACACTAAACCCTAAGGTGCTCTAGGGGAGACTGGCCCTGATGTAAGGCACTTAACCCTAAATTGCTGTAGGGGAGACTGGCCTTGATGTAAGGCACTTAACCCTAAGTTACTCTAGGTGAGACTGGTCCTGATGTAAGACACTAAACCCTAAGGTGCTCTAGGGGAGACTGGCCCTGATGTAAGGCACTTAACCCTAAGTTGCTCTAGGGGAGACTGGCCCTGATGTAAGGCACTTAACCCTAAGTTACTCTAGGGGAGACTGGCCCTGATGTAAGGCACTTAACCCTAAGTTGCTCTAGGGGAGACTGGCCCTGATGTAAGGCACTTAACCCTAAGTTACTCTAGGGGAGACTGGTCCTGATGTAAGGCACTTAACCCTAAGTTACTCTAGGGGAGACTGGCCCTGAATACTTGATAATTGACGAGTTGTAAGTCTCTTCTGTGCTCCATTTGGTTAGTGTCATTTGGTTAGTGTCATTTGGTTAGTGTTATTTGGTTAGTGTCATTTGGTTAGTGTCATTTGGTTAGTGTTATTTGGTTAGTGTCATTTGGTTAGTGTCATTTGGTTAGTGTTATTTGGTTAGTGTCATTTGGTTAGTGTTATTTGGTTAGTGTCATTTGGTTAGTCCGATGTGGTCTACGCTATCAAATTTTCTTATTATTTTCCGTGCCCACAGCACTTGGTGACTTCACACAACAGGGCTATTGATCAGTTCACACTGGAGAGAACATTTTAATATTTCAATCAATGTTTGGGAGCCAAGTTCTTTTCTGTCACAGGGCCAAACATTTCTAGCAGCGACCTTCCACACATGACATGACTGTCATTACAGATAACATGGATTATTCTGGATTATAAAGTGGAGTATTTGGGATTATAAAGTGATATATATATAGTGACACAGTGTCTGTGTGTGTGTGTGTGTGTGTGTGTGTGTGTGTGTGTGTACACCATATGTACATGCACTGTGTCGGTGTGTGTGTGTGTGTATACACCATATGTACATGCACAATGTCTGTGTGTGTGTGTGTGTGTACACCATATGTACATGCACAGTGTCTCTGTGTGTGTGTGTGTGTATACACCATATGTACATGCAAAGTGTCTGTCTGTGTGTATGTGTGTGTGTGTGTATACACCATATGTACATGCACTGTGTCTGTGTCTGTGTGTGTGTGTGTGTGTATACACCATATGTACATGCACAGTGTCTGTGTGTGTGTGTGTATACACCATATGTACATGCACAGTGTCTGTGTGTGTGTGTGTATACACCATATGTACATGCACAGTGTCTGTGTGTGTGTGTGTGTGTGTGACAAGCAAAGCATACCTTTAGTATTGGGGTGGTCAGTCAGGAGCAGCAGCAGACCAAAACACACAATCATCAGTTTCCATGCCATAACACACACCTGGAAGGGGACACACACACACACACACACAGTGTAAAAATATGCTCTGGTCAGTACTACACACAAACATACACATGCAAAAATACACTTGTGAACTACACAAGTGAAAGGCTAGCAGTGCTAACTGCTATACTTACTCAGTGCAACTCTACCAAAACAGGCAGAGCATTTCAGAGCATTTCAGAGCTTTGAGTTTGAAAATGAAGTAACAAAGCAGGACAAACAGTAGTGTGATGATACAGTCACACCGCCCCAGCCGTGTGTGTGTATGTAGATATATATGCATAGGTGTGTGTGTGTGTGTGTGCATATGTGTGTGTATGTGCATATGAGTGTGTGTGTGTGTGTGTGACTGACTCACTGTGCAGTGGGACCCACTCTTCAAGTTCCAGGTGGATGTGGTTAGTTTAGTGTATGTCTGTGGAAACTGCACATTTCACCTACCTACACACACACACACACACACACACACACACACACAAACACAGGAGAGATTCTGATCACAGCAGGGTGTGGGCTACATTATTTCCTGACCAATTCTCTCTCTCTCTCTCTCTCTCTCTCTCTCTCACACACACACACACACACACACAGAGGATTCATGAGGATGTCTTAGCTTGATCACTGAAACACTCAGTAGTCAAGCTGTGAGTGAATATTTGCCTTGTGCCAACACCCCACTTGTTTACATTATATTTAACACACCCCAACATTATATTTCTAGTAACAATTTCTATGAACCCAGTAGTAACACATTCATTAAGGGTTATAACACATTCATAAAGGTTTATAACTAATTCCATTAGCATTCATAACTGTTTATAGATTCTCATGACTGTACTCATTAGGTATTACACTGTTACAGGCCTAATAGAAGTCCTTTGATTCTAGGGAAACTAGACCACTTTACTTCTTGTCTGTAACAGAGCCTTATGGATCCTCATGTAAAGAGTACACACTGAGCCCTTCTAACTTAAGTAAAGAGTACACACTGAGCCCTTCTAACTTAAGTAAAGAGTACACACTGAGCCCTTCTAACTTAAGTAAAGAGTACACACTGAGCCCTTCTAACTCTTCATTATGTGGCATGAGCAGTCAGGCATATAAAAGGACAATTAAGAAATAGTCTTGCAGCTTTATAATACTTTGTGACGCTTTGAGTCTAAAGGTTTATATCATCATGCCTTATAAATACAGACATAAGAATGAATAAGCTGTTGTGAACACTAATGACTGTAGTTATAGGTTTACAAATGTGTTTATAATGCTTCATGAACACTGTTCATAGAAAGTGTCAGAAGCACTTCTCTAGAAGGCTTGAGCAGCACTGTGGCCCTTTTTGTTAGGCAGTCCACAAAGCATTCAACATCTTCTGCACATGGCTCAGGGCTCAAACTAGTGAAAAATAGGCATGCATATCAAAAGTTTAAATTAGGTGCTGGACTCTGGAAAACTTGGATGGACATGCATGAAGGCAGAGATACACCAAGCCGACTGCTGGATGTCTGAAGCATTTGGGGATTGGAAAAGTTGGGGAACAAATCTGTTCGGTGTGTTCAGCTACATTGGAAGTAGCACAGTGTCGACTCATATTCAACATGTGAAGTCCGAGCGTGTCGGCTGCGAGTTGTTAGATATTCTGATTGCTCAAAACTACCATGGCTTGCTTTGTAGGCTAAACAGAATTGGAGTAATTGTTAGTCTCCTACTTTTGTTTGATTGTTAGTCTCCTACTTTTGTTTGTTTGCTAATCTCCTACTTTTGTTTGTTTGCTAATCTCCTACTTTTGTTTGTTTGCTAATCTCCTACTTTTGTTTGTTTGCAATCACTTCATTACCAATGCATGAAAAAATTAGACAGCAGGCGAAAGAATGAAATTGTGTGAAAATAGTCAAAAGATCACTATGTTGGTTGAAACTTGGAATGACAGAACTCAAGTGCATTCAAGAGTATTTTCTATGTGATTTCTTTCTAGTTTTGCAGAAATGATTAACAAATAATCTCTCTTGTCATAGGATATAATGTAGTCTACACATAGATGATTGAAACTCAAAAACCTAGTGTGCAAATTAGACCAAAATAGAACCGATATGCAGTGTTATCTACACAGGGCAGTATATCAAAGCGGAATCTAACCCTCTAGACCTGGAGAGCTGTGACATTAATGGTTTGGGATCTAACCGGCTCTCGAAGTTCTTTGTGTAAGTGTGTAAGTGCGTGTGTGTGTGAGTGTGTGTGTGTGTGTGTGTGAGAGTGTGTGTGTGTGTGTGTATGTGTGTGTGTGTGTGTGTGTGTGTGTGTGTGTGTGTGTGTGTGTGTGTGTGTGTGTGTGTGTGTGTGTGTGTGTGTGTGTGTGTGTGTGTGTGTGTGTGTGTGTGTGTGTGTGTGTGTGTGTGTGTGTGTGTGTGTACATGCATGCATGCGTGCTTGTCTGGAAATTCAGTGCTGACACAGTGTGTGCATGGCGCCTTTGATGAACTGCAAAGTGACATCATTTATATCCCCTGTCAAACCTACGCAAACCCACAGCAATATGTGCACAAACACACACACACACACATCCTGACACACAGAGACACACACACACACACACTGATGTACATGCATACACACACGCTTCTGACGTCCTTGAAAACCACATAGTCTTTTGCTACTCTGCACATACTGTTAGATGTCAAATAGCTGAGAACTATTTAGCTAGTTAGCTACTGTAGAAGAGGTACAACAATAGAATAGAATAGAATAGAATAGAATAGAATAGAATAGAATAGAATAGGCTCCCACACACAAAAATGATAATTTTTATAATTCACTCAATTGTACATCATGATTTTGAGTCTGAAATTGGTTGGTGAGGAGTGAATGTGTGCTGTATAGTGAGTCAAGTTCTGATCTCTCTGCAGAGTACTACAATATTTACAATCTTAGCTCATTATGAAAGAGATATGAATCAAGATCAATACACCAAAACAGATAGACCTAATGTAAAATTGGACCTATTTTGCCACCATTTCTTGTACGCTTTGGGCAGGTGGGGCGTGAGAATTCTCCCCCTTCCAAAGTGGGGAATAACAGAAAAAGAGAACCGGAGAGGAGCTCGCGCCTAACTCAGTGCATTTCAGCAGGTGCCTGCAGCTCGCGCCCCATCGGAACTGTGGTCAACACTTTGCTCCGCGCAAGCCTCATTAACCGGTGGGTGACAAATAACGAACCACGTGAGAAACCTATGCGGTGGGGTACAGCCAAACACGTCTTCTCCAGATTCCATTCCACGGCAGGCTAGTGGAGCTCTGCATTAGGCTACTGTCAAACAGAGGTGCCGTTTCCACTGTGGGCGCCTGTGAAAACCCCAGCGCCTGTCATGGGAATTTCAGTGATCAAACTGAAATTTGCTTACAGCTTACAGTTTACAGTTACTCACAGACTCGCTTACAGATGCTTACCAGCCCAAGGTCCAGGGCGCCTCGTAGCCTCTCAGATCTGTCCTCGGGGATCCCGCACCTCTCGCTTCGTCGTTCTGTGAGCCGGTGTACACTCTCCCTGTAGCGTAAAGGTAGCCTTGTCTATCGGAAAGAAATAGTCCTGGGTGTGATAGAAAGTTAACACCACGAGTCGGTCAACACAACACAATCTACAACCGTCAAAGATGCGCTCTTAAGTCCGATCTGGTCGGTGCAGAAGTCGGGGAAGTTTACAATATAACTAAATGTCACGAGTACCTCTTGGGCTTTCCTGCACTTGCCACACTAACAACTAGTTTGTTTAGGAGCCAAAAGTGGAAATTGCATCATGTGGAGGCGGAGTTTTTTTTTTTTTTTTTACATAACATAGCTGTGTAGGTAAGACTACGCTACACGCAACACCGAGGGAAATCCAGCACTTAGTAAGAGCAGTTTCTGGTTAAGAGCCAGTAGGAAAACCCTGTCCTGATATTCTTGGCATACACATATATGCGTAGTTACAGTAGTCACAATGATAGCATCGTCTGGCATGCAGAGCTGACTAAGGTGTGTTTGTGTGTGTGTATGTGTGTGCGCGCGCATGTATGTGCGCGCGCGTGTGTGTGTGTGTGCGCTGTGTCATTAAGGCGATGTTGCAGCTCTACTTACGGGACCCAGAGTAGCCTAAATGACTGCAGCTGTTGGTCGCCACTGCGACTAAGCTATTCGGTGTCTCGGGAATAAACGAAACTGTTTACGGAGGAAGACGGTTTAAGAGAACACAAAGGAGCTTCTCTTCCTTGAGCTGGTCGAGGGAATTTCCATGGCATTGCTGACCCCTACAGCCTAGTCTGCAAACTGGATGGACATTGGCCTCCGGTTTCAATTCGGTGTGGTGGCAACAGGTAAAAAGAATAAGTAAAGATTAGATCAAAGATTAAATAGATAGGTCATAGATTAAATCAAATTGATAGGCTATATAGAATAAAGGGAGTGAGGGCCAGCGACACTTATTCATTAAACATCATCCAAAAATAAGAACCGGTATCTATGCGTCCCAGTAAATAGTCATAATGTAGAGAGTGTACAAAAGCCCATTTAGCTTTTCTTCAGGGCAAACACTATGCTCACACGGAACATTACTACCAGATAACTGAACAGGACAGCAAAGTAGACTGCAGGGATGGTGGCATGACAGAAACTGGGCCCAGACAATGCGTTAGACTGTAAACACAGCATTCAGCTTTCACATTGCATGGAACTGTGTGGTTTAGTCGAGTCATGTTTGCCTTGTTTGATGGGGTCTACAGTAGCCTGCTGGACAGGTTATTTGGGACAAGGGTTCAAACAGAAGACTGAAACTCTTCCTGGTCGTTTCACTTGGCCGGTCTTTACTGGCATTCTAAAGAAGTAAACCTAAAGAACAACCAAATTCCCGGCTGGTACCCGTGCGAACAATGAAATGTTTGGCGCGCGCGAAATAGACGTTTTTGGTGTGAACATTGGTCTTCTCTCTCTTCTTTGTTCTGGAAACCTGGTGTAAGAACTTTGGTACTTTGACTTATAATGAAAGAATATTAGTCATGGTAAATGAATAGTTTGGGATTGGGATGCAGTGTTTGTTCATTTTTCTATGACACATTTATAACTAAATACGTTGAACTTGATCAGATTTCAATGAGATTCTGAACGTTATATGCCCAGTCCAGCTAAAGTCAGGGTGAACAACACCTAAGAGGGTTAATGTGAAAATATAAGCAAATAAATACTTGCTGTTGATCTTCATAACTTGAATGTGAACTACTGAAATGTGAACTATGAAGATGGATTTATTCTTTTTTTCATACATACATTTCATACACATATGAACTGAACTGAGAACTATATCGACTAAGGTGTGAACCTAACAACACTGCTCTAGTTTAAAAGACAAGGATCTTAACAACACTCTTGCACACATCTGTCAAAGACCTTCAGCCTCTGATTCATTATTACCCAAATGGAAACTAGGTCAACAGAACACATCAGTAAGATACAACACAATACATTAAGCATGCAAAAATACGAACCATACAAACATCAGCCTATTTCAGAATACAGACATCGAGAGAATCTACTCAGGCAGTAACATTAAACACAAGTTAGACAACTTAGTATCTTAAACTAGACTCTATAATCTGTAATGGGGGTGACTGGCAAAAGGATTAGATCAGATAAAATTAACTATATAGAATAAACAGAGTGAGCGCCAGGGACACTTCATGGTTAAACATTATCCAGCTGTCAGGAGAAGAAAAATAAGACCCGACATGAGACACAAGGAACTTGACTATACTCTTGCTTGTCATCCCCATAGCAGGCTCTTCTGGGTAGACAGTCTGCGGCGTTGTCATCCCCATAGCAGGCTACACTCCTCTGGTTTAATGGATGGTTTAATAACAGATGTCTTGAAAGATTTTGGGACATGCCCAGCTATGAGTGAGTCTTTATAATTTTAAGAATCGTCTCAGCCAATAGAGGGAGAGCAGCCTTAAGAAGATCAGTTGGGATAGGAACCAATAAGCATGTTGAGGCTTTAGCTGAAGAGATCAAAGATGTATTGGTGGGTGTGAATGAATCAAGGTATGTTACAGGTTGACTAGAGCTAGCTGCAACCATTACATGTGGTCCAACTGGATTTGAGGTTACAAGGGAGTTGTTTATTTTAAGTCTAATAGATTCAATTTTGTCATTAAAATAGTCCATGAAGTCCTTGCTGCTTAGAGTTATTGGAATGGGACACCTCGTTCCTGCTTTTTGTTAAATGGGATATAGTGTTTAAAAGGAATTTCAGATTATTTTATTATTGTGTATAAGTGAGGAATAATATGCTGATTTGGCATTGTTAAGTGCTGTCTTGTACTCTTTTAAGCTGTCTTTCCAAGCAAGGCGGGACACTTCAAGTTTAGTGGCATACCATTTCCTTTCAAGTCTACACGCAGCTTGTTTCAGTAAGCGAGTCTGTGTGGTATACCATGGGGCAATTTTTTCTTGTTTCTTAGTTTTCTTTTTGAGTGGTGCAATTGTGTTGAATGTGGAGTATAGTACATTTACAACACAACAATCAGTTAATTGATCAACTTGGGTTGGGCTTGGTGTAGAGCCTTCTAATACAGGGCTATATTGGCTCAGTAGAGGCTCAAGGAGAGACAGAATTTTTGCTATGAAGTTATCTGTAGTGTTGGGGGTTATGTTTCTAGTGCAGTACTAGATTGAGTTAGATGCTACATAGTCTAATGTGACTTTTAAAGTTAATAAATAGTGGTCAGATAGTGTAGAGTGTTGAGGTAGGGTTGTAAGTTGTTCTATTTGTACTCCATGTGTCAGAACAAGATCAAGAGTGTGGTTACCTTGGTGTGTAGGCGTATTTACATTTTGGCAGAAGCCGATGTGATCAAGCAGAGATTGGAATCCAGTTGCCAGACGATCGTTTGCAACATCCATGTGGATATTAAAATCACCTAATATGATTATGTTTTCTGTTTTAATGACTAAAGAGGGCAGGAAGTCAGAGAATGCTGATAAGAATTCAGTGTAGGGGCCTGGAGGTCTATATAATGTTACAATTAAGGGTTTAGCACCATTCCTATCAGGATGAATCAAGTTAAGGACAAGAACTTCAAAAGATTTACAAATATAATCAAGCTTAGGGGCCATGATGAGATTTGAATTGTGGCTACTCCACCACCACGGCCATAACGACGTGGTATGTGATAATTTAGATGACTAGGGGTGGTAGCTTCATTTAGTGAGAGGTGTTCATCAGGTTTTAGCCAAGTTTCTGTAAGACAGAGTATGTCAATTTGATTATCAGAAATAAGTTCATTTATTAAAGTCGTCTTTGAGGAGAGCGAAAGAATATTTAATAAGCCAAATTTCAGTTGTGATTTTTTGGATATATTGTTTTTTTGTTTCTGTTTTTATTTTTGTGAGGTTGGTATAATTTATACCCCTACCGTCTCGTTTTGAGAACGTTTTAGTCGCGGACACTCTCACTGT
>JAIFZK010000034.1:480000-505000 GCA_027481765.1 Tenualosa thibaudeaui
ACCAGCACACACACTCCATATACACCAGCACTATTCACCTCCACATACACCAGCACTACACACTCCACATACACCAGCACACACACTCCATATACACCAGCACTACACACTCCACATACACCAGCACTACACACTCCACATAGACCAGCACCCCACACTCCATATACACCAGCACACACATTCCACATACACCTGCACACACACTCCACATACACCAGCACTACACACTCCACATACACCAGCACACACACTCCATATACACCAGCACACACACTCCACATACACCAGCACTACACACTCCACATTCACCAGCACTACACACTCCACATACACCAGCACACACACTCCACATAGACCAGCACTATTCACCTCCACATACACCAGCACTACACACTCCACATACACCAGCACTACACACTCCACATACACCAGCACACACACATTCACCTCCACATACACCAGCTGTGCCCAGACTGCTAAAATGCTAATCTACCTGCAACCTGCTGCTATACTCAAAATACACATACACACACACAAACACACACACAGATATATACACACACTTGCTCTCTGTGTCTAGAGTCCTAAAATGCTGCTCTACCTGCATCAGTAGGCTACACTCAACCTTTTTACTTCATTAGAGGAGCAGTAGGCACTACACTGTTTTGCACATGACACCAAACACAAACTGCTGCAGCATGTTTCAGTTGACAGGAGCTTGGCAGGGCCAGACAGCAGTTCCAAGGTACAGGCTAATGTCAGAAATCCAAATGATATCATGCAAATATATATATATATATGTAAATAAATGATATCACATGATCAGCACATGAGCATTGACAAAGCAGAGAAATATCTTTAAAAGCAAAAAATTATATATACTAGAATTTAGTGCAATAGTCTGGTACTAAAATACTGGAATGTATTGCAATTTTCTTAAGGATGTGTAATCTATAATTGAGGCATATCTCATTTGCATCTCATCAGCATATCTCATTAGCATATCTCATCAGCATATCTCAAAGACATTAAGCTAATATTTTATATGATGCTCAGAAGACATTGTGTCTGCTTGATCAAAATATGAGCAGAAGTCTGTGACTTGATGACAAGGCTGTTTAAATGAACACCAAATTGATCAAATTATCTCATTGACTACAGATGATGCAGAAGCATCCCAGTCAGAGATGGATTCTGTGCTAAAAAGCACTATAGAATCATCTGAGAAAAGTTGGGTAATGACCTTTATTGCATAGTTGGAAAATTTTCCTTGTCTGGGTATACAGTATGTCACAAAAGTGAGTACATCCCTCACATTTTTGTACAATTTTTATTATATCTTTCCATGGGAGAAGTCTGAAGATATAACACTTTTCCACAACGTAAAGTAGGCAGTGTGCAACTTGTATATCAGTGCAAATTTGGTGTCAAAATAACCCTCTCAAAAACACACAACCATTAGTGCCTAAACCACAGGCAACAAAAGTGAGTACACCCCTAAGTGAAAATGTCCAAATTGTGCCCATTTAGCCATTTCCCTCCCTGGTGTCATGTGATTCGTGTGTTACAAGGTCTCAGGTGTAAATGGGGAGCAGGTGTGTTAAATTTGGTGTTATCACTCTCACACTCTCATACTGGTCATTGGAAGTTCAGCACCTCATGGAAAAGAACTCTCTGAGGATTTATAAAAAGAAAATTGTTGCTTTACATGAAGATGGTCTAGGTTAGAAAAAGATTGCCAACACCCTGAAACTGAGCTGCAGCACAGTGGCCAAGACCATACAGCGCTTCAAGAGGACAGGCTCCACTAACAACAAGCCTCGCCATGGTCAACCAAAGAAGTTGAGTGCACGTGCTCAGCATCATATCTTGAGGCTGTGTCTTCAAAATAGACATATGAGTGCTGCCAGCATTGCTGCAGAGGTTGAAGGGGTAGGGGGACCACCTGTCAGTGCACAGACCAAACGCCACACACTGCATCAAACTGGTCTGCATGGCTGTCGTCCCAGAAGGAAGCCTCCTCTGAAGATGGCGCACAAGACAGTCCGCAAACAGCTTGCTGAAGACAAGCAGACTAAGGGCATGGATTACTGGAACCATGTCCTGTGGTCTGATGAGACCAAAATAAACTTATGGTGGTCATTTTGAACTTAGATGGTGTCAAGTGTGTATGGCAACAAGCAGGCGAGGATTACAAAGACAACTGTGTCCTGCCTACAGTTAAGCATGGTGGAGGAAGCGTCATGGTTTGGGGCTGTATGAGTGCTGCCGGCACTGGGGACCTACACTTCATTGAGGGAAACATGAATGCCGACATGTACTGTGACTGAAGCAGAGCATGATCCCCTCCCTTCGGAAACTGGGCCGCAGTGTGCTTGCACACCTGCCCAAGCACACCTTCAAGATGACCACTGCCTTGCTAAAAAAACTGAGGGTGAAGGTGATGGACTGGTCTAGCATGTCCCCAGACCTGAACCCAATTGAGCATCTGTGGGGCATCCTCAAATGGAAGGTGGAGGAGCGCAAGGTCTCTAACATCCACCAGCTCCGTGATGTTGTCATGGAGGAGTGGAAGAGGATTCCAGTGATAACTTGGAGAACTCAGTGAACTCCATGCCCAAGAGAGTTAAGGCAGTGCTGGAAAATAGTGGTGGCCACACAAAATATTGACACTTTGGGCACAATTTGGTCATTTTGACTTAGGGGTGTACTCACTTTTGTTGCCTGTGGTTTAGACACTAATGGTTGTGTGTTGAGTTATTTTGAGTGAGCAGCAAATTTGCACTGTTATATAAGTTGCACACTGCCTACTTTACGTTGTGGAAAAGTGTTATATATTCCATAGAAAGATATGAAAAATGTACAAAAATGTGAGGGGTGTACTCACTTTTGTGACATACTGTAGCATAGCATGGGCCGGGAGACAGCTTATTTCCTTGCTGTAGCCTGTAGCCAGCGACTCTCAGATAGCTTACACTTGGCGACACACTACAGAGACACGCGAGCAAACATTGCGTTTCCCCGGTCAGTTCCGAGAAACGTGCGCTTCACGCTCCCATTCTCATTTAACAACATGTTACACATCCGTGACATCCGCCGCGACTTCCCCTCAACTTCACGCCTGTTTTCCTGCGTGGTTATTCTTCTCAGGAGTACATCATAACAGAAAAAAAAACATTTCCGTCACAACTAATTGATCGAGGTGTTTCCAAATCAACCTGATAACTTTAGCCAATCAAATACATGTACGTACCTAAGCTTCGGGTACTTCCCAACTTAAATCACGGCATGGACACGTGGAGTTGATCCCAGATCACGAAGCGTGAGGACCCGCCGTTCGCGGCTCGGACTTGGGCTACAGACACGGGTAAATGCCCGCACACAGTCCTGACACACAGCTGGGATGGCGCAACGTCCTCTGATTCCTCAACTCCACTGGTGAGGTTGGGCAATACGAGGCGGAGACTGGCGTTGGCTCCAGTAACAGAGAGAGGGAGGGAGGGAGAGAGAGTGAGAGAGAGAGAGAGAGAGAGAGAGAGAGAGAGTGTATTCCTGCAAGGTCTACGTGAAACACAGACGGAGCAGAGGTGCTTTCAAACCAGCGGCTACATGCAGACAGGCATCGTGTTGAATGCATCCATCACACTTAGTGGATGTAATATTATTATTATCTATTAGTAATATTTATTTTACCAAACAGATGTCTGGCTTTGAAGCTAATTGTTGTAATGATGGAACATAGGTCTCAATGGCTTTCCATAGGTCAGAGGTCTCAATGGGCAAGTTCGTCTTTATTATTGCCATTTGCTCATCAAAAAAAAGTACAGAGGCTATTACAGTTTTTCCCCAACTGCTTACAAACAAAATCTTTACGTCACACAATTTCTGAAACCTGTCACTCAGACACCATAACAACATAACATAACTGCAAAAAGTTAAACTGACTCTGTTTCCAATTTTGTACAAAACACAACTCCATACCTAACACAGAAAAAATCTGCCAGGAAGTAGCTTGTTGTCTGTTATCTAGAAGGTGGGCCAAACATGTTTTTCGTGTTGTTTAGCAAAAAACATCAAGAGAGGAAAACGTTTTTTATTTATGTTATAGATTCTTTATATTAAACCTAACAAAATTTGTTGGCAGCGCTGGTTGATTAATATTTTGAAAAAAGAAAATTTTAATCGTTCATGTTCTCAGGCAAATCCAAGGAATTTTCTAGTTGATATCCAAATCAAATGTAAGTATTTTGCATCCTTGGAAAAACCAATCACGTACAGGCTAAACAGGACACCCAAAAATGTAAAGTCTAACCTACCAGTGACATTAGAAAACCAAAACCTTTTGAGGATTAAAGTTGAACTCAAAAATCCACTTCTTGTAACTACACTCTTAACTTGTCTGTGTGTCAGTGGCGCACTTCTTGTGATATCGGTGACTTCTGGGCTGAGTCATCTACCTGAAGTTGAGACTTTTCGGTCCTTACTCCAGCTAACTTGACTCTCCATTGGCATATCTCAAGTCATGTGACACGTATGCGAGTTTTGGATTGGTTTGCATTATGTATAGATCTGACTACACTTGCCTGGTAAATTTATGAAACATAAATTGTTGTTTTGAGACTGCCAACAAGCAAAAATTTGTTTAGAAAAAATATATTCAGCACATATGAAAAAAAAACTCAGCCCACCATCTGATCAGACACAACCAGTATGAAAACAACCAAATGTGAAAAGATAGGCTAGTTCTTCTGTCATACCTCCACTGGTGAGATATCTAACTAAACCCTATTCTCTCAATCAAATTCTCAAATGCCTGAACACATTTATTGAATTAATCTCTTTTTTGGCAACTTTCACCCGTAGGTGCATTTAGCAAAACTCACTTACCCTTTTTACAAAACTCTGACTGTGGATTTTCCATATTTATTTTTATTATTACATTTAGATGCTGAATCCTCAGTTTTTTGACCTTGTAAAATGCATTTACAGTTCTGTATTACAATAAGTAAACATTTAGACTGAAGGTCAAATAGGGTCAGCATGCACCCATAGGGCTAAAATACATCATCTGTCCCCATTAAATTGTGACCAAGTTGTCATGTCTTTCATGAATTTCTTCATATGAAGTAATGTTTGGATCAAGGGTTTGCATCAAGGTTTTCTCGGGTGGTCTACATGGCCAAACCAAAGACTGTGACAAGCCTGTGCAGTGGAAGGAGTGTGGACAAACACCCCTCAGCGCTGCAAGCTCATGAGCTCATGACTAGAGCTTCTCCACTTAAACAGGAAGTGACTGGGGTGGTGTGGATCCTGGAGAATTAATCTGAGTTGTGTGCCTGGGACACCTTGTTTCAAGGTTCTGATGAAGTCTAGTGTCAGCTGAGCCTTTGTGTTCTCTGGTGATGTGCAGGTCCACAAAATGAAAGCCAACCCAAGGGTTAAAGGGGATGGGCTTTCTTCAGGAGATCCAGAATGAGCTTCTTAGACAAGACCATTTTCCTCCCCGTAATGAAGTATCCTGCCCACCACCTGCCTTTGATGAGACCCAGAATTAGTGTGATGTCTGCAAATCTGAATATCTGGCTGTACGTGTATGCAGATGAACAGTCCTCAAGGCAAGGTCCCTCAGACCACAAGGAAGAAATCTTTTAATAAAACCCATCGTGACCAAGTGTGGTGAGGCAGCTTTTGGCTGCTATGCGACACAACTCTGGAACCTTTTATCTGCAAATATAAAAAGTGCCCCCTCCATTTCCATACCAATGTTAAACAATGTTAAAACCCTCACATTATTTATTAATGTTAGTTATTTATATATCTGTTTGTTTATGCATTTCATTTTCTTTAAACATCTCATCTTTTACATGATTTTATGCTCATGTTTGTCTGTTTCGACTGCAACAAGCTTGTGATTTTATCTGTTAGTGTTGTGTTTTTATCTGTTACCTGTTTCTGCTGTATCATTTTTGTTTTAATCTGTGAAGCACATTGAGTTACTGCTGTGTATGAAGTGCGCTCTGTCGAAATAAACTGCCTTGCCTTGTCTTGTATAATGAAAATAGTCATGTGCTGGGGCAGTAACCCTGGTGGGCCCCTGTGCTGACTCCCCCCAACACACTCTAACTACTCTACTCTAAATCTCTACGCGTTCAACACACTCTAACTACTCTACTCTAAATCTCTACGCGTTCAACACACTCTAACTACTCTATTCTAAACTCTTTAGCTCACTTTTCTAGGTGTGATGCTGCGCAGGGTGAGCGCATCATCACGACGTCTGAGGCAACCGCCATTCAGCACATGCAACGCAATGTCCTCATTCAAACTTTCCTTTCCCTCGTTTGCTGCTGTATGTGAGTTGCCTTAAATCACTGCGTGTGAATTTATATTCGGTATTGTTTTGTCTGTGGCTAAACATGGGTGCACCATTGTTAACCGCAACAAACATTCCACGAGTACAAACATTTCCACGCACGCACAAATCACATCACACAACTTCGTTTCACTTTCACATGTCTGGTTTATTTTAAAAATCGTCATTACAAAGCTTTGTGTTTCCTCTGCAATGTCGCTTGTTTCTTGCAGGTGCAAGAGCTTCAGCCAATGTTTATCTAGGATTGTCAAAACTTATCTTACCGTAGTGGCAGCGCTTCCGCGTTCATCTAACAGAGTGCGCCTCTGTTCTGAGGAGAATATATTCTCAGTCACGTTCGCGAGCGGGCTTGGTTGCACCCTCGCGAAATTAATTAACTGAGTGTGTAAAAGAGTGATCAGTGTGCATATGCATGTTTGTTGTATTGTGAAAGGCCTGATATTATTTGTGTGTGAATGGTACCATATTAAATGTTGCAATTATGAGTTTATGTCTGAATACCTGAGACACCCCTGTTGCTGACGCTGTCAGTGGAATGGTACCCCTTATAATGGGGATGTTTCTCACTTGTTGGAAGAGCTTTTCCATTGTGAGCCTTTGGCTAATTGTTTTTGTATTGTTTTGGCTTCTCATAGCCTGTTTTTGTAAATAGTGTATATCGATATATTTTTCTATATTTTCGTTTTGGTAGATTCTCTTTTTGTTTTGTCACTGGCTCACTGTTTTTCACTGGTGGTGAAAATAAAAGGCAAAAACACAATCTCTGCCTCCTGCTGTACTCATGTGCCATCACTCCGAGACCTCTTGACACTCTACTTTTCAACACTAGGTATCTGGCTATAGGCATCTATTTCATTTTTTGCACATTCATGCTCTATATCTCTCTCTGTCCCTCCAGCACACACACACACACACACACACACACACACACACACACACACACACACACACAGGGAGACAGTGGTTTCAGTTGTGTGTTCCCAGTGCAGAGAGGTTCCTGAGGCGGCACTCAGGAGGGATATGAAAGTGCAAAGCCAATGTTTTCACTTCTGCTTAGCACACACACACTCTCACACACACACACACACACACACACACACACACACACACACACACTCACACACACACACACACTCACTCAGACACACATGCACACACACACACACATACATATACACACTGACTCCAATTTGCCAATTTGAATAGAACTCACGCGCTTGTCCCACATCTCTAAAAATTTGTCCCTCCTGATGGCCGTCTCAGGAACCTCTGTCTGCACTGGAGACACACAACTGAAACCACTGTCTCCCTCTGTATCTGTGTGTGTGTGTGTGTGTGTGTGTGTGTCCATGTCCATATGTTAATATAAATCCCACATCCTAAAAACAATGTGTGTGTGTGTGTCAGTGTTGTGCAAGTTTACTCATTTACTCTAAAATGCACTAGTTTTAGAGTAAAACAACAATGAATAAATTGATGTTCATAGTTCACATTTAAGATCATTTCATTCATTTAAGTGAAGATAACAGTGAGTATTTCTGCTCTGCTTCCTATTACTGCCATTTAGTGTATTCATTCATTCATGCCCATTCACATATCACTGCCATGTACACTACTGTTTCAGTCATCACGGCTAAGGCAGTAGTCCTACATTACCAAGACTTCAGAAGTCAAGTCAAGTGGGTTTTATTGTCATTTCAACCATAATACACTGTATGTAGTGAGACGTGATGGGGCTGAGACCGCTTATGTCCAGACCGACTTTAGGCAGAGTCTTTGAGGGGCTAAGATGGAGACAGAGTTTAGGCTGAGCCTTTGAGAAAGCAAGACAGAGTCTTTCTGGAGCCAAGGACCCACATCAGGTTAACAACTACAGCACAATTATTTACATAGATTTGTAATAACGGATAATTGGATATCTGAACATGAACCTGAACAAAAAACATCTGTTGGTCTCAGGAACTCACTCTGAAATGACGAGTCCTTCTCTTCCCACTGTGGGCCGAGACCAAATCAAGACTTGAAGAGTCTTTGAAGGGTCAAGTCTAAGATAAGACCGGACTCAAGGACTGCAACACTAGTGAGATGAAACAATGTTTCACTATGGATCAAGGGGTGTTACATAAAAAAGACATTTGTACATTTAGTGCAAACATTATAGATAAACAGTTCAGTTACTACTTTTTACTTAAAGTAGAGCATTTAAGACAGACAAGACAGATATCAGGCAACAGGAAGACAGGGCATAGGTAGACTTGTAGTGGACATAGTGGTTGAGAATGTAGTGGACATAGTGGTTGAGAATCTCAGATCTGCAGATCTGAGAGGCCTTAACCCCATGAGGGGCCTTAACCCCATGAGAGGCCTTAACTCCATGAGGGGCCTTAACTCCATGAGGGGCCTTAACCCCATGAGGGACCTTAACCCCATGAGGGGCCTTAACTCTTTGACAAGACTGGTGAATACGACAGGCAGCAAAGACCCTCAGAGGTAACCCAGATATCATCCTGCCCTACCCTAGATGCTATATATGATATACATGCCGTACCCTAGAGGCAGGAAATAGTTTAGCTGACCCGCTACATCTAGCCACAAGCCATAGGGCCTCAGTAGGTCTTTTCCCAAGTTTGGTCAGACCAATCACATCGCTCTATCCTGATAGAGAGTTGCCTAGATGTACCCTAGCAGTAGCGTGCAGAGGCAGTTTGACAGATAACAGGTTCTGAGTGGCTATACTTCCTGTAAGCACTTAGAGATGACTCAAAACAACCCGGTAGGGGTATAAATTATACCAACCTCACAAAAATAAAACCAGAAACAAAAAAAGAATATAGGCAGAAATCACAACTGAAATTTGGCTTATTAAATATTTGTTCGCTCTCCTCAAAGATGACTTTAATAAATTAACTTATTTCTGATCATCAAATTGGCATACTTTGTCTTACAGAAACCTGGCTAAAACCTCTCACTAAATGAAGCTACCCCCCCAAGTCATCTAAATTATCACATACCATGTTGTTATGGCAGTGGTGGTGGAGTAGCCACAATTCACAATTCAAATCTCATCATGGCCCCTAAGCTTGATTACATTTGTAAATCTAAGTTCTTAACTTGATTCATCCTGATAGGAATGGTGCTAAACCCTTAATTGTAACATTATATAGACCTCCAGGCCCCTACACTGAATTCTTATCAGAATTCTCTGACTTCCTGTCTTCTCTAGTCATTAAAACAGGAAAGATAATCATATTAGGTGATTTTAATATCCACATGGATGTTGCAAACGATAGCCTGGCAACTGGATTCCAATCTCTGCTTGATCACATCAGCTTCTGCCAAAATGTAAATATGCCTACACAGCAAGGTAACCACATCCTTGATCTTGTTCTGACACATGGAGTACAAATAGAACAACTTACAACCCTACCTCAACACTCTACACTATCTGACCACTATTTATTAACTTTAAAAATCGCATTAGACTATGTAGCACCTAACTCAATCTACTACTACGCTAGAAACATAACCCCCAAAACAAATTCCCTCTCTCCTTGAGCCTTTACTAAGCCAATATAGCCCTGCATTAGAAGGCTCTACACCAAGCCCAACCCAAGTTGATCAATTAACTGATAGTGTTGTAAATGCACTATACTCCACATTCAACACCGTTGCACCACTCAAAAAGAAAACTAGGAAACAAGACAAATTGCCCCATGGTATACCACACAGACTCACTCACTGAAACAAGCTGCGCGTAGACTTGAAAGGAAATGGTATGCCACTAAACTTGAAGTGTTCCACCTTGCTTGGAAATATAGCTTAAAAGAGTACAAGACAGCACTTAACAATGCCAAATCAGCATATTATTCCTCACTTATACACAATAATAAAAACAATCAGAAATTCCTCTTTAACACTACATCCCATTCAACAAAAAGCAGGAACGAGGTGTCCCAGCAATGACTTCATGGACTATTTTAATTGATTCATTCACACCCACCAATTTATCAGAAATTAGATCTCTTCAGCTAAAGCCTCAACATGCTTATTGGATCCTATCCCAACTGATCTTCTTAAGGCTGCTCTCCCTCTATTGGCTGAAATGATTCTTAAAATTATAAATGACTCACTCATAGCTGGGCATGTCCCAAAATCTTTCAAGACATCTGTTATTAAACCATCAATTAAAAAAACAAACCTTGATCCTGATGTCATTGTTAATTACCGACCCATATCTAACCTCCCATTTGTATCAAAAATACTTGAAAAATAGTGTCTATGCAAATCTGTAGCTTCTTAAATGAAAATAATATCCAGGAAACCTTCCAGTCAGGCTTTAGAACTAACCATAGTACAGAATCAGCCCTAGTTAAAGTCTTCAATGACAATGACCTTATCGCATCTGATAATAGACATATATCAATATTAATCCTACTGGATCTTAGTGCTGCCTTTGACACTATTGACCATGGTATCCTACTACACAGACTTGAACACATGATAGGCATCAAAGACTCTGCAATAGACTGGTTCAAATCATACTTCTCTGGTCGCTACCAGTTTGTACATGCTCATAATCATCAACCCATACCAAAGTAAAGTTTGGTGTACCCCAAGATACAGTGCTTGCTCCCCTGATGTTCTCCCTGTACATGTTAGGCTCTGTTATAAGGAAACATGGCATTACTTTCCACTCCTATGCTGATGATACCCAGCTTTACCTTTCTATGAAGCCTAATGACTAAATGCCAATGACTAAACTTGATGCCTGTCTCCTAGACATAAAAACCTGGATGACTAATAATTTCCTATGTTTAAATTCTGATAAAACTGAAGTTATGATGATTGGCCCTAAACAGCTGACCAACACTCTACCCCTACACCAAAACTTACCCAGTGGCCTGTCACCGTCATGCAACGCAAAAGTTAAAGACCTCGGGGTAATTATTGTCCAGGACCTCTCCCTAAATAGTCATGTAAAACATCAAAAACATCTTTTTTCCACATACGAAATATTGCTAAGGTTAGAAAGTTCTTATCCTTTGAGGGTGCTGAAAAATTAACACACACATTTATTACTTGCAGGCTCGATTATTGCAATGCTCTGTTCTCTGGGTGTAGTAATACCTGTATCAAAAACCTACAACTAATACAAAATGCTGCAGCCGAAAACTCACCAGGACTAAAAAAATATGAACATATCTCTCCTATACTTGCTTCCTTACATTGGCTCCCTATTAAAAGTCGAATTGATTTTAAAATACTCCTCCTAACCTACAAAGCCCTCAAGGGCGATGCACCAACATATATTAAAGACTTACTTGTCCCTTACCACCCTCCTAGAACCCTAAGATCCCCAAATGCTGGTCTCCTTGTAATCCCAAGAATATCAAAATCTACGATAGGAGGATTATTCCCTCCTGTGGAATAATCTCCCCCCCCACATTCGACAAGCGGACACTCTCAATACCTTTAAGTCTAGATTTAAAATCTTCCTCTTTACTGTTTCCCATAGTTAGGGATGGTGCATGGCAAATCATCACTTCTCATGGGTCTTTTGGGAGGGACTGCCTCTGCTGTTTCCCCCAGTTGTATATATATATATATATATATATATATATATATATATATATATATATATATATATATATATATATATATATATATATGAATGTATGCCCAAATGACACATTTGCTCTCTGATGTGTGAGCCTGGCCTAATTCACTTTCTTCCTCTGTCCACAATTTTCTCTGCTGAGTGTCATCCCTGCCTCATTCCGGCGGACTCCTCTCACACTCCCTTCCTGAGTGGACTACAACCAACACTAAGGGAGGCCCATGTCAGGACCGACTCTGCATCATAGAGGCCCTTCCTGGACGCCCATGCTAGGCCCGTCTCCCCTTCCTTGAGGCTTGTGATTGCCCCCATGTTACCCCCCTGACCCGTCTCACTCCTTTGAGTTTGACACTATGTCTGGCCGCTGCTACACTGTCCAGCCATAATTCCTGATAACCACCTATAGACTGACTACCATATAATGTAAAGTGGGATAATACTCCATTATGAACTATTATGAGCCTTAGCTGTCATGGTTACTACTGATTGTTATTTTTCTGCATGATCCCTGGCAGTTGGGTTAGCCCCCTTGAGTCGTGGATCTGCCCAAGGTTTCTTCCTAGATTAACTGAACATGAGAGAGTTTTTCCTGCCCCTGTTGCTCTTGGGTGCTCCTTCTGTAAAGCGCCACAAGACAATACTATTGTAAAAGACACTGTATAAATAAAATTGAATTGAAGATGGGATACTTATTAGAAAACTATAGAGAAGGTGAGAGTGTGTGAGAAAAACAAGCCTTTGCATGGTGACTGGCAGGGAGAGATCTACCAGTGGCTGCTTATGGCTGATCTGAGCATAGAGCAGTACAAGACCAATGTGTGTGAGTGTGTGTGTGTGTGTGTGTGTGTGTGTGTGTGTGTGTGTGTGTGTGTATTTAATGACCTTCTGATTCAGGTCATTCCAGGCAGTCCTCCTCATTTTGGTTAAAGTTCCTGAATGGACTTCGCCCTCTAATAAACACACACACACAAACACACACACACACACACACACACACACACACACCCGTGGTATGACTCATGCTGTTGGGAAAAGTTTCCTGCTGACACACACACACTCTCTCTCTCATGCACTCACACACACATACACACACTCTCTCTCTCTCTCTCTCTCTCTCTCTCTCTTTCTCTCTCTGCCTCTCTCTATCACACACACACTCTCTCTCTCTCTCCCTATCACACACACACACACACTCTCTCTCTCTCTCCCTCTCTCTATCACACACACACACACTCTCTCTCTCTCTCCCTCTCTCTATCACACACACACACACTCTCTCCTGTACACTGTTATAAACAAACATTTTCAAAAGAGTTTGAAGTTTAGCAAAAAGTAAGCATTGTGCGAGCAGTTTACAATGTTTTGTTGGTTTGGTGGAAGGTTTTGTGATTTGTGTGTACAATTCTGCACAAACGGCCAAAAATAAAAAAGATTTTTCGCGCTGTCTTCCTGTTTTTAGTATAATTTCCTGACAATATCCTGTATATTTTAGGCTACATTTTCAAAAAGGCTGTCATAGAAGGGATATTGATTGGTGTAATAGAAGGGATATTGATTGGTGTTTTCATAGAGTGTCTCATTTGCAAATAGTGACTCAAAAGATCAGAAAACACATGGATTAGATAGAAGGAAGCCACAACCCCCGAAGCTCAGGGTCAAGGGTCAGGGTTCGGGGTTCAGGACAGGCTGAGGCAAGAGCTACGAGGAGACTCATGCTCCCTGACAACTAAAGAAATAACAGAAGAGTCTGAAGAGTCTGTTTCCATGCCGTGTGGCTGCAGAGGAATGGAAGTGAGAAGCTTGTCAGGGTTTCCCTGTTTTTGTTCTCTGTTTGGCTCCATCTGCTGGACATCTCTGGGGTTACCTTTTGTCACTCTGTGTTTGTATCCCGCCTGGTTGTGATTATTGTCAATTACCCACCCATTATGTCCACAGTATTTATTCCCCATGGTTTCTTTGTTCTGTCTCTGATTGTCTTCTTGTTTCCTGTAGTAATCCTGTTCAGTGAGTTCCTAGACTTTGATAACTGTTCTTGTCCTGTCTGAGTTTCCTGTTTTTGTGCCTTCTGTTTTCATTGGATTTTTGTATTCCTGAAGTTTTTTGATGCTCTCTGCATTTTCACAATGGTGGCAGTGTAGACTCAAACCCACAATTTCCAGGCGATTATCCATAGCCACTGTGTGTGTGTGTGTGTGAGATTCTCTCTCAAGAAACACTGTACAGGACCAATACTCACCCTTCTCTCTCTCTCCCTTCTGTCCCCCACTCCCCCTGCTTTCCCTCGTCTCTATCTGTTTCTCCCACTCCAAAACAAATGTCTCATGACACAATCTATCCCTAAATATAGGAGACTCAAGAAGGTCCTGGAAGACTTGGGACGTTTATCTGCCTTTCAGATCTGTTCAGATTGCTCAATAAAGCAGGAACAAATTCCTTTAACAGTCAAAGAAATGAACTTCACATGCATACACACACATGCACACACACATGTACACACACATATACTTGTTCCCAATTCAGGCAATTTTATTCAGAATGGGGTACATTTATTTATTTATTATTTTACTGACAGACCTCTAGAGACTCTTAACAAAAACTGAATGAATGTTACACTATAAATTCTCCTTACTGCTTTCAGCACAGCATCATCAGTCAAAAGTAAACATCATAGGACTCCAGTGGTGTAACATAGTTAAGCCGGGCCCAGGTGCAGGCCTCTCACGTCGGCCCCCCTATCGCCACCCCCTAACCAGTGGCACTGACACAATGCAAATTCCAAGCAAATACATTTGAAATCTTTGGAAACTCGCAGGTAACTGAGTAACCAATGGCGTTGTGGTCAAATATTGCCCCCGTGTGGTAGAATGATGAATTGCTGCCACATAGTAAAATTCATTGCATTGTTTCAACTCACTCTACGCAACACAACCTGCATTTGTGTTACCAATTAATGAACATGAAATTCTTAATAATGAATTATTTATTTGTGGATTAATCATGATTGATGAAATTCTTAATAATGAATTATTTATTTGTGGATTAATCATGATTGATGAAATTCTTAATAATGAATTATTTATTTGTGGATTAATCTTGCCCATCACTCATTTCTTCCCTTTACTGCTTCTAGCTGTCTTTCCCTTCCTCCTAGGGTCAAATCCTAACCCTTCCTCCTAGGGTCAAACCCTAACCCTTCCTCCTAGGGTCAAATCCTAACCCTTTCTCCTAGGGTCAAACCCTAACCCTTTCTCCTAGGGTCAAACCCTAACCCTTTCCCCTAGGGTCAAACCCTAACCCTTTCCCCTAGGGTCAAACCCTAACCCTTCCTCCTAGGGTCAAACCCTAACCTTTTCTCCTAGGGTCAAACCCTAACCCTTCCTCCTAGGGTCAAACCCTAACCCTTCCTCCTAGGGTCAAATCCTAACCCTTTCTCCTAGGGTCAAACCCTAACCCTTCCTCCTAGGGTCAAACCCTAACCCTTCCTCCTAGGGTCAAACCCTAACCCTTCCTCCTAGGGTCAAACCCTAACCCTTCCTCCTAGGGTCAAATCCTAACCCTTTCTCCTAGGGTCAAATCCTAACCCTTTCTCCTAGGGTCAAATCCTAACCCTTTCTCCTAGGGTCAAACCCTAACCCTTTCCCCTAGGGTCAAATCCTAACCCTTTCTCCTAGGGTCAAATCCTAACCCTTTCTCCTAGGGTCAAATCCTAGGTCCAAACTGAGTTTGCTTAATATTAGGCTGCCAATGTTCATTTCTGGCATCGCTGGAAGATTTTGTATTATTCCTGGAGGATGATGCAGCCCCTAACATTCCAGCATGTTCCGTAGGCTGTGTGTTCCAGTCTGTACGACCCTGCTCAATTACAACTTTTAACAACAAAACAAATTTACTTTTTATGTCTTCCTACTTATAGCTTTCAGACTGAAATCACAAACAAAAATGTCATTAGACACAAACCATTGATGCTGCAGCCATTTTGAGAATGGGGATGCAAGAACAAGTTTACCAACCAGTTTGAGAGTGGAGCACCTTCAACATTCTCTAGTGACAGTCGGGCCCCTAGTGGTCACGGGCCCCGGTGCGGTCGGGCCCCTAGTGGTCACGGGCCCCGGTGCGGTCGGGCCCTTAGTGGTCACGGGCCCCGGTGCGGTCGCACCTGCTGAACCTGCTACAGTTACGCCACTGAAGGACTCAGTTTACACAAGTGTTTTACATATACGTGTGTGTGTGTGTGTGTGTGTGTGTGTGTGTGTGTGTGTGCATGTTTAAAACACACTGTCTTGGTGGGTCAGGAAGTAGTCTCTCTGTTTGAGCTTGCGAGGGCTCAGCAGGTGGTACAGAAACACACACATCACACACACAAAACAGCTGCCACAGAACACACCCACTGCCAACCACACATGGCCTTCACCTGCACAGAGAGGGGAGGAAGGGGAAACACAGAGGAAGAGAGAGAGAGAGAAGGGGTGAATAGAGAGGGAGAGAGAAAGGGATAAACGTAATGAAAACATGGAAAGGTGGAGCAGGAGACAAATGCAAAACTCATGCTCAGTGAAAATGTATGTAGTCTCTCTCTCTCTCTCACACACACACACACATACACGCACACACACACACACACAAATGCTCACCTGTAATGTGGATTTGAGCAAACACTTCTTGGCTTCCTGCTGAGTTCTGTGTGACACATCTAAACTCCGCCCATGACTCCTCCTCCCCGACCTCCAAGATGATCAGGTCCACCTCCACTTGGCCAACGGTTACCCTGGCAACACACACAACATCAATGTCACCTGGCCAACGGTTACCCTGGTAACAAACACATCACTACTAGCGACAGCTCCACTCACAAACTGAAAGCTTGTGCTAACCACTAGCGACTGCTCCACTCACACAGTGAAGGCATCTGCTACCATTAGCAACTGCTCCTCTCAGACACTGAAGGCTTGTGGGCCTCTGCTAACCGCTAGCGACCGCTCCACTCAGACACTGAAGACCCATGGTTTTAAAACATGGAGGTCGAGATATGAGGTCATTTTCTGTTTGGCGGCTTCACCACCAACTTTCAACACCACCGGCTGTGATGGGTTAAAGCTTTTGAATTTTTTTAAAGCTTTTGAATATGAAATAGATTTTGGAAGCTACATTGGTATGAACAAATATAGGTTGTGGTTTCACAAAAAAGCAGCTATCTATAAACCTACACTGAGTACATTCAATTACTGTTACCCCCATGACCCATCTCACTCCTTAGAGTTTGACCTTATGTCTGGCCACTGCTACATTGTCCAGCCATAATTCCTGATAACCACCTATAGAGATAACACTCCATTATGAACTGTTATGAACCTTAGCTAAAACTATTGGCAACTTGTAGTCGGTCATGGTTACTACTGATTGTAATTTTTCTGCATGACCCCTGGCAGTTGGGTTAGCCCCTTGAGTCGTGGATCTGCCCAAGGTTTCTTCCTAGATTAACTGAACATAAGGGAGTTTTTCCTTGCCCCTGTTGCTCTTGGGCGCTCCTTCTGTAAAGCGCCACAAGACAATACTATTGTAAAAGACACTGTAAAGCGCCATGAGACAATACTATTATAAAAGGCGCTGTATAAATAAAACTGAATTGAATTGAATTGAAGTAGTGGGCTTCACAATAAGGATTTTGCAGATGCAGATTTTAAGACTTAAAGATGAACTTTCTCGTGTGTGTGTGTGTGTGTGTCTTCACATGGGACAGCTAGATTTTCAACACGCACAGTGAAAAAGGCAGAGGGGTAGTGCACACTAGCAGTTAAAACAAAACAAAACAAAACAAAACAAAACAAAACAAAACACTGGCTAGGCCTGAAATGGGGACAGTAAAAATACAGGTTGGGGTGTTTTGATGTACACACTGTATATCGGGATTAATGATAGATAATAGACTAGCGACAGCTTGGGACTAGAGTGAGTGTGGAGCTATGGTGCATATGGTGCAACTTGAGCTGCATTTTGACAGGGGCGAATGTGTTGCATCTCCTGATAGCAAATGAGCCTCAAATTTTTTTTCCTTTGCCTGTCAGGAAGCTAACTGAAGCTAACATGCTACATGTTAGCAAATGCAGCATGGTTAGCCTGAAACATCAGGATTGCAGGTGAATTTGGCTGCTAATGTACATGTTCTTAGCATGGGAGAAATATGTGAAACATGTTTTTAAGCCGTTGTGGTTATCAAATGATTTAATGCCCAGTCCATGGGAGAAATATGTGAACCATGTTGTTTTTAAGCTGTTGTGGTTATCAAATGATTTAATGCCCAGTCTGTTTAATATAAGGTGTTCAGTGTGACTGCTACCCCTTCATTTGAATTAACATGAGTGGTGTGACTTAGTTGGCACTTATTCTAAGCCCAGCTGGATCAGGTTACTTCACAGGACTGGGAAACGTTGGCTGTGTTGTCTTATCTTGCTCTGCCCTGCCTTTGCTAGTACCTGCATCATCAGAAGAACCTTTTTAAAATATCTACTCAGTGAATCCCTAAGGTTCCTGGCTCTTGAATAACTAGCCTCTAGTTGCTCCTTAGTCTTGGCAGTTTGGCTGCCTTGTTTGACGCATCATAGGTCATAGGTCATAGATCATATCAGGCTTTTTTCTCCAGCTCCTTGTCACTGGACACAAAGGCACTGATGGTTCTCCCAGTCCGTCTATGTATGCCACCTCTCCCAGTCCGTCTATGTATGCCACCTCTCCCAGTCCCTCTATGTATGCCACCTCTCCCAGTCCCTCTATGTATGCCACCTCTCCCAGTCCCTCTATGTATGCCACCTCTCCCAGTCCGTCTATGTATGCCACCTCTCCCAGTCCGTCTATGTATGCCACCTCTCCCAGTCCCTCTATGTATGCCACCTCTCCCAGTCCGTCTATGTATGCCACCTCTCCCAGTCCGTCTATGTATGCCACCTCTCCCAGTCCCTCTATGTATGCCACCTCTCCCAGTCCGTCTATGTATGCCACCTCTCCCAGTCCGTCTATGTATGCCACCTCTCCCAGTCCGTCTATGTATGCCACCTCTCCCAGTCCCTCTATGTATGCCACCTCTCCCAGTCCGTCTATGTATGCCACCTCTCCCAGTCCGTCTATGTATGCCACCTCTCCCAGTCCGTCTATGTATGCCACCTCTCCCAGTCCGTCTATGTATGCCACCTCTCCCAGTCCCTCTATGTATGCCACCTCTCCCAGTCCGTCTATGTATGCCACCTCTCCCAGTCCGTCTATGTATGCCACCTCTCCCAGTCCCTCTATGTATGCCACCTCTCCCAGTCCGTCTATGTATGCCACCTCTCCCAGTCCGTCTATGTATGCCACCTCGTGGGTTATTAAGACTGTAGTTCACATATCAGATGCTCCCTCACAGATGATTCCATTCTTTCCACAATTATAGACTTTTCATCCCTTGTCTACTGTTTGACTGATTGGGTTTATTCATGAAATTTTGTGCATTTATGGTCGTAAATGTACTTCCCAGGATCACAAGTAGGGAAACCATGCAAATGTGTAGGATTTTTAGAGATCAAATGTGGTATCTCAAAACCAGTGAACCTGTGTCATTGATTTCTGAGGTTTTTTGTGGATAGATTCACTCGATTGTTTTGTGTTTATAAAAGTGAAATGGTTTATGTAATCTCACCAGACAAAGTTTGATGTTATTGCTACGTTTTTGTTTACGTTGTGTAATGGAAACCTATAGACACCGTTAGTGCTACAATAAAAGACAGAAGCCTATAAGTAGGCCTATTCAGTAGCCTATATGTTCTCGTGCTTGTTTTGACATATGGAAGGGAGAGAGAGAAAGATAGAGAGAAAACACACCTCCTCTGGCTCTGGAAGGCCCGGGTAGCCAGTGACGACTCCTCCACTGATTGGCCATCTACCAACCATGTGACCAGAGTGGAGGCTGCTAATTGGTTCTCGGTTGACACTGTGCAGCGCAACACTAAGCTGGACCCTAAAAGAGAGTAGAGGGTATTAGTCACATGATCACACAGACCCACCCATACTATAAGGGTATTAGTCACATGACCGCACAGACCCAACCCCATACTGTAAGGGCATTAGTCACATGACCACACAGACCCACCCATACTGTAAGGGCATTAGTCACATGACCACACAGACCCACCCATACTGTAAGGGCATTAGTCACATGACCACACAGACCCCCACAGCACTGGCGGAAGACTGAAACCATCTTGTCAAGGTTAAACAATTACATTGTGCTGCATGCAATGTTTCAGATCACACACACACACACAAAGGAAGTTTTTTTTTGTTACTTACCAAAGTGGCTCTCAAACACGGAGTTGTTGGCAGGAAAAATAATTTGTGGATAATCATCTACAACTGTGGGACAAAAACAACCACTTACACAATATATACATATCAAATAATATATGTCAATTAATCATATATCAAATAATATGTCAATTAATCATATATCAAATAATATATGTCAATTAATCATATATCAAATAATATATGTTGAATAATAATAATTCCATATAATGAATACATAATACGTGTATACTAACACACACACACACACACAGGGTGTTACTCACTCTCTGGTGTGTGTGTGTTGGTACTGAGGGTGTTACACACACACACACACACACACACACATACACATGCACACACACACACAGGCTGTTACTCACTCTCTGGTGTGTGTGTGTTGGTACTGAGGGTGTTACACACACACACACACACACACACACACACATGCACACACACACACACACAGGCTGTTACTCACTCTCTGGTGTGTGTGTGTTGGTACTGATGGTGGTTGGCTGGAGGGTGGGAGCAGCTTCTCCTGATGAAGACAAACACGTCAGAAATGAAGCATTGTGGGTAATGCAGTCATGGTGAAAGGGGGTTGTGGGTCAGTGGGTCAATGAGTCAGAAGCAAAGAGTCTGATTGCCATAAAGTGGTTTGTGTGAGTATAAAACTATACTATTTGGATCAGTATAAAATACTCGGAGGGTATTCGCTATGGAGACCAGACGACAGAAACCTGCCAGGATAGCGCCACCTAGTGCTTCCTCTCAGTTTCTCATTCAGCTCCACCACTGGTCTTGGAGCTTGGGTGGGCCAATCAGCCAACTGATGGAGGGCTGACAGCGATAATGTTGAATTCAAACGATGTTAATAAGCTTTGCAACCAAACAGAAGCTTTGCAAACAAACAGAAGCTTTGCAACCAAACAGAAGCTTTGCAACCAAACAGAAGCTTTGCAACCAAACAGAAGCGATTGGTTGAGACAGAAAGTATCTGCCCACTAGGATGCAAACGTCTCCCAATGGACAGAGTTCAGATGCTCTGCACAAAATAGGAAATATATAAATATATAAGTGTAAGGGCACTGTGCCTCTGGTGCAACACCACAATACACAAAACACACACTGCAAGAGCGTGCCCTCCGACAGAAACACTACACAAAACACACACTGCAAGAGCGTGCCCTCCGACAGAAACACTACACAAAACACACACTGCAAGAGCGTGCCCTCCGACAGAAACACTACACAAAACACACACTGCAAGAGCGTGCCCTCCGACAGAAACACTACACAAAACACACACTGCAAGAGCGTGCCCTCCGACAGAAACACTACACAAAACACACACTGCAAGAGCGTGCCCTCCGACAGAAACACTACACAAAACACACACTGCAAGAGCGTGCCCTCCGACAGAAACACTACACAAAACACACACTGCAAGAGCGTGCCCTCCGACAGAAACACTACACAAAACACACACTGCATTGCTGAACTCGCTGGAAGAGTGTAATCCAAGTAGCAAGCAATCTTACAGTGTAGAATGGAGATGCAGTTGGAACGACAGCATAGTCTCATGCTAACTTATTTAGCCTAGTTGAAGCTTCCACTTCACACAGCCAACCCAGCTAAAGTATTTGATATGATCTCTGTCTCCTGCATCATTGTTGCAATTATGAGCGATTTCATCCAAGGAAATGTAGACATTTGTGGGTGCAGCTTCATAGACTCCCATTCATTTTTATGGGTAGTGTAGTATCTGTGTTGTGCCAAAAGAAGTGAAAGGGGTTATGAGTAGTGTGGTCTCTGTGGTGTGCTGAAAGGGATTATGGGTATTGTAGTACCTGTGGTGTAGACTCGGGAGATGCGGCTGATGGTGTAGAGGGTGCTAAAGACGTTGACAGTCACCCTGCAGGTGTAGAAGCCGGTGTCAGCAGCAGAGAAGTGCTTGATGAGCAGATTTTCTCCCCAGTAAGAGTGATAGCGCCCCCCACCTACTGGGAGGACAGATCGACTCCTGTCCTGAAGGAGAACAAGCACGGGAACAGTCAAACATACACACACATACACACACACACACACACACACACACACACACACACACACACACACACACACACAGTTTACACCAGCGTGGGCTTGTGGTTGTGTTCTCACACACACACACACACACACACACACACACATACACACACACACACACACACACACACAGTTTACACCAGCGTGGGCTTGTGGTTGTGTTCTCACACACACACACACACACACACACACACACACACACACACACACACACACACACACACACACACACACACACACACACACACTCACACACACACACACACTCTCACACACACACACACACACACACACACACACACACACACAGTTTACACCAGCGTGGGCTTGTGGTTGTGTTCTCACACACTCACACACACAGACACACACACACACACACACACACACACACACACACACACACACACACACACACACACACACACACACACACACACAGTTTACACAAGCGTGGGCTTGTGGTTGTGTTCTCACACACTCACACACACAGACACACACACACACACACACACACACACACACACACACACACACACACACACACACACAGTTTACACCAGCGTGGGCTTGTGGTTGTGGTCTCACACACACACACACACAGACACACACACACACACACACACACTCACACACACACACACACACACACACACACTCAGACGTACTTTATACCAGCATGGGCTTGTGGTTGTGTTGAAGTGCTCAGTGGGGCAGGAGATGATGACATCATGACCTGGTGTGACAGGAGGGACCACATATGACATCATCTCCATGTCGGCTCCTCCTGATGGGTAGACGGACAGAGACATGTTGGCCTTCAGACAGAAGGTCGCATTCCTGGAGGGACACACACATATACACACACACACAAAAATAGATAATCTATTACTGAATTATGTTATTTTGTAAACCTGTGTGTGTGTGTGTGTGTGTGTGTGTGTGTGTGTGTGTGTGTGTGTGTGTGTGTGTGTGTGTGTGTGTGTGTGTGTGTGTGTGTGTTACCTCACTACACAACTGTAGGTTCCAGAATCTGATGGCTGTGATGGGAGGAGCCATAGGCTCCGCCTATCATGTCTGATCCGGGGGTTGCCATGGTTTCTGTGGAGTGCGTGTGTGTCGTCGCGGGTGATGTGGAATGTGTAGCCGTTCTCAGGTGTGAGATGGGCGTCGCTGATGAGCTGCTCAAAGTCGGGACACTGCAGCACTACAGGCTCTTTCTCCAGCACATACACACCTAGCTCAGTCCCGGCCCACACACACCCATCTGTAACACACACACACACACACACATATATATATATATATATATATATATCACACGCGTGTGCGCACACACACACACACACACACACACACACATATATATATATATATCACACGCGTGCACACACACACACACATATATCACACGCGTGCACACACACACACACAAACACACAAACTCTCTCTCTCTTTCTCTCTCTCTCTCTCTCACACACACACACACACACACATACAGAGATACATACAGCTTCTTCTCCAACTCATACACTTCCATCTGCAAAACACACACATATACACACCCACTTACCATATATGGGCAAGCTGTTCAGGTAGTTGTTGGCAAGAACATCTTGTAGGAGAGAGAGGATCCAACACACACCGATCAAAGAGCACTGAGAATCACAGACAATGACAAATAACCAATCAGAGAGCACAGAGAATGAAAAATAACCAATCAGGAAACACAGACCAATGACTGTATATATAGAGTCATAGACACAGAAAAATAATCCAAATAATCAATCAGGAAGCAGAGACAATTAAAAATAACCAATCAGAGAGCACAGAAATCAGGAAGCAGAGACAATCAAAAACACACAGAGAGCATTAAAGATGAAATCAGGAAGCAGAGACAATCAAAAACACACAGAGAGCATTAAAGATGAAATCAGGAAGCAGAGACAATCAAAAACACACAGAGAGCATTAAAGATGAAATCAGGAAGCAGAGACAATCAAAAACACACAGAGAGCATTAAAGATGAAATCAGGAAGCAGAGACAATCAAAAACACACAGAGAGCATTAAAGATGAAATCAGGAAGCAGAGACAATCAAAAACACACAGAGAGCATTAAAGATGAAATCAGGAAGCAGAGACAATCAAAAACACACAGAGAGCATTAAAGATGAAATCAGGAAGCAGAGACAATCAAAAACACACAGAGAGCATTAAAGATGAAAAGTAAGAGGACGACAAAACACAACCAAGCTGTGATCACCTGATGATCAGCTAATCGGATCAGTCATCATTTATCTACCTTATCAGTGCCAAAGTTAGCCACTACTCTCATCATTAATGAATCTACTGACTATTGATTGATTATTGATTGATTCATCCATTTCTTGTTTGGTACTGTATGTACTGTATTGTGATATCTGGTATTGGTCTATTTGATCAATCAATAATTCAATCAATAAACCACGGAGAACAATTTCCACATGCCCATCCTTTTACTGGGCCATTGAGGAGTTCATGTTCTCTAGTTCCAGTATGATGTCTGCTACCACCCAAGACAAGCCTTCAGATGTGTGTGTGTGTGTGTGTGTGTGAGTGATGCCCTGTTAT
>JAIFZK010000034.1:510000-522500 GCA_027481765.1 Tenualosa thibaudeaui
CACACACACAGACCATTGCACCATTCAGTTCAGCTCCAGTAAGAACAGGATGTCCATCTGTGTCAGTATGTCCAATAACACAAACCCCTCTGGGTCAGTATGTCCAATAACACAAACCCCTCTGGGTCAGTATGTCCAATCACACAAACCCCTCTGGGTCAGTATGTCCAATAACACAAACCCCTCTGGGTCAGTATGTCCAATAACACAAACCCCTCTGGGTCAGTATGTCCAATAACACAAACCCCTCTGGGTCAGTATGTCCAATCACACAAACCCCTCTGGGTCAGTATGTCCAATAACACAAACCCCTCTGGGTCAGTATGTCCAATAACACAAACCCCTCTTGACCTGCTGTGCTAGAACTCCTCCAATGCTGTAGGTGTGGATTGGATTCTAACAGCAAGCTAAAGGATGGAGTGTGTGTGTGTGTGAGTGTGTGTGTGTGAGTGTGTGTGTGTGCGCACCTGTTTGAGAGTGGCACTGTGACAATGGACACGTTTTACAGGTGAATAATATCAATCTACCCATCATCTACCCATCAGTTATTCAGATTGCAGAATCAACTGTTGATGCACACACACACACACACACACACACACACACACACACACATAGACACACACACACACACATAGACACACAGTGAATCATTACGGGTACAAAGACTGAAAGAATTTTTCTAGATGATATGAGTCACACACACTGAACTCTCGCCGTGTCACTCACCATTAGATTACTGCCAGGGAAGTGACCCTTTATGACATCACTGGTCTCATGGTAACACAAGGATTCCACAGCATGCGGAGGTCTAAGGTTTCCATGACATAACAACTGCTAAACAAAACTCCAACATTCTCATTTCACTGGCTAGCAGTGTCACAGAGCCCATTGCTGTAATGATGAGGGTCATGTGACATGGGTTTATGGGAAATATTTGCACTGAATGCACAGAATCACCAATGAGTTTAACAGTCAATTTATTCACCAACAGTATATTGATATACCAGCAGTGAATATATTTATGAATGTGTTTGTATTGTGTAATGTATTTGTATTTCTTTGCAGTAGGGAGATTGATTGTGTGTGTGTGTGTGTGTCTTGTTTCGGCTGAACACAGACAGTTACATATAGCTGGAATTCACCAAGACTTACACAAGAAAACATCCTGTCTTCTCTTCACCTCATACACACACATGCTTGCGCGTACACACACACACTAACAAACAAACGCACACACATACACACTCTCTATCTCTCTCTCTCTCTCTCGCTCTCTCACACACACACACACACACAGCTCCCTCCACCAGGGTACGTCTACACTGCAAAAAGTGCCTTAAAAGCACAAAGTAACCAATAGAAAATATGACTTGTTAAGAGTACTTGAAATAAGAGAAAATGTCTTCGGGTCCAGAGAAAGAGAAAAGATATTTCTTAAAACTACCACCCCTCCCCCCCACACACATTTGCCTCCCCAACACACGCACATGGCCCTCCTATTTATTTTTGTCAAATATGTCTGTCTGTTACCTCATTCTGTTGACATTTATACAGTAGTGTTTAGTAGTGTTCAGTAGTGTTCAGTAGTGTCCATCAGCACCACCCACCATGTCAACACCATCAGCACCATCCACCATGTCAACACCATCAGCACCATCAGCACCATGTCAACACCATCAGCACCATCAGCACCATGTCAACACCATCAGCACCATCAGCACCATGTCAACACCATCAGCACCATCCACCATGTCAACACCATCAGCACCATCAGCACCATGTCAACACCATCAGCACCATCAGCACCATGTCAACACCATCAGCACCATCAGCACCATGTCAACACCATCAGCACCATCCACCATGTCAACACCATCAGCACCATCCACCATGTCAACACCATCAGCACCATCCACCATTTCAACACCATCAGCACCATCCACCATGTCAACACCATCAGCACCATGTCAACACCATCAGCACCATGTCAACACCATCAGCAGTGTTCATCAGACAGCTGTGCTGCATCCTACTCGTTGCCATGTCAGCCCTGTCATGACAACCACTCTCCTCAACGCTGTTTTCATGGCCACCCTCACCTTCCTGACCATTGCACCACATCTCTCCTGCCTGTCCCCCATATCTCTCCACATTGTTATACTCCACAAGATCCTATTACACTGATCACAAGATCCTATTACACTGATTCTCTCCACATTGTTATACTCCACAAGATCCTATTACACTGATTCTCTCCACATTGTTATACTCCACAAGATCCTATTACACTGATTCTCTCCACATTGTTATACTCCACAAGATCCTATTACACTGATTCTCTCCACATTGTTATACTCCACAAGATCCTATTACACTGATTCTCTCCACATTGTTATACTCCACAAGATCCTATTACACTGATTCTCTCCACATTGTTATACTCCACAAGATCCTATTACACTGATTCTCTCCACATTGTTATACTCCACAAGATCCTATTACACTGATTTCCCAGCCGCTCTCCTTCTCAGCACGTCAGACTCACCCTATTGAACACCCCTCTTATGCTGGTCATGACACATAGTCTCCTATTGAACACCCCTCTTATGCTGGTCATGACACATAGTCTCCTATTGAACACCCCTCTTATGCTGGTCATGACACATAGTCTCCTATTGAACACCCCTCTTATGCTGGTCATGACACATAGTCTCCTATTGAACACCCCTCTTATGCTGGTCATGACACATAGTCTCGTAGTGCTTGCTCAACTTCTCCTGGCCCCATTACAAAGCTACATATGCCCCACACGGGAAGTTCACCTCTCAACAGACACAAGTGATCAGGGAAACTACTCTCTCACCAGTGGTCCACACTAAGACACATAGCTCTGAGTGTACTACTCTCTCACCAGTGGTCCATACTAAGACACATAGCTCTGAGTGTACTACTCTCTCACCAGTGGTCCACACTAAGACACATAGCTCTGAGTGTACTACTCTCTCACCAGTGGTCCATACTAAGACACATAGCTCTGAGTGTACTACTCTCTCACCAGTGGTCCATACTAAGACACATAGCTCTGAGTGTACTACTCTCTCACCAGTGGTCCACACTAAGACACATAGCTCTGAGTGTACTACTCTCTCACCAGTGGTCCACACTAAGACACATATAGCTCTGAGTGTACTACTCTCTCACCAGTGGTCCACACTAAGTGTAAAGTTCATCAAGATTCAGACTGGGACCCAAATGCAGATTGGTGCGAGTTTATTTACAGTGACCAAATAATACAAAAAGAGAAAAGCTCAGAAGATCAAAAGTTCAAAGTCAATCAATAATCCAAAAACTGGCAGAAGGGAATCACAAAAGAAATCAAGTATCCAATTCATTAACACGCAGTCCGAACTCAAAAAATATCCATTAGGCTCAAAAGGCAAAAACTCAAAAGGCTCAGACAAGGCAAAAAGAGACACTGGGGCAAACAGGAGACAGCTGATACTCATTAGGGGAAACAGAATTACGAGACACAGGTGTGGAGCAAGGAGGAAGGAAGGGGCGGGGCAGGTGAACAAAACATAAGCACATGGGAGACAAAAACAAACAAGGAAGCTGCAATGCAGCGTTAGTCCAGCGGGGGGCCAAGGTCCAGGGAGCAGGATCATGACACTAAGACACATAGCTCTGAGTGTACTACTCTCTCTCTCACCAGTGGTCCACACTAAGACACACATAGCTCTGAGTGTACTACTCACTCACCAGTGGTCCACACTAAGACACATAGCTCTGAGTGTACTTCTCCTACACCATTTATCCAGCCTATCATAGCATCATTTGGATTTCAAGGAGTTTGCTGACATATTTGACCAGACTACTCTAGTCACACAACATCAATACTGGTGATACTGCACTGATTAAATTACACCAATACAGAGCATCCCCAGCATCCCAGGCTATCCCAGGCTATCCCCAGGCTATCCCCAGGCTATCCACAGGCTATCCACAGGCTATCCCCAGGCTATCCTGCAATGAGAAGTGTCAAAGCTTTTGGAGCTTTTGGGGTGAACTGAAGAGCCCACTGGTATTTGGTGGACTTGCGTCTCTTCACACACAAGGATTTTATTTGTCCTTTGTAATTTTTTTTGTTTTTATATAAAGTGTAAGTTACTTACTTTTGGTGTGTGTGTGTGTGTGTGTCTAGGCCCACATTTGTTTCCAGGTATGATTTCTTTTCTGATGAAAGCACATGTGATGCAGTGGTGAGTGTCCTCTTTTTTTGGCTGCTTATGCAAGGGGGTACCCAGGCACAGCCTTCATGAGATGAGTCTAATCACTGAAGCCTGATTGGCTATGAGTTAAGTGCCAGTTAAATTTAAGTCCCTATATTGGTATTCAGGGAGGTTCATAAATTTTGTGCGTTACTGTCGGTCATTGAAGCGAGTGCCCGATGTTGTGATGTTTTAGATGTGGTTTCAGTCGTTAGCCAACGCACCCGGCTTTGTTTGTATTGTTAGTTCTTTCTGTGTCGACACGGTCTGAAACTAAAACACTTTCTCCTGAACCACAAGGCTACATTTCAACACGGTCTGAAACTAAAACACTTTCTCCTGAACCACGAGGCTACATTTCAACACGGTCTGAAACTAAAACACTTTCTCCTGAACCACGAGGCTACATTTCAACACGGTCTGAAACTAAAACTGTAAGATTCAGATGGAGACCCAAATGCAGATCGGTGCAGAGGGATTTATTTACAGTGATCAAAAATCATACAAAAAGGGGGAAAAAGCTCAGAAGATCGTTATGAACAAAAAGGCGCAAGTAATCCAACAAAAGGTTTCCAAAAACTGGGTTCGGGAAAAACACACACAAAAGATCGGCAAGGTACAAAGTCAGTCAGGGATCAAACACACAGAAAAACTAAACATCCAGATCGTGAAGAAGGCAGATCAAATCCAAATATATCCAAGTAGTTCAAAAAAACAAAAACTCAAAGAATCCAATGAAAACAAACTCAGGCAACGAGAATGGGGCAAACATGAGAAACAGAAATCACAGGCAGGTAATCAGACTCACAAACACGAGGAACATGGTGAGACGATCAGACTGGGGTGACCAAGGAATGTAACTGAAGAACAGGCAGGGTGACACTTAGAGGACTTTAGTTTCAGACCGTGTTGAAATGTAGCCTCGTGGTTCAGGAGAAAGTGTTTTAGTTTCAGACCGTGTTGAAAGTGTTTTAGTTTCAGACTGTGTTCAAATGTAGCCTCGTGGTTCAGGAGAAAGTGTTTTTGTCATGATCCTGCTCCCTGGACCTTGGCCACCCACTGGACTAACGCTGCATTGCAGCTTCTTTGTTTGTTTGTATTACACATGTGCTTCTGTCCTGTCTGCCTGCCCTGCCCTTTTCTCCTCCCCTGCTCCACACCTGTTCCCCATGATCCTGTTTCCCCGTAATGAGTATCAGCTGCCTCCTGTTTGTCCTAGTGCTCCTGCTCCCTATATAAACCCCTAGATGTGGTTTCAGTCGTTAGCCAACGCACCCGGCTTTGTTTGTATTGTTAGTTCTTTCTGTGTCGACACGGTCTGAAACTAAAACACTTTCTCCTGAACCACAAGGCTACATTTCAACACGGTCTGAAACTAAAACACTTTCTCCTGAACCACAAGGCTACATTTCAACACGGTCTGAAACTAAAACACTTTCTCCTGAACCACAAGGCTACATTTCAACACGGTCTGAAACTAAAACACTTTCTCCTGAACCACAAGGCTACATTTCAACACGGTCTGAAACTAAAACACTTTCTCCTGAACCACAAGGCTACATTTCAACACGGTCTGAAACTAAAACACTTTCTCCTGAACCACGAGGCTACATTTCAACACGGTCTGAAACTAAAGTCCTCTAAGTGTCACCCTGCCTGTTCTTCAGTTACATTCCTTGGTCATCAGGTCTTCAGCAATGGAGTTGAGCCTGACCCCACCAACACAGAGAAGGTCTCTAATTGGCCAGTTCCAAAGAGAGCCACTGAAGTTAAAGCATTCCTGGGCCTGTGTTCCTATTATAGGTGCTTATATTACTATTTTGCATATAGAGCTGATCCCTTACACCGTCTTACACACAAAAGAGTGTCATTTATATGGTCGAATGAAGCTGAGGAGGCCTTCTCCATACTGAAGCAGGCCTTAACGTCACCACCAATCATGGCTTTTCCAGATCTTTCCGCACCTTTCCTTCTCTACACGTACGGATCACTCCATGCGAGAAAATGGTTTTTGTTCCATGAGCTGTGGGCCACTGTGTGTGCCGTTCGTCATTTTCGCCCTAATCTTGCTGCTCACCCATCACCATTAACTGACCACAAGCCCTCGGTAGGCCTCTGGAAGCTGCCATTAGACCAGGATCCCACTGGACAGTGAGCCCGCTGGTCTGTGAAGCTAGACCTCTATGACTAAGTGTCATTAAGTGTCATAGCCCTGCTTAGCTCACAGATATGTGGCCTTCAGGTAAGGCTACACAGTTAACATCACAGTTAACATCACTGAAACATCACTGAAAGATTACTGAAACATCACAGTTAACATCAATGAAACATCACAGTTAACATCACATGAACATTAATCATGTGCACGTCCAGACTGAGTGGAACATTACACAACAACAGGCTGATACAGGCCTCACCACACTATTTTCATGGGTTACAACAGGCTGATACAGGCCTCACCACACTATTTTCATGGGTTATAACAGGCTGATACAGGCCTCACCACACTATTTTCATGGGTTATAACAGGCTGATACAGGCCTCACCACACTATTTTCATGGGTTATAACAGGCTGACGGCAGCAATTGTGGAACCTTAGCTCAGCCCAGCTCCCAGCTCAGCCGTCTTTCTGTGGCCAATGGACTGTTGATCAGAAGCTCACTCCCCTCCTGAACTAGAGCAAGTGGTGATCCCTACATCTCTCATTCTTGACACACTACATCCAGGTGCTGGTCACTATGACTTTGCCAAGTGGTTGGACAAGGCCCATCGTAAATTCTGTTGACCATAGGTGTCCACTGACATCTCCAAACACTGCACCCTATGTCTAACTTGGCAGTCACAGCGTTCCCCTGTGCCCTAGTATCTGTCTCTCCTGACTGCCCATTTCAAATTGTCTCTGCTGACATAACAGAATTGCCCATGTCAATCAGCTTTTGCTTCTCATTTACCGCACAGGGAGCGTGGAGCACAGATGGAGCACAGATGGAGCACAAGAAGAGCTCGCCAAATACAGGTACAAGTACAGGGTTTACATCTTTCTTTTTAGCCAATGGCTGTGAAGCTTGAGTTCCATTGGATAGTTTGGAGGGTTCCAATAGTGATCCCGCACAGCCCCTACAGCACATCACACCATCCAACAAACACCAGGTACCTGTGACCACCCTCCATTTCTGGGTTCACCAGTGACCACCCTCTCTCTCTGTGTTCACCAGTGACCACCCTCTCTCTCTGTGTTCACCAGTGACCACCCTCTCTCTCTGGGTTCACCTGTGACTACCCTCTCTCTCTGGGTTCACCTGTGACCACCCTCTCTCTCTGGGTTCACCTGTGACCACCCTCTCTCTCTGGGTTCACCTGTGACCACCCTCTCTCTCTGGGTTCACCTGTGACCACCCTCTCTCTCTGGGTTCACCTGTGACCACCCTCTCTCTCTGGGTTCACCTGTGACTACCCTCTCTCTCTGTTCACCTGACCACCCTCTCTGGGTTCACCTGTGACTACCCTCTCTCTCTGGGTTCACCTGTGACCACCCTCTCTCTGTGTTCACCAGTGACCACCCTCTCTCTCTCGGGGTTCACCTGTGACCACCCTCTCTCTCTGGGTTCACCTGTGACTACCCTCTCTCTCTGGGTTCACCTGTGACCACCCTCTCTCTCTGGGTTCACCTGTGACTACCCTCTCTCTCTGGGTTCACCTGTGACCACCCTCTCTCTCTGTGTTCACCAGTGACCACCCTCTCTCTCTGGGTTCACCTGTGACCACCCTCTCTCTCTGGGTTCACCTGTGACCACCCTCTCTCTCTGGGTTCACCTGTGACTACCCTCTCTCTCTCTGGGTTCACCTGTGACCACCCTCTCTCTCTGGGTTCACCTGTGACCACCCTCTCTCTCTGTGTTCACCAATGACCACCCTCTCTCTCTGGGTTCACCAGTGACCACCCTCCATTTCTGGGTTCCTGCCATGTTCTAGTTTGCCACCCACACCAACATTTTTCCCCCAACATCCTCACATACGTCCGCCTACACCACAATGCCCTAAGCATGCATCCACTGTTGAGATAGCATCTGTCACTGGACTCACATCAATGCCCAATCCCATGCCATCTGATCATCAGATCCCCCCTCGCAATTGGGCACACAGGTGTTCACTTGTTCACTCCTCAGTTGAGCACACAGGTGTTCACTCGTTCATTCCCCAGTCGGATTGCCGTTTGCCCTCTCATCTTCGGGACTTTGAGTTATCAAGAGACACTTGTTGAAATACTATTGAGTTATCATAAGAAACACTTATTGAAATACTGTTGAGTTATGATAAGACACTTGTTGAAATACTATTGAGTTATCATAAGAGACACTTGTTGCAATACTATTTTTACTGGATTCTTTAAGCAATATTGTCCCTCCTTGGCTGCTCACCTCCTCCAGTGTTAGACTAGGAATTAGTCTAAAGTTTACCCTCCTTGGGACATTTCTTTGTGTTGGCTCTTTGAAGTGAGGGCTTTTCTTTGGAGGTTTTGACTTGACTTGACTTGACTTGACTTTGACTTTATTATCCCACCAGGGGAAATTCATGTGGTCATTGCATGTCTCATAAACAAGCAAGCAGACAAACACTTAAACAATAGAAGGATCTTAGGTTGTACCACAAGTAGAGACACAACACAAACAACACAGATCCATAAAAAACATAAGAAAAAGGTAACAGATCTTAAAAAACATAGAAAATAAATACAAAGTCTGAGTCTGTGGTTGTATGATCTGATAGCTGTAGGCACAAAGGACTTATTGTACCTCTCTGTCCTGATTGGTCTTTGTAGAATTCTGCCATTAACCTGTGGCTACCAACACATTTTGAGAACAGAGGATGTTCTGGGTCACTGAGGATCTGGTCTGTCTCTTTTAGGATCAGCTCGTTATACAGCTACAGTTATACAGCTGCTCTACAGATGCCTGGTTGGTTCCTATGATCTTACTGGCTACATTAATGATGTGTTGGAGATTTTTATGGTCCTTGGAATGCATATTACCAAAAGTACAGAAACCCTTTACAAAGGGTTTTGTAAAACATTTCAAGAAAGCAGCTATCTAACCTAAAATTGTTTATTTTTCTCAGGAAAAACATCCACTGCTGCAGTTTCTTTGTCTTGTTCAGTGCACATCCTGTGAAGGACAACTTATTATCAATTTCAACACCCAGATACTTATAAGTTGAAACCTGTTCCACTAGTTCCCCATTAATCCTTGACTGAGGCACTATATTTCCTTTCTTGATATAATTAATGACCATCTCTTTAGTTTTCTTTACATTGACTAAAAGATAATTATGAGAGCACCACTGAATAAGACGTTGTAACTCCCTTACAAAGCCTTCCACAGATGAAGGGTCGCACTGTAGGAAACCTACCAGTGGTGTATCATCAGCAGACTTAACGTGCTCCTGTGTGCTTAACGTGCTCCTGTGTGCTTAACGTGCTCCTGTGTGCTTAACATGCTCCTGTGGGGTGCTCCTGTGGTGTGCTCCTGTGGTGTGCTCCTGTGGGGTGCTCCTGTGGGGTGCTCCTGTGTGCTTAACGTGTTCCGGTGTGCTTAACGTGCTCCTGTGTGCTTAACGTGCTCCGGTGTGCTTAACATGCTCCTGTGGTGTGCTCCTGTGGTGTGCTCCTGTGGGGTGCTCCTGTGGGGTGCTCCTGTGTGCTTAACGTGCTCCTGTGGGGTGCTCCTGTGTTGGTGAATTGTAATGATGACGTGCATGAGTTAAAACGGACCTCCTGACTGCGTTAGGTCAAAAAGTCTATAATCCATAAAATCATTTTAGGATTGACTTTTTCCTTGCCATTAGATGTGGCTGAATGCTGTTGCACTGCTGAAGTCAACAAACTAAATCTTGACCAGGCTTTTACACTGTTCTAGGTGTTCCAAGATAATATTTGTCAAGGTCAGCAGCACATCTTCAACCCCCTGTCCCACACGATAGGCAAACTGTTTAGATCTAAAAGGAATGAGACATCTGGTAGAAGTTTTTTTAAACAATCTTCTCAAAACATTTCATGACAGTGGATGTGAGGGCGACTGGGCACAAGTCATTAAGTTCTTTAGGTTTATTATGTTTTGGTATATAAAATGACTTGAAACAAGTCAAATAATCTTCTTCACGGCATCAGGTCAGAACTTTTCTCTGGATAATGTAGCTTGTTTTAAGGTCAAATCTATTTATAACTAGTTGTATTATCTAAGTAAGTTAGTAAATTGAAACAAGCAAAATATTCTCCTACAACTCTGCCTCAGTAAGTACATAAATCTTAAAATTACAAGATTAATATTCTGAATTCAACAGAATCACACTAGTTAAGTGGTCTTTTTTTGCAGTGTGGGTTTCAAAGCTGGTCATTAGCGCTAAGTTGTAGGCAACTGGACTTGAAGATTTTTCACCTTTCATCCAAAAGCCTTTTTCAGCTCTGAGAAGTGATGATGGAGACCAAGGAGAAACACATTTACAACACTACAGGAGCTGTGACCTTTAGACCAACACTACAGGTGGAGCTGTGACCTTTAGACCAACACTACAGGTGGAGCTGTGACCTTTAGACCACATCCCTCATCATGTGTCAAAGGGTCATGAGTCACATCCTATCAGAGCTGAGGTGTAAAGGCTTTTCACTTTCAGACATTCCTGAAGTTATCATAGGCTTGTGTGTGTGTGTGTGTGAGAGAGAGAAATTGTTCATTGAGTGTGTGTGTGTGATAGACACAAAGGCTAACGATTGAAATGGCTTTCCTGTTTGTGTGTATGATTGTGATTTAACAGGTTGAAATGGTTGTGTATTTGGGTTGAGTCCTGAAGAGGAACACAATGCTGTGTATGGGAAAGCAGCAGTTCTTTTGTTCTCAAATACACTGCAGTACTACAGTACTATTTTTGTGTCCAAAATACTGTATTATGTAGGCCTACAGTGCAGCTAGGTGCAGTATTTGTATGAATGCAGTTTTTTCATGTCCAAAATACTACATTTACTTTAGTTATACTGTGGTGTACAGCAGCAATATTGTAGAAAAAATGCAGTTTTGATACTGCAGTACAATGCAGGATTTTTACTATGTGTTTGAAGAAAGAGATTAAATTTTGAAATTGCCGTTTTGTTCATTGTATTCGTTGTGTGTGTGTGTGTGTGTGAGAGAGAGAGAGGGAGGAAGAGGGAGAGAGAGAGAGATAAGGGAGATTAAAAGACAGGGTTTTAAACAACAGCAGGTGATTAATATGATCAGTTTAAAGGTGGGTGAATGGGTATGTGAGTGTGTGAGACTGAGCACACAGATTACGAGTTTGAAATGAGCATCTTATTTATTGTAAAGAAAAGGTGGGAAAGGCTTGAGGAGAAGCACTGAACACAGCCACACACTGACGACACACACCTCGCGGACCAACGCAGATCAAGACACACACAGCTGCTCGGCTCCACACCAAATGCTAGCTTTGGGGAACAATGAGAAAACATTTAGAACCAATAGCAATGCACTCAACGCTAGCACAATGCTTTGGGGTACAATGGGAAACATTTAGAACCAATAGCAATGCACTCAACGCTAGGACAACGCTTTGGGAAATGCTTAGAATCATTAGGAATGCAGACCCAGCAGAGGATAGCCTAGCACACCATATATAACGGCATTACAGAGGATCTGTGCACAGGGTCATATGCTAATGGAACATATTAGCCATAACATTAGCCTAGCCCTCTGGCCCCCATGGAGTGGATTTGGGCTGCAGGTAATGTAAGTTGTCACAACATGATAGAAAATAATCACAATACTTTAAGTGTCAAAACTGCAGTTTAATTACAGGTTCATTGCAATTCATGCACTTCACTGCAGAGATGCAATATGCTTGGCACAGAAATCTTATAATGCTGCACTGTGCTTCAAAAAACTGCTGCTATTCAGACACAAGCACAGCCATCATTTTGTAAGGGGAGTTCCATATTCATTTTATTGGGCTGTAGAAACGCTCAGTGCAAGAGAAGTAGGCCTAAAGTTAATGCTGCATGGCTTGAGTAAGCTTGTAAATTAGCATTGTCTTGGATAAGCCTGGCTTGGCATGGTGATAAGTAAGCATAACTGAGTCTTTTAAAATAATGCTATGATTGCTTTGATGAGCATGTTAGCATGATTCAAGATAACCTAACCTCTGCTACTTTGTCTGTTAGCATGGTTTAAGATAACCTACCTCTG
>JAIFZK010000034.1:530000-537500 GCA_027481765.1 Tenualosa thibaudeaui
TTCCAAAAGCCAATGAAGGGAGGTAGAACATCCTTTTTGCCACAACACTTTAAAAAGTCCACAATAGAAACAAGGACGTTTTTGGAAAGACAGTCTCTTTGGGTCCATCAAAAACAAAGAAAGATCCAAATCCCCTAACTTCTGCAATAAAGTACATGCCAGAGGCCTCCACACCAAGTCAGTTAGTCCATAAAGTAGTCTCTGGAGAAACTGAAGTCGAAAAGCAGCAACTCTACTTGAATGGTGGACAAGACCTTGCCCCCTTCTTCTTTTGCACTTTGGGGTACCCAGTGCAGCTTGTCCCAAAAAAAGTCCACTATTGTTGCCTGGATGTTAGAAAGCAAACCTGGAGGATGTTCAATACAGATAAGACAATACCAAAAAGAAGATGCCACTAGATTATTACAGATCAGGATACACCCTCAATACAACATTAGATCAGGATACGCCCTCGATACGACATCTGATCAGTATACGCCCTCGATACATCAGATCAGGATACGCCCTCAATACATCAGATCAGGATACGCCCTCGGTACGACATCTGATCAGGATACGCCCTCGATACGACATCTGATCAGTATACGCCCTCAATACATCAGATCAGGATACGCCCTCGATACATCAGATCAAGATACGCCCTCGATACAACATCAGATCAGGATACGCCCTCGATACGACATCAGATCAGGATACGCCCTCGATACGACATCTGATCAGTATACGCCCTCGATACATCAGATCAGGATACACCCTCGATACGATATCAGATCAGGATATGCCCTCGATACATCTGATCAGGATACGCCCTCGATACATCAGATCAGGATACGCCCTCGATACGACATCTGATCAGGATACGCCCTCGATACATCAGATCAGGATACGCCCTCAATACGACATCTCATCAGGATACGCCCTCGATACGACATCAGATCAGGATACGCCCTCGATACATCAGATCAGGATACGCCCTCGATACGATATCTGATCAGGATACGCCCTCGATACGACATCTGATCAGGATACGCCCTCGATACATCAGATGAGTATACGCCCTCGATTGGACATCAGATCAGGATACGCCCTCGATACGACATCAGATCAGGATACGCCCTCAATACATCAGATCAGGATACGCCCTCGATACATCAGATCAGAATACGCCCTCGATACGGCATCTGATCAGGATACGCCCTCGATACATCAGATCAGGATACGCCCTCGATACATCATCAGATCAGTATACGCCCTCGATACGACATCTGATCAGGATATGCCCTCGATACATCAGATCAGTATACGCCCTCGATACGACATCTGATCAGGATACGCCCTCGATACGACATCAGATCAGGATACGCCCTCGATACATCAGATCAGGATACGCCCTCGATACATCAGATCAGGATACGCCCTCGATACGAAATCAGATCAGGATACGCCCTCGATACGACATCAGATCAGGATACGCCCTCGATACGAAATCAGATCAGGATACGCCCTCGATATGACATCAGATCAGGATACGCCCTCGATATGACATCAGATCAGGATACGCCCTCGATATGACATCAGATCAGGATACGCCCTCAATACGACATCAGATCAGGATAGACCCTCGATACGACATCTGATCAGGATACGCCCTCGATACGACATCTGATCAGGATACGCCCTCGATACAACATCTGATCAGGATACGCCCTCGATACATCAGATCAGTATACGCCCTCGATACATCTGATCAGGATACGCCCTCGATACGACATCTGATCAGGATACGCCCTCGATACATCAGATCAGTATACGCCCTCGATACATCTGATCAGGATACGCCCTCGATACAACATCAGATCAGTATACGCTCTCGATACATCTGATCAGGATACGCCCTTGATACGACATCTGATCAGGATACGCCCTCGATACATCAGATTAGTATACGCCCTCGATACGACATCAGATCAGGATACGCCCTCAATACGACATCTGATCAGGATACGCCCTCGATACATCTGATCAGGATACGCCCTCGATACATCTGATCAGAATATGCCCTCGATACGACATCAGATCAGGATACGCCCTCAATACGACATCTGATCAGGATACGCCCTCGATACATCTGATCAGTATACGCCCTCGATATGACATCAGATCAGGATACGCCCTCGATATGACATCAGATCAGGATACGCCCTCAATACGACATCAGATCAGGATACACCCTCGATACAACATCTGATCAGGATACGCCCTCGATACATCAGATCAGGATACGCCCTCGATACATCAGATCAGTATACGCCCTCGATACATCTGATCAGGATACGCCCTCGATACATCTGATCAGGATACGCCCTCGATACATCTGATCAGGATACGCCCTCGATACGACATCAGATCAGGATACGCCCTCAATACGACATCTGATCAGGATACGCCCTCGATACATCTGATCAGGATACGCCCTCGATACATCTGATCAGAATACGCCCTCGATTTATGACATCGCCCTCAATACATCTGATCAGAATACGCCCTCGATACGACATCAGATCAGGATACGCCCTCAATACGACATCTGATCAGGATACGCCCTCGATACATCTGATCAGGATACGCCCTCGATACATCTGATCAGGATACGCCCTCGATACATCTGATCAGGATACGCCCTCGATACATCTGATCAGGATACGCCCTCAATACATCTGATCAGAATACGCCCTCGATACAACATCTGATCAGAATACGCCCTCGATACATCTGATCAGTATACGCCCTCGATACGACATCTGATCAGGATACGCCCTCGATACATCAGATCAGTATACGCCCTCGATACGACATCTGATCAGGATACGCCCTCGATACATCTGATCAGTATGCGCCCTCGATACATCATCAGATCAGGATACGCCCTCGATACATCAGATCAGGATATGTCCTCGATACATCAGATCAGGATACACCCTCGATACATCAGATCAGGATACGCCCTCGATACATCATTTGATCAGGATACGCCCTCGATACATCAGATCAGGATACGCCCTCTCGATACATCAGATCAGGATACACCCTCGATACATCTGATCAGGATACGCCCTCGATACATCATCAGATCAGGATACGCCCTCTCGATACATCAGATCAGTATACGCCCTCGATACATCAGATCAGGATACGCCATCGATACATCTGATCAGGATACGCCCTCGATACATCATCAGATCAGGATACGCCCTCTCGATACATCTGATCAGGATACGCCCTCGATACGACATCTGATCAGGATACGCCCTCGATACAACATCTGATCAGGATACGCCCTCGATACATCAGATCAGTATACGCCCTCGATACATCTGATCAGGATACGCCCTCGATACGACATCTGATCAGGATACGCCCTCGATACATCTGATCAGGATACGCCCTCGATACATCTGATCAGGATACGCCCTCAATACATCTGATCAGAATACGCCCTCGATACGACATCAGATCAGGATACGCCCTCAATACGACATCTGATCAGGATACGCCCTCGATACATCTGATCAGTATACGCCCTCGATATGACATCAGATCAGGATACGCCCTCGATATGACATCAGATCAGGATACGCCCTCAATACGACATCAGATCAGGATACACCCTCGATACAACATCTGATCAGGATACGCCCTCGATACATCAGATCAGGATACGCCCTCGATACATCAGATCAGTATACGCCCTCGATACATCTGATCAGGATACGCCCTCGATACATCAGATCAGTATACGCCCTCGATACATCTGATCAGGATACGCCCTCGATACGACATCTGATCAGTATACGCCCTCGATACGACATCTGATCAGGATACGCCCTCAATACGACATCTGATCAGGATACGCCCTCGATACATCTGATCAGGATACGCCCTCGATACATCTGATCAGGATACGCCCTCGATACATCTGATCAGGATACACCCTCGATACATCTGATCAGAATACGCCCTCAATACGACATCTGATCAGGATACGCCCTCGATACATCTGATCAGTATACGCCCTCGATACAACATCTGATCAGAATACGCCCTCGATACATCTGATCAGAATACGCCCTCAATACGACATCTGATCAGGATACGCCCTCGATACATCTGATCAGTATACGCCCTCGATACAACATCTGATCAGAATACGCCCTCGATACATCTGATCAGTATACGCCCTCGATACGACATCTGATCAGGATACGCCCTCGATACAACATCTGATCAGGATACGCCCTCGATACATCTGATCAGGATACGCCCTCGATACATCTGATCAGGATACGCCGATACGATACATCTGATCAGGATACGCCCTCGATACATCTGATCAGGATACGCCGATACATCTGATCAGGATACGCCTCGATACAACATCTGATCAGGATACGCTCGATACATCTGATCAGGATACGCCCTGATACGACATCTGATCAGGATACGCCCTCGATACAACATCTGATCAGGATACGCCTACGATACATCTGATCAGTATACGCCCTCGATACATCTGATCAGGATACGCCCTCTATACATCTGTTCAGGATACACCCTCGATTCATCTGATCAGAATACGCCTACGATACATCTGATCAGATACGCCTCGATACATCTGATCAGGATCACGATCAGACATCTGATCAGGATACGCCCTCGATACATCTGATCAGTATACGCCCTGATCGACATCTGATCAGGATACGCCCTCGATACATCAGATCAGTATACGCCTCGATACACATCAGATCAGGATACGCCCTCGATACATCTGATCAGGATACGCCTCGATACATCAGATCAGGATACGCCCTCGATACATCAGATCAGAATACGCCCTCGATACATCAGATCAGGATACGCCCTCGATACATCATCTGATCAGTATACGCCCTCGATACATCAGATCAGGATACGCCCTCGATACATCAGATCAGGATACGCCTCGATACATCAGATCAGGATACGCCCTCGATACATCATAAGATCAGGATACGCCCTCTCGATACATCTGATCAGGATACGCCCTCGATACATCATCAGATCAGGATACGCCCTCTCGAAACATCAGATCAGTATACGCCCTCGATACATCAGATCAGGATACGCCATCGATACATCAGATCAGGATACGCCCTCGATACATCAGATCAGGATACGCCCTCGATACATCTGATCAGGATACGCCCTCACATCAGATACATCAGATCAGGATACGCCCTCGATACATCTGATCAGGATACGCCTCGATACATCTGATCAGGATACGCCCTCGATACATCTGATCAGTATACTCCCTCTCGATACATCTGATCAGAATACGCCCTCGATACAACATTGATCAGAATACGCCCTCGATCATCTGATCAATCGCTACAATATCGACATCTGATCAGGTAGCCCTTCGATACATCATCAGAGGTACCCATAGATATTATCAGATACCCCTCGATACATCTGATCAATATCGTCCTCAAGATTCAGATCAGGATACACCCTCTACATCAGATCAGGATTGATCCCAACATCATTTGATCAGGATAACACCCCATACATAGATCAGAACGCTCGATACAAGTCAGATCAAAGTGGTCTCTCGTAATCTGATCATACAGCCCTTACATCATCAGATCAGGATCACCCTCGATACATCGATCAGGATACGCTCGATACATCATCAGATCAGGATACGCCACTCGATACATCAGATCAGGATCGCCCTCGATACATCAGATCAGGATACGCCATCGATACATCTGATCAGGATACGCCCTCGATACATCATCAGATCAGGATACGCCCTCTCGATACATCTGATCAGGATACGCCCTCGATACATCATCAGATCAGGATACGCCCTCTCGATACATCAGATCAGTATACGCCCTCGATACATCAGATCAGGATACGCCCTCGATACATCATTTGATCAGGATACGCCCTCGATACATCAGATCAGGATACGCCCTCGATACATCTGATCAGGATACACCCTCGATACATCAGATCAGGATACGCCCTCGATACATCTGATCAGGATACGCCCTCGATACATCTGATCAGGATACGCCCTCGATACATCTGATCAGTATACTCCCTCTCGATACATCATCTGTGGTAGCAACCATTTCCATTTTCAGCTATTAAGGCGCCCTTCCCAATTTTTCAGCTGTTTGTCTCCTAGATCCACCCCAAGATATTTAAACCTCCTGTAACTAAATATAGCCCTTGAGGAAAGGAAGGCCTCTCCCCCTTAACCCATTTACCCAACAAAAGGACTTCACTTTTATTCCAATTAACTTTTGCTGATGATATTTTACCAAAGTCTGTAGCAGTTTTAATCAAGGTATCAACATAATTTTGATTCCTAACTGTCACGGCTACATCATCTGCATATGCTGATAATAAAAGCTTCGAATCAGAAAATGGTACATTAAAACCAGAAAGAACGGCCTTGTCTTATTCCTCTTTGGGCCTTGAATGGAGACCATAAACCGCCATTTATCTTCAATATACTTACAGCATCACAATACAAAACCTCTTTGGGCCTTGAATGGAGAGCCTAAACCACCATTTATCTTCAATATACTTTCAGCGTCACAATACAAAACCTTTATCTTAGCAATAAAACCTTCACCGAACCCGAATGCCGAAAGAGTCTTCCATAAGTATTCGTGCTCAACACAGTCAATTGCCTTTTCCTGATCCAATGAAAATAGACCAGCATCAATCCCAGGCGCTCCCAGCACCAATCCCACAGTCCGTGCTCTGGAGCGCATCAGTCAGTTCCTCCAGTGATAATACTTTCTCTAACTCCAAGGCAGAGACCTCAGAGATCTGAGGAAGATCATCAAGAAAGTCACTTTCCATGAGCAGTTTTTCAGTGTATTCACTTGTGTGTAAATCAGCATAGAACTTGACAGCAATTCTTTGAATATCTGCAGGATCTACTTAGAGACCCCAAGAGTCTGAAATCAGAGCGTGCACACTCCTCCTCTGGCAATTCTTTCGCTCTAACCCAAAGAAGAATTTGGACGGAGCATCCATTTGCGCCACATTTTGATAGTGATCTAACCAATGCACCCTGTGTCCAAATACCCAACAGATCAGCTAAAGCTACTTTTTACAGCTTTACTGCCTCAGTGTGCTTACAATTTCCTGTGGACTCAGCAAAATTCTGAAGTTCCACAATTTCCATCCATCCATTATGTAATTTGTGACATTGCAAGCATATTACTGACACAGTTGCTTAATTTGAACTTTCCCCACCATTGTTGTAAAAAAAATAAAAGAAGCTTTAGTTTCCTTAAAATGATTCCAAAAATAAATGAAAAGCTCTTTAAAATGTGCATCACTCAATAAGGTTGTATTCAAGTGCCAGTACATGCTCTTTGGCTTTACATGCCTCATGCTTATAATGCCTTGCACCATGCTGTGGTCAGA
>JAIFZK010000034.1:550000-555000 GCA_027481765.1 Tenualosa thibaudeaui
CTCACACAACATGACTGTAAACAGAAACTTTATTTGTTATTCATCTATATATCTGTGATACTGCTGACTTCAGGATTGATAATCTGTGATTATGTCTGAGTGTTCTCATAAAACAATCAGGATTGATAATCAAGCAGCCTGTTCTTACTAGGTTTAGACACATATTCACTCTGCGAAGGACTGAGAGAGAGAGAGAGAGAAGGGTAGGGAGAGAGAGAGTTAAAGAGAGCAAGGAAAAGTGTGGGTAAAAGAGAGGTAGGAGAGGAGAGAAAGAGGTAGACACACACACATACACACTCACACAGACACACACACATACACAGACAGACACACACACATACACTCACACACAGACGGAGAGAAATAGACAGGGACAGAAAGAGAGAAGGAGACAGAGAGAGAGAGAGAGAGAGAGAGAGAGAGAGAGAGAGATTGCTAGAAGCTATATAGGTTAAGACAGAAACAGAGAGAGTTAGCATGTAGCATGTAGCAGTGTAGTCCAGCAGTGCAGTCAGCTGCACATGGAAACAAGAGATCTGCAGTCTACACCACGACACCAGCAGAGGGCAGCACTGAGACAGTTGGGACAATTGAGAGAGAGCAGCACCATCTACTGGACTGAGAGAGAATATGAGAGAGAGAGATACATGCTATATGCTTTGGCAACTGTTTTTATATGAATGGTCATTCCAATAGAGCTTCTTGAATTAAACTGAAAATTGAATTGAGAGAAGAGAGAGAGAAAGAGAGAGAGAGAGAGAGAGAAAGCAAGAGGTAGAGAGAAACTTGCAATCTGTAACCATACCAGAGGGCAGCACAGAGACAGCAGACAGAGAGAGAGCGAGAGAGAAACTTCTAGAGTGTCAGAGGAGGAGACAAAACCGGTGCATGGCCTGGTTGTCGGGGGTGTGTTGTGTGGGGTCACCATGGTTACCTGTGGCTCCCCAGGCCGGTGCATGGCCTGGTTGTCGGGGGCGTTGCTGCCGTTGGCGTGGGCGTCGGCTCGTGGGGGCACGGCGGGCGGGGCCGGTTTAGTGGCTGCGGCTTGAGGAGAACCCTGGACGTTCTTCCTGTAGCGCTCGTCCGCCTACACACACGCACACACACACACACATACACACATAGACAGACACACGCACATGCACACACACACGCACACAAACACAGACAGACACACGCACATGCACACACACACATAGAAAGACACACACAAAGATATTGGGGGTTAAAGCTGATAAATCTCAATTCCATTTTGCAGGCTAAAGGAAGATGAGCCAGAGAGAACTACATTTCCCAGAATTCTTCAGGGCAGAACATGTTTTGAGCAGACAGAATAGTGAATGCTCAGTTAAGAGGAGCAGAGATGTCAGTAAGGCAGCACCTCAGCACACACTAGAGAGATCAGCCACCAGCTTGATCACTCTGCACACTATGTGTGTGTGTGTGTTTACTTGTGAGGTGGCATGACTAGAATAGTCTCTGTGTATGTGTGTGTGCGTGTTTGTGTGTGTGAGTGTGTGTATGTGTGTTTGTGTGAGTGTGTGTATGTGTGTTTGTGTTTGTGTTTGTGTGTGTGGTTGTGTGTGTTTACCTGTAAGGTGGCATGACTAGAATGGTCTGTGTGTGTGTGTGCGTGTGTGTGTGTGTGCGTGTGTGTGTGTGTTGGTGGGATGAATTACAGGTGTACTAGGAGTGCATTAAATGTGTGAGTGTGAGTGTGTGTACGTGTGTTTGTGTGAGTGTGTGTATGTGTGTTTGTGTTTGTGTGTGTGGTTGTGTGTGTTTACCTGTAAGGTGGCATGACTAGAATAGTCTCTGTGTATGTGTGTGTGCGTGTTTGTGTGTGTGAGTGTGTGTATGTGTGTTTGTGTGAGTGTGTGTATGTGTGTTTGTGTTTGTGTGTGTGGTTGTGTGTGTTTACCTGTAAGGTGGCATGACTAGAATAGTCTGTGTGTGTGTGTGCGTGTTTGTGTGTGTGAGTGTGTGTATGTGTGTGTGTGTATGTGTGTTTGTGTTTGTGTTTGTGTGTGTGGTTGTGTGTGTTTACCTGTAAGGTGGCATGACTAGAATGGTCTGTGTGTGTGTGTGCGTGTGTGTGTGTGTGCGTGTGTGTGTGTGTGCGTGATTAAATGTGTAGAACAAGTGTAGATGTGTAGGGTAGGGGTGTATTATAGCACAGTAGGACCTAATACAGGTGTAAGTGAGGTATGGCAGGTCAAGTAAAGAGAGAGAGAGAGAGTGTGTGTGTGTGTGTGTGTGTGTGTGCTTGTTGGACATATTCAATCTACAGCAGGGGTATATAAAATGTGCAGTAGAGATATACAAGCAGGTATTAAAGGTATTAAAGGTGTAGTAGTAGAGTAGAGCAGGTATTAAAGGTATAGAGGGTATTAAAGGTGTAGTAGTAGAGTACAACAGGTATTAAAGGTATAGCAGGTATTAAAGGTGTAGTAGAAGAGTAGAGCAGGTATTAAAGGTATAGCAGGTATTAAAGGTATAGTAGTAAAGTAGAGCAGGTATTAAAGGTATAGTAGTAAAGTAGAGCAGGTATTAAAGGTGTAGTAGTAGAATACAGCAGGTATTAAAGGTGTAGTAGTAGAATACAGCAGGTATTAAAGGTGTAGTAGTAGAATACAGCAGGTATTAAAGGTGTAGTAGTAGAATAGAGCAGGTATTAAAGGTGTAGTAGTAGAATAGAGCAGGTATTAAAGGTGTAGTAGTAGAATACAGCAGGTATTAAAGGTGTAGTAGTAGAATAGAGCAGGTATTAAAGGTGTAGTAGTAGAATACAGCAGGTATTAAAGGTGTAGTAGTAGAATACAGCAGGTATTAAAGGTGTAGTAGTAGAATACAGCAGGTATTAAAGGTGTAGTAGTAGAATACAGCAGGTATTAAAGGTGTAGTAGTAGAATACAGCAGGTATTAAAGGTGTAGTAGTAGAATAGAGCAGGTATTAAAGGTATAGCAGGTATTAAAGGTGTAGTAGAAGAGTAGAGCAGGTATTAAAGGTATAGCAGGTATTAAAGGTATAGTAGAAGAGTAGAGCAGGTATTAAAGGTATAGCAGGTATTAAAGGTATAGTAGTAAAGTAGAGCAGGTATTAAAGGTGTAGTAGTAGAATACAGCAGGTATTAAAGGTGTAGTAGTAGAATAGAGCAGGTATTAAAGGTGTAGTAGTAGAATAGAGCAGGTATTAAAGGTGTAGTAGTAGAATAGAGCAGGTATTAAAGGTGTAGTAGTAGAATACAGCAGGTATTAAAGGTGTAGTAGTAGAATAGAGCAGGTATTAAAGGTGTAGTAGTAGAATACAGCAGGTATTAAAGGTGTAGTAGTAGAATAGAGCAGGTATTAAAGGTGTAGTAGTAGAATAGAGCAGGTATTAAAGGTGTAGTAGTAGAATACAGCAGGTATTAAAGGTGTAGTAGTAGAATAGAGCAGGTATTAAAGGTGTAGTAGTAGAATAGAGCAGGTATTAAAGGTGTAGTAGTAGAATAGAGCAGGTATTAAAGGTGTAGTAGTAGAATAGAGCACTCCACGTTCAGGACAAGGCTGAGGCTGAACCAGCTCAAAGCAGCACATAGCCAATCAGAGCAGAGCACACTAAGAGTTCACCTCTCTTTTTGGCTCACTGAGTCCCACTGAATCCAGCACAGGGCCTGTGGTTGGTTGATACGATGGGGTCAAGTCTGTATCATGGTCTGGATTGGCGGGTTGAGACGTGGGGGTGGGTCCTTCAGAAGGGGGAGGGACACTGGTGTGATGAGGTAGCAGCTGATATTGTTGCTGATGCTGACAATGAATTGTCTGTGGCTGATGAAGAGGTGTCTGTGCCTGATGAAGAGGTGTCTGTGCCTGATGATGAGGTGTCTGTGGCTGATGAAGAGGTGTCTGTGCCTGATGAAGAGGTGTCTGTGCCTGATGATGAGGTGTCTGTGGCTGATGAAGAGGTGTCTGTGCCTGATGAAGAGGTGTCTGTGGCTGATGAAGAGGTGTCTGTGCCTGATGATGAGGTGTCTGTGGCTGATGAAGAGGTGTCTGTGCCTGATGAAGAGGTGTCTGTGGCTGATGATGAGGTGTCTGTGGCTGATGATGAGGTGTCTGTGCCTGATGAAGAGGTGTCTGTGGCTGATGAAGAGGTGTCTGTGGCTGATGAAGAGGTGTCTGTGGCTGATGATGAGGTGTCTGTGGCTGATGAAGAGGTGTCTGTGCCTGATGAAGAGGTGTCTGTGGCTGATGAAGAGGTGTCTGTGGCTGATGAAGAGGTGTCTGTGGCTGATGAAGAGGTGTCTGTGGCTGATGAAGAGGTGTCTGTGGCTGATGAAGAGGTGTCTGTGGCTGATGATGAGGTGTCTGTGGCTGATGATGAGGTGTCTGTGGCTGACAATGAATTGTCTGTGGCTGATGATGAGGTGTCTGTGGCTGATGAAGAGGTGTCTGTGGCTGATGAAGAGGTGTCTGTGGCTGATGAAGAGGTGTCTGTGGCTGATGATGAGGTGTCTGTGGCTGATGAAGAGGTGTCTGTGGCTGATGAAGAGGTGTCTGTGGCTGATGAAGAGGTGTCTGTGGCTGATGAAGAGGTGTCTGTGGCTGATGATGAGGTGTCTGTAGCTGATGAAGAGGTGTCTGTGGCTGATGAAGAGGTGTCTGTGGCTGATGAAGAGGTGTCTGTTTGTGATGATTACGGGATTGTTGGTGTTGTTTATGTGACTGATTTGAACTTCTGTCCAATAGCTGTTGAGAATTCTGTAATCTGTCATTACTCTTGTCCAACGGCTGTTGAGGATGCTGTAATCTGTGATCACTCTTGTCCAATGGCTGTTGAGGATGCTGTAACGTGATCCTGCTCCTGTCCAATGGGAGCTGCTGTTGCTGCAGGGTGAGCAGATAAGCCTGCTGCTGCTTGAGCTGCCTCTGCAGCCACTCCGCCTGATGCTGCTTCTCCACACCACGCCTCTTACACTGCTGATGTTTATAACACAGCTATAAGCCCTAACAGGCAT
>JAIFZK010000034.1:562500-567500 GCA_027481765.1 Tenualosa thibaudeaui
CCAAAGGCTGGTTAACTGATTATTAGGCTACATTACATGTGAGCATCTCTAGAGAGAGCAGCAGTGTTCTACACTTCTGTTATATATTACTCCAACATTTAGAATGTCAGTGTCACATTTGGAATCTTCTGTTATATATTACTCCAACATTTAGAATGTCAGTGTCACATTTGGAATCTTCTGTTATATATTACTCCAACATTTAGAATGTCAGTGTCACATTTGGAATCTTCTGAATACGTTTAAACATTCCAACTCCCAGTAACCGCCTGCACTTGTGTAATTTCTTAACATTTCAAAGCCGGATCAAAGTCAAAGGTGTGTGTGTGTATGTGTGTATGCATGTGTGTATGTGTGTGTGTATGTGTGTGTATGTGTGTGTGCGTGTGTGTGTATGTGTGCATGCGTGTGTGTGTGTGTGTGCGTGTGTGTGTGTGTGTGTATGTGTGTGTGGGTACCCTGTAGTCGTAGGTGGCATCTGGGTTCTCATCACAAGCGATGACTTCGGGGGCCATCCAATAAGGTGTTCCGATGAAGGTGTTCCTCCGACCCACCGTGCGATCCAGCTGAGCACTCACACCAAAGTCCACTGGGACAGAACCACATAGAACACACACACCATTAGAACCACACACTAGCCCACTACACACACCATTAGAGCCACACACTAGCCCACTACACACACCACCAGAAACACACTCTACCCCACCACACGCACCATTAGAAACACACACTAGCACACCACACACACCATTAGAAACACACACTACCCCACCACACACACCATTAGAAACACACACAATACCCCATCACACACCATTAGAAGCACACACTATCCCAGCACACAAACCATTAGAAACACACACACTACCACACCACACACAATTAGAAACATATACTACCTCACCACACACACATTTAGAAACACACACTATCCCACCACACACACCATTAGAAAAACATAGATTTACTCTTGAACATTCTAGAACATACGCCCCACTCAACATCGTCACCCTGGGGTCTCAGGCCAGTTGTACATGGATCACAAAGACACACAAACCTCATGACAAGCACTGGTGGTACAGAGCTGTTTTTAAAGCTCCTCACCTAGTTTGACCTCTGTATTCTACTCAGGTTGTTCTGGGGTGTGTGTGTGTGTGTGTGTGTGTGTCTCCTCACCTAGTTTGACCTCAGCGTTCTCCGTCAGTAGAACATTCTGGCCTTTAATGTCTCGATGGATCACGTGATGGGCATGTAGATGAGCCAATCCCTGCGCAGAGATCCACATAGCACAGTGAACTGCAACTCCCACAACCATACAACACAATGAACTACAAGTCCCACAACCATACAGCACAATGAACTTCAACTCCCACAACCATACAGCACAATGAACTACAAGTCCCACAACCATACAGCACAATGAACTACAAGTCCCAAAATCACTGGGCTGAACTGCTCTATGGGATGAACTGGTCTGGTTGACTGGGATGAACTGGTCTGGTTGACTGGGATGAACTGGTCTGGTTGACTGGGCTGAACTGGTGTCTGACTGGGATGAACTGGTCTGGTTGACTGGGCTGAACTGGTGTCTGACTGGGATGAACTGGTCTGGTTGACTGGGCTGAACTGGTGTCTGACTGGGATGAACTGGTCTGTTGAATGGCTAATTGATGCCAGTTACATCTTTACATCTACAGTTAGTGTCTTTGAGTGTTCAGAAAAGCGCTATATAAAACCTATTTATTATTATTATTATTATTATTATTATTATTATTATTACGTCTTTGAGGGCTTAGAGAACAGGACTAGGAGGGACATTGGGATTCACTCAGTGTGTGTGTGTGTGTGTGTTTGTGCTCTCATCCTGAGTGTCTCTCTAGAGATGTAAGCTACCGAGTCTTCCGTGAGTGTGTGTGTGTGTGCGTGTGTTATGTGTGTGTGTGTATGTGTGTGTGTGTTGTGTGTGTACTCTCACCCTGAGGATCTCTCTAGAGATGTAAGCAATCCAGTCTTCCTTGAGTGAGTTGCCTTTGGTGTTCTTCACCAGGTCCGTGATAGAACCTGCTCCACAGAACTCCATCACAAGCTGAAAGACACACACACACACACACACACACACACACACACACACACACACACACACAATGTTGTCACGTTTCATTACAAAGGCAGAGTATAAATATGCAAGTACCTCTGGGCTTGTGTGCATGAATGGGTCCTAATCTGTGGAGGTTTAGGGGACCAGTGAGGGGTTAGGGAGCAGTGAGGGGTTAGGTGTCTTGCTCAAGGGAGCAGTGAGGGGTTAGGTGCCTTGCTCAAGGGAGCAGTGAGGGGTTAGGTGCCTTGCTCAAGGGAGCAGTGAGGGGTTAGGTGTCTTGCTCAAGGGAGCAGTGAGGGGTTAGGGGCCTTGCTCAAGGGAGCAGTGAGGGGTTAGGTGTCTTACTCAAGGGAGCAGTGAGGGGTTAGGTGTCTTGCTCAAGGGAGCAGTGAGGGGTTAGGTGTCTTACTCAAGGTAGCAGTGAGGGGTTAGGTGTCTTACTCAAGGGAGCAGTGAGGGGTTAGGTGTCTTGCTCAAGGGAGCAGTGAGGGGTTAGGTGTCTTGCTCAAGGGAGCAGTGAGGGGTTAGGTGTCTTACTCAAGGGAGCAGTGAGGGGTTAGGGAGCAGTGAGGGGTTAGGTGCCTTGCTCAAGGGAGCAGTGAGGGGTTAGGTGTCTTACTCAAGGGATCAGTGAGGGGTTAGGGAGCAGTGAGGGGTTAGGTGTCTTACTCAAGGGAGCAGTGAGGGGTTAGGTGTCTTCCTCAAGGGAGCAGTGAGGGGTTAGGTGTCTTCCTCAAGGGAGCAGTGAGGGGTTAGGTGCCTTGCTCAAGGGATCAGTGAGGGGTTAGGTGTCTTACTCAAGGGATCAGTGAGGGGTTAGGTGTCTTACTCAAGGGAGCAGTGAGGGGTTAGGTGTCTTACTCAAGGGAGCAGTGAGGGGTTAGGTGTCTTCCTCAAGGGAGCAGTGAGGGGTTAGGTGTCTTCCTCAAGGGAGCAGTGAGGGGTTAGGTGCCTTGCTCAAGGGATCAGTGAGGGGTTAGGTGTCTTACTCAAGGGATCAGTGAGGGGTTAGGTGTCTTACTCAAGGGAGCAGTGAGGGGTTAGGTGTCTTCCTCAAGGGAGCAGTGAGGGGTTAGGTGTCTTCCTCAAGGGAGCAGTGAGGGGTTAGGTGCCTTGCTCAAGGGATCAGTGAGGGGTTAGGTGTCTTACTCAAGGGATCAGTGAGGGGTTAGGTGTCTTACTCAAGGGAGCAGTGAGGGGTTAGGTGTCTTACTCAAGTGAGCAGTGAGGGGTTAGGGAGCAGTGAGGGGTTAGGTGTCTTGGTCGAGCCATGGATGGATGTGGGCATTGGAGAGTGTTATCCTGGTCAGGATCTGAACCAGCTGCCCTTCTGTCCCTTCTGTTCAAAGCCCTGCAGGCCACGGCTGCTTCCCACCACTCCCCAGGGTCCACTTTTCCAAAGTGATCCAGATTTAGAAATCCCTCATTTTGCTACCCAGGACCAGATAATCCATATTAATTTATTTTTTTTTATTTCCCAGTCCAGTCTTTTCAGGATTGCAGAATCTGATTTACTGGTGCTTCTGAATGAGACTGCATATCACAGTGCAACCTACTGGACATGTGATGAACAACAAGTTAAGTAGCTGTTATGTAGTTAATTAAAATGTTAAAATCTGAAGACACAGAAATCAGCACACTGAAACAATCCAAGATCAAATCCAAGATTAGATTGTGTGATCTAATCACATTTCGGAATCCTATCTTTTCCACTAAACAACCCATTTTCAAGATTTGATCCAATCTGTTCCAATCCAATCCGAAATTGGACTAAATAACTTTTGAACAACTGGGTCCAGATTACCACAAGAGGCTCAGAAGTGGAATGAGAACATTAGGCTATCGCTCAAGACTGAAGAGCACTCAGATCTGTGTGTTTGTGTGTGTGTGTGTGTGTGTGTGTGTGTGTGTGTGTGTGTGTGTGTGAGTGTCTAACCCAGAGCTGGTCATCGTGTCCAGGGGGGCTCTTCTTGATGAAGGCTCCGTAGTAGGTGGCGATGTTTCTGTGGTGTGAGTACTTCTTCAGCATGTTAATCTCCAGCTTAATCTCCTCCTCTTCATCCTACACACACACACACACGTATACACACAAGCACACACACACACACACACACACACACACACACACACAATGTATGGTGGATACAGAGATATACATACTTTTTTTAGAATTAAAAAAACATAAACCTAGAAAAACCTAGAAAAACATAAACCTATGTCTGTGTGTGTGTGTGTGTGTGTGAGAGAGAGAGAGAGAGAGAGAGAGAGAGTGTGTGTGTGTGTGTGATGCTGTGGCTTAGGCTGTGGTATGACATCATCTGTGTGTGAAATGTCTGCAGAGGCAGAGAGAGGGGAGGTGCAAGAGAGATTTCCCATCATGCAACTGCTCTTCAGAAGAACCTCCAACAAAGACAGGAAGGAGCAGATCCACTCTCTCTCTCTCTCTCTCTCTCTCTCTCTCCACTCCCACAGGAGCTCTCTCTCTCCTTCTCTCCCTCTCTCTCTCTCTTTCTCTCAGTCTCCTACACAACCCCTCTCTGTCTCTCTCACTCTATTTCTCATCCTACACCACCCCTCTCTGTCTCTCTCTTTCTCATCCCACACCACCCCTCCCTGTCTCTCTCTTTCTCATCCCACACCACCCCTCTCTGTCTCTCTCTTTCTCATCCTACACCACCCCTCCCTGTCTCTCTCTTTCTCATCCTACACCACCCCTCCCTGTCTCTCTCTTTCTCTTCCTACACCACCCCTCCCTGTCTCTCTCTTTCTCTTCCTACACCACCCCTCTCTGTCTCTCCCTCTCTCTATATTTATTCACTCTTACTCTCTCTTTCCCCCTTCTCTTCCTCACTTCAACACTCTCTGTCTTTTCATCTTCTTTTCCTCCTTCTCTCCGTCA